>SKCR01021042.1:0-128718 GCA_019454045.1 Zanthoxylum bungeanum | reverse complement strand
TTAGGCTATTATCTGCGAAAGGTTTCCCATAACTAAGTCTATCCACTCAAGGGTTCAATCAACAAAGTGGATGCATTTTTTTTATAACTAATGATATAAATGATAATCCACAACTAGGTCTCTTCACTCAAGGGTTGAATCGACCAAATGAACACACCTAAATTATGTTCCAATAAGTGATGGTTATCATCACATACCAATCCACCGCCTTGAGTGAAAGTGAATTCTCAATATGCAACGCCATTAGGGTTTAAAAAGGTATGTAAAAGATGAAGACATGGTTCTCCTCAATCTCGCCATAAATACTAAAAGGTATTTTTTCGGTGCCGATTCTCTATCCCCAGTGGAGTCGCCATCTGTATAAAGGAGTTTCCACCCAGAATAAAACACTGGGAATGATTTAAGGCCTCACCACACCCCCGTAATGTTCGACCTTAAACCTGTTCTGCATTGCATGTTGTGAAATCGCTTTAACTCAAGACGGTGGATCATTATGTGATGATACTCATTGTAGGACCGAAGTAGGGTTTACAGTTATGCCTATAATGTCTGAGACCACTACACTGTTGGCCTCGCAGCCCGTAGAGAGTATGGATAGTCCCATGGAGGGACTAGCCATAGAATATTGGAGTCACCACCCGATATGAGACACCGAGAATGATTTAAGGCCGCACTACACCCCTCATAATGTCCGACCTTAAACCCGTTTGGGTTCAAAATGGTCTCTTACTGATGCCAGTATAATATTTATACTCTGAGGAGGTATCCTCATGTCTTATAATGTAAGAACACGCAATACAATTTACAAAGCATACGAGGCGCAAACACAAAACAAAAGGCAATAAAAAAATAAAGTTTATATGCAGAAATAAAATATTAAAAAATTAATTAAACAAGGTAAAACATACTAAAACAAGTATTGAGTGGGCCTGGCTTCGGAGAAATGCAGAAACATTAGGCCATATCCAATCAATATACTAAATTACGACATAAATGCGGAAACATTCATATGCAATCGCAAATATAATAAACATGCTTTTTGGATATATTCACAACTCAATGGCCATCTCCTAGTGGTACATGAATCCCAAGTGCAAACCATACTATCGTCCATTCGAAGTTGGCTATGAAACTTATGTTTGGGTTTCCATCATATATATCACGGGATCATATGTTCGGATATAATGCAAGTTCGACCAGACATATGACAAATCTGGCCGGACATATTTCACAGACTAGACAGTAAACAGAGTATGCGAATAGCGATAATAAATTACGACATGCTTGAATAATAATAAATCATCAACTAAAATATTAAGTTAGCAGTACATTCATATTATCAACTAAAGCATCTTAATGAAGTAACGAAATAGGCATAATATAATGGTAATGAATGTAACATAAAAATGGTTAAGCATGTAGTGAACTATAGAAAATAGTAAGTGTGACCGGATTATTTATACTCGGCCTGGTGTGTGCATGTCTTGTCGGATATAGTGTACATCCGGTGGGAGATACTGTGTCACAAATAAAATCTCAGATGCACAAAAATATTAAAAAGAGTGCCCTCAAGTGTACCTTTTTCAAATTTATCGGATATAGTGTATGTCCGGTCGGCCTAGTGTATGTGCATGTCTTGTATGTTTCATGGTTGCTCTAAATTCAATGAATCGCTTTAGTTACCAAACAGACATCTCATATTGAATCAAGGGAAATGATGAGCTCACATGGACTCTCTCATTGGTTTAATCTAATGAATGAATTAATGTTTCATGGTTGCTCTAAATTCAATGAATTTCTTTAATTGTCAAAATTGAAGAGTTTGAGTTAATAATATGTTTCATGGTTGCTCTAAATTCAATGAATTTCTTTAATTGTCAAAATTGAAGAGTTTTTTTTTTTTTTTTTTTTTGAATTAATGGTTGTTTTATTGAGGGATAAATATTAAAATAATTATTTATGTGCTATTTGAATAGATGAATTAAAAGAGGAGATCAAATTGGTTCTTAATGTTGCTCTTCTTTGCACCAGAGGTACGCCTTTGACACGCTCAAAAAGTATTCCTTACTCCCAAGTATAAGAGTGTCGAAGTAATAAAATAACCCGGTAAGACCGGGGTCGATCCACAGGGAATAGATTTAATAGGATAAAATAATAATTTAAGTGAAAATAAAAAGATGGGATTTTTTTGAAGTGATTGGATAAGTTTAAATTGGATTGCAACAATAAAATAAAATATTGGGATTATTGGATCCACTTTTAATATTAAATTTAGATATCTCACTTATTATAATATATAAATTGTCATTATTACCCAATTAACTTATTTCAGGAATTAATTATGCTAAAATAAATAAAACCAGTCATAAAGGCGAGGATAACTTTTGTCTATAACAAGTCCAGTTAGGTACTCAATTATGCCAAATAAATAAAACTAACCATATATACGGTAACAAAGTTTGTCAATAATTAATACAGAATTAAATTAAATATTAATCATTAGATTATAATTTATATATTATAATATAAGTGAGATTATTCTAAATTGTCATATTAAATATTTCACCCTTTACCCCAGCAAAAAGAAATTAGCTACTCATAATTTGAATGAAAACACACATTACTGAAAGAAACAAAATTTACAAGAAAGTTTTTTTAAAAAAAATAAAACACACAAGAGCTAGAAATCCATAAATTTTCAGAGAAAACTATGGAAATCTGACCGAGGAAAATGAGGTGCATAGCACCTCTAGTCATAGAAATTTTACAAGCTTTCTCCACCATTTTCTCCATGATTTTCTCCACCATTTCCTCCGCATGTTTGGTGGAAGTTTAACAATTGTAAATTGTCATTTTCCAAATTTTTTTTTGATAATGACTTTTATAATTACACATAACACACTTTGGAGTTTTCATCAATTTCGGCCTTGGAAACATCAGAATTAGAAAATTTTGTTAATTTCAAAATTGTAGATCTTTGAGTCTTCTTTCATCTGGAACTAGAATTACTTCAATCCGATATCGTAGTAAAACTCTATGGTCAAAATACGAACATTGCATAGGGCTTACATTTCAGAAGTTGTACACTCTTAGAGCACCCAATTAAATTTCTGGCCTCCAAAATCCAAATGTCAAGTCCATTTGTCTACATATGCATCCAAAGTATTATTTCACCAACATAAAAGATAAAAATCACAATAAAAATATATAAAACATAAATTTAATTAATATGCTAAATTAAGGGGATTAATTAAACTACAAGTGTAAAATGATTGATTTTTCTTTTAATAAATGTGCACTTTTTAGTGTTCATTGCACCCCCCAACCAGCTTATTACTAGTCCCTAGTAATTTAAGCGAAATCTTAAAAAATAAATTCTTATCCAAGTTAGTAATTGTTTTCTTTCTTTCTAAATATCAAATAAGTAAATTCTCATGTATTTTTTACCCTTCTACTATACACCCATAAGAGAAAGTATTAATCAATTCATTGTGCCCACAATAATCACAGGTCTTGTTGAAAAAAGAGTAATATTTTTTTTTCCTAGAGTTATATCAGAATTCACACCTTTATAAATACATTTTTAAAAAAATAATAATAATACATCTTCAATCCTTGTAGCGAGCTTTGGGTTCGTGACTCCCAAACCAGTTGGCTTTAGGGCACTAGGTTTTAAGATACCCATACAGACTTAATTACTCAGATCTCATATATGAAAAAGAAGAAGTGTCTGATTTCCTTAAGCTTTCTCTTTAACCCATGTAACGCGCTTTGGGCCAGTGACTCCCAGACCAGTTGGTCTTAAGGCACTAAGTGTTAAAAAACCCCTACGGACTTAATTGCTCGAGTTAGAGAGGCTACGAAATCGAACTTATTTGAACTAATTCCACTGCCTTTAGGTGCTACCTCCAATAAAATAGAGAACTGAATATTACAAAATTTTCACTTACAACCCATGTTTATATGTTATCGTGTATGTTGATAATACCTATCAAAAGAGCATATGAAGATCAAATTTAATCAATATTATGGAGAATTCATAAATTTAAATGATTCAAAAAGAAAGGATAAAAAATAACTTGTTATGAATTATTTTGAGATACGTCTCTGGAGCAAAAACTCCTTACACTGCCATCTCCGAACAACAATTTCACTTGGTTAGTCAAAAATTTATTGTTAGTTTGTGTGTAGTTAGTTTTTTGTAAAACAAAAAATAAAATCAAAATAAAATATTTTTTTTATACACAAAATAACAACAAAGTAAAAACAACATAAAAGAAAACTTTTTTTTTAAAAAAAAAAAAAAAAAAATTTGAACGAAAAAACACAGCAACTAAACATAAAAATGAAAACTAACTAGTCAACTATCCCCTCCCCCAACCAGTTTGAGACATTGTCCCCAATTTCTGAATACGAAGAAGTAGAGTTTAGAATACATCACCTGGTTAGTGTAGAATTGACAATTGAATCTACAACACTGCTACTAAAAAGAAAGGTTACGTATTAAAACAATATAAGTAAATTAAAATAGTAAATGATATGTACTGATAGTTGTGATTGTGACTCACATCTTCCTCTGGTTTTATGCTCTCGTCTACACTGTCCTCGTCGTATGGTTGTTTGCACATGTTAAAAACATTAAGCTTCGATGTCATATTGCCAAAGACAAATTCATGATTTCATTCCTGCAATTAATTAAAGCATTAGCTGTTGCTAAAAATGGACAACCAAGTATTACATGAATTGGCTTATAACTGTCAGCTACAGGTTGTGTTTCAAAGACAATAAAATCCACAGGATATATGAATTTATCAACTTGTATTAACATGTCTTCCACAATTCCTTTCGGTACATTGACTGATCCATCAGCAAGTAAAATAATAGTCGAGGTTGGTTTTAACTTACCAATATTAAGTTGTTGGTAAACCGAAAATGGAAGTAAATTGACACTGGCTCCAAGATCAAGCAAAGCATGTTCATTTTTTTTTTCCAATAATACAAGAAATAGTTGGTCCTTGGTGGGGGAAAAAACTTTAATCGAATTATATTGATGCTGTAATTTTGGTCTATACAAGTGTTACATACCTCTTCAAATTCCCTTAAGTGTTGATAAGGATTTTCTGATTTTAGACCGTGGAATGTGGGTAAAAGTTGGATGACACCTGACTTAAAATTGAAACGTGTTGTATCTGGGGGAAAAATAATACAAGATGATGATCATGTCCTTGTGGGATTCATGAATTGTCTGAGTGTCCTAGGATGATTAAAATTGCCATGCTGAGACTCGTTTTCTTCCTGATCAATTGGGTTTTCAACTCGGGCTGGTGGATTTTCATTTTGGTTCTCGGCGGCCATTTTGACTGACGATGAAGGTGATGAAGACTCTCTATTTAATTTACCGCTAGATGATCGAGACCAATGTCTCATGCAACCTAAATGACGAGTATTTGCTAAAATTTAAAAATGTAAATAAAATACTTACAAAAAGGAAAAATAATAAACAAGTGAACGAAAGAAAAAAAATTAAAATAAATGACCAAAAAAATACAAATATAGTGTTAAAAAAATGAGATACAGAAAATACAAATAAAATAAATACAAAATAAATAAAATAAAAAGAAAAGAAAAGAGAAGAAAAATATATACAATGATATTAAATTATTATTCTATCTACTAAATTATATTCCATGGCAACGGCGTCAAAAACTTGGCACGCTCAAAAAGTATTCTTTACTCCCAAGTATAAGAGTGTCAAAGTAATAAAATAACTCGGTAAGACCGGGGTCAATCCACATAGAATAGATTTAATAGGATAAAATAACAATTTAAGTGAAAATAAAAAGACTGGATTTTTTTAAGTGATTGGAAAAGTTTAAATTGGATTGCAACAACAAAATAAAATATTGGGGTTAGGAGATCAACTTTTAATATTAAATTTAGAAATCTCACTTGTTATAATATATAAATTATCATTATTACCCAATTAATTTATTTCAGGAATTAATTATGTCAAAACAAATAAACTCAACCATAAATGCGGTAATAACTTTTGTCTATAACAAGTCCTGTTAGGTACTCAATTATGCCAAATAAATAAAACCAGCCATATAGACGGTAACAAAGTTTGTTAATAATTAATATAGACTTAAATTAAATATTAATGATTAGATTATAATTTATATATTATAATATAAGTGAGATTAATCTAAATTTTTATCATAAAGGCTTCACCCTTTACCCCAACAAAAAGAAATTAACTACTCATAATTTGAATGAAAACACACATAATTTTATTACTGAAAGGAAAAAAAATTACAATAAAGCTTTTTAAAAAAAAAAAAACACACAAGAGCTAGAAATCCACAACTTTTCAGAGAAAACTATGGAAATCTGACTGAGTAAAATGAGGTGCAGAGCACCTCTATTTATATAAATTTTTTAAGTTTTCTTCATCATTTTTTCCACCATGGAAGTTTGACAATTGTAAATTGTCATTTTCCATTTTTTTTTTTAAAAAAAAATGACTTTAGTAATTACATATAACACACTTTAGATTTTTCATCAATTTCGACCTTGAAAATCTCATAATTAGAAAATCTTATGAACTTCAAAGTTGTAGATCTTTGAGTCTTCTTTCATTTGGAACTAGAATCACTTCAATCCGATATCAGAGTAAAAGGTTATGGCCAAAATACGAACATTGCATAGGGTTGAAATTTTCGAAATTGTACACGGTTAGAACGTCCTATTAAATTTCTGGCCTCAAAAATCTGAATTTCAAGTCCATTTTTCTACATATACATCAAAAGTATTATTTCACCTACATAAAAGATAAAAATCACAATAAAAATATATAAAACATAAATTTAATTAATATGCTAAATTAAGGGGATTAATGAAACTACAAGTGTAAAATAATTGATTTTTCTTTTAATAAATGTGCACTTTTTAGTGTTCATCAGCCTTCATTTTTACCATCTCATTTTGCTCATCCTCATATTTTCATCTCAAAATAATTATTTTCGGAATTATAATATGTAATTAGTTTAGAATTGATGATATCCATATGTAATTTTATGAATATCAATGTTTATTTTCCTTGCTATTTTATATAAATAATCTTTTTATATTTTCAAGGCCTACTAAATATTTCATTAAATTCATTGGAACGATGTTGAAGAAGTTTAAATATTATTATCAGGTTTAGTTGATGAGAAATTTATGAATAAAAAATAACCCGGCTACCGGCTAGTTGGAAAATAAGCAAACTCAGAAGGTCAAAATTTCCCTCTTCTTCTATAAGAAGTGGTAAATCAAATTGAATTTTAAGAATCTCAGGTGATGGATTATTAGGTCTAATCCAATAACAATATCAGAATGATATATGTTATGTTGGAAAAATTGGGATGCCTCAATCAATAATATATCAACTGTTCGATTATTTGAAGCAGAGAATAATTTTAAGTATGCCAACGCCAAAGAGGCCAAGAGCTGCAGCAGCTGAACATTATCGTGTGCCAGCAACTCCGATCTTCGACTCGTTGATCACTCTCTGGTTGGACCAAAGTCGTCTCATCAACCGTCTGATTTAATTATCTTGTTTGTTAAGATATAATAGAACTTCCTAAAGTGATGATACTTAACTAAATGTCTCGTTGAAGGGCGCTAGCTCCAAACGCTTTTGTGATTAATAAGCACTTTTATGTTGAGAATTTTAACGAAATGGAATGAGAAGCACTTGTTTATTCATAAGTTAAATGCTTCCTTAAGTTCAGGATTGTCAATCTAAATTGCAGGAACTGAATGAAAACTTCAGCAAAGCAGTTGGGTTTCCTTTCAAAACAGAGTTTCAATAAGTCTGTAATATCTTTGTGATGTTTTAGATTTTTATTTCATTTTCTTTCTTTAGCTAGTCAGAGGTAAGAAACTTGATGTTCTTATACTCTTATCCATGAATCTGCTGGCTCTTGTTTACCGCTACACTGTTGAGCTCAAAGCCTGTACAGAGTACGGATAATCCATGGGAGACTAACCAGAAAATAATGGAGTCGCCACCAGAATAAAATATTGAGAATGATTTAAGGCCGCACTACACTCCTCATAAGGTCCAACCTAAAGCCCGTTTGGCATCGCATATCGTGAAATCACTTTCACTCAAGGCGGTAGATCATTATGTGATGATACTCATTGTAGGAGTAAAACGAGAATTACCGTTATGCCTATAACGTCAGTGACCACTACACTGTTGGGCTCACAGCCCGTAGAGAGTACGGATAGTCCCGCAGAGGGGCTAACCGGAGAATAATGGGGTCACCACCCGATATGAGATATCGGGAATGATTTAAGGCTGCACTACAAAAACCCCTCGTTGAGTGCAGAATGGTCCCTTACCGATGTCAGTATAATATTTAGGCTCAAAAGAGGTATCCCCACGTCTTATAATGCAAGAACACGCATTACAATTTATAAAGCTGTAGGACACTGAAGTGGGAGACGCTGTCAGGGCTCGCGGCCCGGTTGGGAGTACGGAGTAGCCCGCGGGGGACTAAACAGGAGATATAAATTGGAGTCGCCACCCAGTGTGAACTGGGAAATGATTAAAGGCCGCACTCACCCCTCGCAAGGGAAGACCTCAAACCGTTGGGTTCGGAATGGTCTCTTACTTATGCCAATTGTAATGAAAGGATTTATGCGATAATATAACCAAGTCCTATGCAACACATGCAAGATAATGTAGTCAACACACACGATTGCACACCCATAAACATTAGTAAATACAAAAGAAGACAAGTGCGTAATTCCATAGACATATTAAATAAAGAAGTGCAAGAGATGTAAATAACTACTATAAAGGTATTAATAATAAAAGCGAGCACACAATCTCATGAGCATATCAAATAAATAAACGATAAAAGCGTCAATAATGAAATGATATGATTAATTATGTAATGCAAAAGAAATGACCACATAGGCGAATCATGCATGAGATGTGATGAAAAGAAATATGTTCACTGTATATGCGTTCTTGTAGCGTTTGAAAATGCGTTCGAACGGTAAACAGAATGTTCGCGTTCATATAGCGTTCGTAAACACGTTCGAACGGGATGAGACCTGATGCATGGTAAAGCAGAATGCATGCGCATTCGAGTAGTGTTCGTAAACGCGTTCGAACGGACTGAGGCAGAATGCATACGTTCGTGTAGCGTTTGGAAACGCGTTCGAACGAGATTACCAAAATGGTATCTGAAACGACGCAAACCCATACGTGAATAAACAAATACATAATATAGGACCTTGTATGCCCGATTGAACACATTTCACTATCAATCGTGTGCACTTCGTCCGGTGCGGCAAAACATCGTGGTAAAGGTAGCCTTTAGGCATTTCCCTCGAATAGAGGACCTTTAATCCACCCTAGTTAGCCCATGCGCATTAAATTATCAATGCATGAATAAACAAATAAATAATATGGGACCTTGTATGCCCGATTGAACACATTTCACATTCAATCGAGTGTACCTCGTTCGGCGCGGTAAAACATCGTGGTAAAGGTAGCCTTTAGGCATTTCCCTCGAATAGAGGACCTTTAATCCACCCTAGTTAGCCCATGCGCACTAGAATGCAATGCATGCGTAAATAAAGCAATGATATGCAAATGGTAAATGACATAATAAAAGGCGCGGTAAAATATTGTGGTAAAGGTAGCCTTTTGGCATTTCCCTCAAATGGAGGACCTTTAAACCAACGTAATTAGCCCATGCGTATTAAGTAACAATACATGAATAAACAAGTAAATAATATGGGACCTTGTATGCCCGATTGAACACATCTCACGTTCAATCAAACGTACTTCATCCGGCGCGGCAAAACATCATGGTAAAGGTAGCCTTTAGGCATTTTCCTCGAATAGAGGATCTTTAATCCACCATAGTTAGCCCATGCGCACTAAATTATCAATGCATGAAAAAACAAATAAATAATATGGGACCTTGTATGCTCGATTAAACACATTTCACTTTCAATCGAGTGTACTTCGTCCGGCGCGACAAAATATCATGGTAAAGGTAGCCTTTAAGCATTTCCCTCGAATAAAGGACCTTTAATCCACCCTAGTGAGCCCATGCACATTAGATTAAAAATACATAAAGGAAGAAACAACACATTGAAAATAAATAGCGGAACAACAAACACGAAATTAAATACCAAAATGAAACACGTGCTTGAAAGTTCCTCAAGTGGTACGTGGAGTTGTATCTCAAGTACAGACTGCACTATCGTCCATTCGGATTCGGCTACGGAATTTACATCTGGGTTTCCATTCGATATACCGCAAAGGATAGCACTCAATCATCAATCTAACACAAATGAAACCATACGTAAAACACAACGATGCATGCGAATGATCAACAAAGAATAACTGAAAAGATAAATAATAAAAAGGGGGGCCCTCAGGTCTTACCTTTTAAGATGCTCCTCGGAAGTGCGTTACGTCGTCACCGAAAGGGTTAATACTCCGTTATTTTTCTGGTTTGCCGCTGTTTTGGACTGCCATTTTCGCTGTTTTCTCCTCTCCGCTGTTTTCGCACTGTTTTCCCTTGCTGTTTTAGGGTCAATTTTTGGGCTGTTTCGGGGCTTTTTTCGGTCACTGTTTCACTGATTTTAGGGACTGGTTTGGTGTTGTTTGGCTTGGTAACGGGCTGCTGTCTTTGGCTCTGTTTGGTGACTGTTTTGGAGGTTATTTTTGGCGCTAGAGCTGCTGTGGCTTTGTATTTGGTCGGTTGGGTGTGTGTATTGCCGTTAATTAGTCGGCTGTGTGAGGTTTTGTATGGATTTGTTGTGAGGCCGAGTATGTTTTTTTTTGTTAACTTGTATTTGTAGTTCACGGCTTTGGAGTTATTTCGTGGCTTCTTTTGATGATCTGGTTTGTTACTGAGTGGCTTGTGTGTTCGGCTGGTTTTTGGTGTCAAGGGTTTTGACGTGTGTGTGTTTATTAGCTTAGGGTTTTTTGACATGTCAAAGGGGCTGCTTTGGTCTTAGGTGTTCGTTCCGAGAAGGGCATTTGGCCTGTGGAGCTGTTAGTGTGTTCATTTCATTTTTTTTGTTTTTGGCGTGAATGGGAAGAAGCCAAGGGGAGAGCTAGATAAGAGTGGACGTGAGAATATCGTGTAGGGTTTATTTCAAGTTTCCGTGAATGGAGAGATGGGGAATAAGCGTGAAGAGAGAGCCAATGGGGAGTGGCTGCGTGAAGTCCCGGGTTTGGAGAGTGGCCGAATGAATATATAGAAAAGGAGAGATGATGTGTTTAGGTTTTTTAGTCTTTGGTTTGGTGGCTCATTTTGGTTGCTGTGTGAAGTTTTGAAGGAGAGTGGGGTTGCCGTCAATATGTTTAGGGTTTGTGGATGTATTTGCATTGAAGCCGAGAGCTTGGTGATGTTGAACGTGCGAGTGGGTTTAGGTGGCCATGAGTGGGGTGTGCTCACGTGGCCCTTATCTTTTGATGTGTATGTCTGTCTTTAGGGATTTGGCTTATTGTGTTCGTTGATGAGAGAAAGAAACAGACCCCTAGGGTTTGCTTTGATGATTGCCAAGAGATGTGAGAGGGAGAGGCAGTCAATTAGGGTTTTTTTTTTTGTTTGAGAGGTGCCGTGAAGAGTGAGAGAGGAATAGGGTTGGTTTATGTCATCTTTTATAATGGTGTATTAGGGTTTCCTTGTGCATGGGTTTTCAAGAAGGAAAGGAATCAAGTAATAAATGGATACATTATGTTATTAAGGGAAATAAATCATGTAATTTTGGTGGGGGTATATTTTTAATTTGGTGGGTGATCTATTTAAATTAGGAAGGGGATTTGTTTTGATTTAATTTAATTGGATTTAATTTGTGACATGTGTTTTAAATGTTTTAATTATTTTTGGATTGGGCTTGGGTGAAATAAGCTTTGGATGGGTGCGGGGGTTTTGGGCCGAGGCTTAATTTTTTAAAACAGAGATTAATCGGGCGAACCCAAGGCCAATTAGCGATTTAAATTTGTTGATGTATTTATTTTTAAATTTTTCCCTTCCGACGCCCGTTTCCCGTGACTTCCGCAACTTATCGGGTAGTGCCTCCATACGAGGCTCATCATTGGGCTTTATGCAAAAATGCAGTGTCTACAAAAGCATACAAGGTGCAACCACAAAACAAAAGGCGGTAAATAAATAAAGTTTATATGCGGAAATAAAATATTACAACAATAATTAAACAAGCTAAAATAGGCTAAAGAACGTATTGAGTGAGCCTGGCCTCCGAGAGGCCTGGAATCGGGTAACGCAGCGGAACATGAAAAATGAAATTTTTCCGATTTTGTTGATTTTTCTTAGATAATTAAAATAAACTAATTTATGCTAATCACCCAAATCTGAAAAATTAATTTTTGCACAAAAGTCCCAAAATTGCCGTGAACCCGAATATTTGTCAAACTTTTACATTTTGATCATTTTATTCCTAATTTGTCAATTACAAGCTTAGGTGATTTCCAATCACTACCAAAATGATTTGTATATCTAATATACATCAAAATATATCTAATATATGAAAAACCCCAATTTTGATTTGGGCATAAACCCTAATTTTGTCAATTAATCCAATTAACCAAAATTAACCAAAATTAATTCAATACAACACGTTAATCAATTCTCTACAACACCAATCAAGCCTCACCACTTTGAAATAACTCAAGAACATTTCTAGGTTATTATTGAGTGACCTAACAATTCTAGAATGGCAACAAGTCATCTAATGACAATTATAAGCTTTAATTACACTAATTAAGCTTATTTTAATTATTACACATGCAGATATTCAATAATCAAGCTTTCAAGAATCTCAACACAAATTCAAGAGAGGGAAAAATAAACTCACATCATATGTTGAGCTTTGGAATTTCAGAAATAATTTTCAAATAAAAGAAAGTTAGCAAATACCTTATTTCCAAGCTTTTCTTTTGATTTTTCTCTCTAGCTTTCTAATTTTATTCTTGAATTCTTAACTTGATCACTTGAAAAATGTAACAAAACTCATTTTATACTTATTTTTAAAGCCTTGGATGAAATTCTAGCAAAAAAAAAAGAGATATTTTTTTGATTTTTTTAATCTTATTAAAATAAAGTCAAAAAATAATTTTAAGACTTATCAAAAAAAAAACGTTTACCATTTCCAAGCTTTATCTTCACATTAGATATTTTATTTTTATTTACTTTAATTATTTAACAATTAAATAATCAAATAATTAATAAATATAAATATCTAGATATATGTATTATATTTACATTAAATAATCAAAATACATATATATATATATATATATAATATTTTTCAAATATCTTATTTGGCAATTAATTCATGTGTATTTAATAAAATCATGTATTAAATACAAATACACATTAATTATGAAATTATCAAAATATCCTTATGCATGTATTAATTCGTTTAACCGTTAAACGATTGTATGGGCCAAATTTGGACCCGGGGGTCAAACCAACATTTCACTCCTGGGCCAACCACGAAACCAGAGACTCAAGGCCCACTATTAAATCCAGTTTAAAAACCAATACCGAGCCGAGAGACCATACCAGCCCAAAGCCCATCGCCCATCGCTCATCAATAATTAGGTTGGGAAAACGCCTAAACTCATAAACCCCACTAATTAAATCAGCAGTTACAGAGATAGTCATAAACACCACCATTAAGTCTACAGTTACAGAAATCCCAACGGGCATGAGAACAGTAAATGACGCCATATCAGAGGACTTATAAAAGAGAAGGGTCACGGCATGAAGAGGATCCAACATGACATAATTCCACAGCATATCACTTGAGAAATATCAAACACTCTGCCCCTACGGCAAACAAACTGAGATAGAGGTAACTTCAGGCCTTATTCTCCCTACTTCCGTCTTATCCACACTACTGACTTGATCGTCGGAGTGCCTACGGCACCCACCACACCGGTGGGCAGTAACCTTCACGCTCACTCTACCTTTGTTTTGCAGGATCGCTAGTGACTCAAACCTATAAATTCTCGATTGTGGATCTCGGGCGAAAACCAGCATCCACAATTTGGCGCCCACCGTGGGGCCGTAGCAATTCATAGCAGGCAAAGATCTCTCATTATATGGTTCCCAAAACACAGCCAACCATGGCTTCCAGCAGTGAGCAAACTCCAGATCATGTGACAACGCAGCTGGCCATACTCCAAGAACAATTACGCGCCTTAGAATAAGAGAATCAAGTCATACGAAGCTCCAATATAACCCTCCAGAAGCAATTGGAGCAAATTTCTTCAATCTCCCAACATCATGACACTCCAGGCCATCCCAGCAATCCTACAATCCCAACCAATCTACTAGGGGTATTCAATAATACGGCGAGTGACAATCCGCCATCAGACAACCATCTACCAAATCAAGAAAGAAATCAACATATCTCCCAACCTGACCAAGCACAGCAAGTTGCCTCCACCATGCGCAAGGAAATGTAGGAGTTCAAAGATGCAATTCTCTCCAGCCTACCAGGTGTCAGACTACCAGTGAGAAAAATCCGAGCCAGCACTATCTCAGATACTCCCTTTTTGGGATCCATTACTTCCATTGAACTCCCACGAAAGTTCAGCCCACCAGATATGAAGTTGTATGATGGATCCACAGACCCAGATGACCATGTTGTCCACTATAAATATAAAATGATGTCAACAGGCTTGGCTCCCCACCAATGGGACGTTGGAATGTGCAGAGGATTTAGAGAAACATTGGTTGGTCCTGCCCTCACATGGTTCATCAATCTCCCATTCAGATCCATCGAGTCTTACCAACAGCTAGCAGACAAATTCGTGGAGCATTTTACAAGTTCTTGCAAGCTTGAGAAGACCACCAATGACCTCAATGTCATTCAACAACGGAGAGGGGAGCCCTTGCGAAGCTACATGGCTCGCTTCAACAAAGAGATGATAACAATCCCATATCTCCATCAACCTACTGCAGTGGAAGCATTCAGAAATGGATTACTTTCAGAAAGTGGACTCTACAAAAAGCTCACTAAAATTTTGATGCTACACAATGGATCAAGCCATGGCTCAGGCCCACATTGAGATTAGGTGAGAGGAAGATAAGACGAACAATAAGAGAGGAAGCTCCACCAACCATGACAATGAAAGAAGTTTGAATCCTCCCAAGCGACATAATAAATGATGTGTTAGTAATACTTCTCAATAAGATATCACCTGATGTAATTTAGACAAAAAAAAGGGCCAGAAGCCACCCATAGTCGCCTTAGGGACATCATAGCTTCCCAAACAAGTATTCATTGGCTACTTTAAAAGAAAATGACCTTCACAAAACTACAACTTAGGGAGAAACCCATTAGTTCCAATCGACTACATAAAAAATCATCAGACCCAATCGATATACTTCTTCCATTCGACATGAGAATACCCTCATATTCCTCCAGCATACCCAATCGACCAAGAAGTATTCTCTAAGAATGTCATCCACTCCAGACTACACGGAAACATTGTCATATTCTCCATGCGATAATATGGATGGCCATCTAATCCATGCTACATATAAAGATAGTCATTTCTTCCAGCCAACGTCGAAGGATTGTCATTTCCTCCAAAAGACATATATTACATGGAAAGATTATCATATTCTCCATACGATAAGGTGGATGGCCATCTAGCTACATAGAAGAATTTTTATCATTTCCATACGACATTGAAGGACTGTCACCACATTCAGACGACTGAAAGGATTTTCATCTCCTCCATATGACATGCATGGATTGCCTTCAACTCTATACTACATGGTTGGATAGTCATCTCTTTCAGACGACATGAGAAGATAATTATATTCTTCACATTACATGAATGGATTGCCTTCGACTCTAGACTCTATTCGACCATAGTTTCATGGACCCTCATCAGGAACAAGGCGCGTCCCTTCAGTGGAACAATTTTTCCTACCATTCACCCCATACGATGAAGAGATATACTTGGCATGAGGAAGATGTCCCAGTCGACATTACCAGGTATGGCTTGCACTTTTTAGAATATCTCAGTCGACATCAATGTGTAGTTTGGGACTTATTATGGGTGCCCCAGTCGACATTACAATTTATAGTTTGGGACATATTATGGGTGTCTCAGTCGATATTATAATTTATAGTTTGGGACTTGTTATGGGTGTCCTAGTCGACATTACCAGGTATGGCTTGCACTTTTTAGAATATCCCAGTCGACATCAATGTGTAGTTTGAGACTTGTTATGGGTGTCTGATGAGTGGTATTTATACCACTATTTCCCACTCATTTGACCTAATGTTTTGTATTGTTTCTCGAGTTTTATGAACGTTTTGATGTGTTTTGTTGTTATTTTACAGATAAATAAAGTTTGGACAGCATTGGAAGCAATTTGGGACAAAACTGGTCAAAAATGCGTCAACTGGAAAAATTCCATCTTCTGGGCGTCGCGCCGCGCAATGACTTGGCGTCGCGACTCCCAGCGTGCACCAGAGATGCTAAAATGCGCCGTGGTCAACGGGTCAACAAGTTTAAAAGTTTGACTTTGCTAACATGCGCCTGCCACGTGTCACCATCACAACGGAGATGCTAACGTGCGCCCTGCCACGTGTCAAGATCTCATTGCTCGGACGGCCACCGCCTCACGTGTCATGCCACGTGTCGCCACATCATCGTCCACATCAGCAGCCACGTCAGCAAGTCAACCAAGTCAACGTGCCACGTCATCGTCAGCCAATCACAGCGCGCCACGTGTCAAGCTCTCATTCGTCCGACGGCCGCCGCCCCACGTGTCATGCCACGTGTCGCCACATCATCACCATGACGCAAGCAATGACGTCATGAACAGTTGACATGTCAGCATGACGTAAGCATGACGTCATGAACAGTGCCACGTCATCGGATAAGATTTGAGCCGACCAACCGCGTGACACGTGTCACTGTAGCGCGCGTCGCGACGCTGGCCCGCGGCGCGACGCGCACCCCTTGAAGCCTATAAATTCAGAACCCGATTTCAGAAATTTGTATCCCATCCTCTCTCTTCAATTCCTTCTAAAGAGAGAGTTTCTCTCTCTAAACTCTTTTTTTTTACTTTTTTTAGTTTTGTAAATAATTTTAATTACTTTTTGTAATAATAGTAATTTAATTTTTACTTTTTACTTTCTTTTACAGTTTTTACTATTTACTTTTTACTTTTTTTACAGTTTTTACTATTTACCGTGATGCGGTAATTTCTTTATGTTCGGGTGAAAGGTAATTTCTTTTACTATTACTATTTAGATTAATCTCCCTTAAAAATAATATATTTACTATTTAAATTGGACTTAATCAGGATACCGCCAGATTGGTCGGTGGGTAATAAAACAAATATTCCGCCTTTATGGCTGGTTATTTTGGTTCCGCCTTTATGGCTGGTTATTTTGGTTCCGCCTTTATGGCTGGTAATAATCACAAGTTTATATATTATTTTAATGGGAGATATCTAAATAAGTAGTAGTAGAATTAATTCCTTTTACCTTAACATTTTATTTTACTTTTCAATATTTTTATTTTATGTCTTTTATTTTTATGTTTTTTACTAGTCCCAGTTATGTGTTAGTTATCTAGGGGTTGTGATAACTTTTAATATCAATAGTTTATAAGGGATTATTTTATAGTTTGGGTAATTAATAAGTTTACTTATTAAGTCTTAAGCTTAATGCTTCTTATTGTCTGATCACCAATAAGATTGAAATGGTAAATCTAAAATGAACTAGACATAGGGATTTTAGGTTTCAGCCTTAGACTTAATAGCCCACGATCTTCCTTGAGGATAGATAACCCTTTAATAGATTTCCTTACAGGATAGGAATATACCTGTAGGGCGGGGGTAGCCATAATTGGAACTTAGACTTAATGAATCCAGGTAATGTGGTTGACATAGGAATATGGTTCAATTGGGTTATACTGGGTATTTGTAGTTGACCATCGGAAGAGGCTTTTACATAATTTAGTGTTCCAGGTTAGTAAACAGATTTATTACACAAACATAAAATAATCACTTCATCTTTTAAATGATATTAAAAGAATTCACAACCTTATATCTTTTTATCTGTATTTTCCTTAGTATTTTCTTTTATCTTTTTATTTATTTATTTAGCAAATCTACAATCAAACCAAATCAATCAAGCAATCAATTCCATTCTCCCCTTTAATTAGATATTTGTAATTAAATAGATTCAATAATTAATAACAACAGTAGGAATTAAGTCCTCGTGGGATCGATATTTTTATACTACTTGAACGATACGTGCGCTTGCGTTATACGTGTGTGTTTACGCCGGTCAAGTTTTTGGCGCCGTTGCCGGGACTTATATTTCTTGAGTTGTTAATTTTGAAGCTATCTAATTTACTTGTATCTAATTTTCTTTATTTTTATCTGTAATTTTATTTACTTTCTTTTGATTTCAGGTGACTTAAAAATGGAACACTACTGGGAGATTGAGAGACTACGCTTTACACACCAAATCTGGGAGCAACAGTCTGGTTTTCTGAGGCCTGTTGACTGGATGCCAGAACCAAGCAATGCTACATTTGTTCATCAGAACGAAATGGGGAGATGTGTGATTTGTGACAGTAACCACCCGAGCGATCAATGTATATATCGATCAGAGTGGGAGAATTTCTGGAGGCAATCATGCAATGAAGAGCCATCACATTTCACAGAGCCACATTTTCCATCTTATCCACCATCTACCTTTGATCTTCATCAACAACCAGAACCATCCGAGGAAGATCAATTGATTCACATGTTCAAGGAACAAGCAGCTCAATTTGATGCACAATTTCAGAGTAACACAGAATCCATACAGAGAATGACAGATCAGATCAGACAATTCACAGAAAACCAGAACTACATACCTCAAGAATCAGTTCCAGATGACACTGATGAAGCCTTCAATTACCAATCATTTCACAATGACATTCAACAGAGGAGGAGGCTGAGCAGTATCAACAACCAGAGGTATCAGTTCAGGAACCCGAACCGGCAAAGTCTCGATTTGATTTTTATTATTCTGACTCTGACGAGGAGGAAGCTGATCCATTTATTCCAACTGCACCAACAACGGAGGATCAAACTTTCAAGCCTCAAAATGAAGATCTTGGAGAATGCTTTGCACAAATGTTTGAAGAAGATCTACCTGAGCCAATCATTTCACCCAGATCAGAGGATGAAAGACCTAAAATCTAACATTTCTTTTCATTCTCAGGTTGACAATTTTGAAACATGTATTTCACAGATGACAGATGAAGAACTAAATACAGAAATTTTAAAATACATCTGTGAAGAAAAGGTGGAGCAAAAAGAAGAGCAAATGGAGGAGCAACAGTCAGACCAAAATAAAGATCCAGAGCATTCAGGAAAAACATCGCTGTGTTGGGGAGTGCAAATCAAAGATATCATCCAGAAGCTTGACAGAATGGAATTTCCATTCCAAGTCAAGCACCATACGAGACCTCCTGATTTTCTTTCTTTCTTTTCAGGAACCACTGGAGCAAAAGAGTAAAAAGGTGGCACGAGCACTGAATGAGACAAAATTCTTTTTGCCACTTTACCGTTGGAAGAGACCCTTCAAAAGCAACGCTCACGGGATTGTCTTAATCGGACATCCAAAACGACATTGAAACCTCCTTGACAAATAGATTTCAGTCACGTCTGGCTGAAGACGAAAAATTCAGCGCTAGCAGGGAGGCAACCCATGCAATTTGTTGTAATTTATTTTTTATATTTTGTGAACTTTTTAATTTTGTGTGTTATTTTTGTAGGGAAAGGCACAAACGAAGCATTTTAAGACAGAAGGAATTGTGTTTGGCAAGCAAAGATGAGAAACAATTCATTAGCAATGGCTGATTAAAGAATGAAATCTTGAGACGCTCATTCTAATGATTTTATACTAAGCGAGTGGCGTATTGCATACACAATTCCGTTGCCTTAATTATTGCTTTGATTCGCTTTTCTGTTGTAATTATCTTTATTTTCGTAGACAGGATCCAGACTTTTTTGACCTTTCACGATTTCTTTGTTGTTTAGCTAACAAACGTCCTTTGGAAGATACTTCTGCTATTATTACTCACCCTTTTTCAGGTACTATAAATTCAGCCCGTCATTGCACTTTTGAAGGCATCCTAATTTGAAAAAGAAATACATAAAAAATGGAAGCCACTTCAAGAAGACGAGTTGAAAACATTTGTGTTTTTGCGGTAGTACTGTTGGTACTAAACCACAATACATAGAAGCAGCACAGGAGTTGGGTCGAGTCTTAGCCGCAAGGAATATGCATTTAATATATGGCGGAGGAAATCTCGGACTTATGGGGATCGTTTCAAAAGCCGTACAGGAAGGAGGCAGTCACGTTTGGGAATCGTCCCAAAACCCTTGGCAGAGGCAAATCTTATTGGATCATCAAACGGAGAGGAACTGATTGTATCAGGTATGTCTGAACGTTTGGTAGAAATGATTAACCGTGCTGATGCTTTTATTGCTTTGCCAGGTGGATTGGGTACATTGGAGGAAATTTTTATAGTTCTATCTTGGGCGAACCTGAACATACACCAGAAACCAATTGGACTACTCAACGTTGATGGATTTTATGATTTTCTTTGTGTGTTTCTTGATGATGCTCGGAGAAATGGGTTCGTGTCAAAACCTATGAAAGACTCCTCTTCACTGCCAGACTTGCTCCGGATCTGATAGACCAACTTATAGCCTATGAACCACAAGTTGACCCTATCCTATCAAAAATAAATTGGTCTGAGGACGATCGTGGTAAGAGGCGTCGAATTAATCTGGATCTTAACCTTTAATTTCCTTAGATTTCAGCTAACCAGGTACAACCTTCTAACTCTCCTTTTACTGTTTAAGACATTGGGGACAATGTCTCATTTAGGTTTGGGGGAGGGATTTAGTTGATTAGTACCTTGTTTTTAGTTTGTATGTTGTTTTTATTTTTAGTCCAAAATTTTTCGAAAAATACAAAAAAATTGAAAAATTTTCAAAAATTACAAAAATATTTTGCATTTTTATGTTTTTGTTTTGACTAAAAAGGTGAAATTGGTAAGAGGTAGCCGAGTAAGGAATTTCCACTCCTGAGACGTATCTCAAGCCCATTTTCGAAATAAAGTTAATTTTGTTTATTTCCTTTTAAATTATTTAATTTGTGAATTCTCCATAAATCTGACTAAAATGAATCTTCATATGTTCAGTTGACAGGTATTATGAACTTACATGGATAACCATCAGTGAGCTAAAATTGAAAAGTTTGTAATATTCCGTGCTATAGTTTAATTGGAGGAAGCATCTCTAAATAGTGATGGAGTAAAAAAAAAAAAAAAAAAAAAAAAAAAAAAACGTCTGAGATCCGAGTTATTAAGTCTGTAAGGGTGTTTTAACACCTAGTGCCCTAAAACCAACTGGTTTGGGAGTCACTGGCCCAAAGCTCGTTACATGGATCGAAGATGCTGCAAAAAAATATATATATCTGAAGTCTGAGTAATTAAGTTCGTAGGGGTGTCTTAACACCTGGTGCCCTAAAGCCAACTGGTTTGGGAGCCACGACCCAAAGCTCGCTACATAGACAGATGGTATTGTATATAAATAAAAAATAGAAAAAAAAATCAAAGAAAAAATCAGAAAAATCAAAAAATTATTCCATTGCTACAAAAAAAGGTGTGAAGTCTGATAGAACTTTAGGACAAAAATATTACTCTCTTATCAACTGCACTTATGACTGTTGTGGGCAAAAAATGAGTTGATTAATATTTTGTTAGCTGTGTATATGAAGAATGGTAAAAATAATCGGAGAATTTACTTATTCGGTAATTTAGAAAGAAACAAAACAACTAGTAACTTGGAGTAGAATTTTACCTATGAGTAGTCACTAACTTTCTTATTCTCTTTTTTTCTCTTTTTCTTTTTGTGCTTATCTTTTGCTTTTGTGTGCATTAGTTTTACTACATTTTTACTTTTGTAAAATGTTTGTGGGTATCATTGCTATAAACCCTCACGAGACTACACTCGTCCACTAGGGACACCTAGGGGTTTAAAGGCTTGTTGCATACGCTAAATGCAATCGTGATCCCTACGAAAGTGGCTTTTTAAAGTTTATTTTTATGTTATTTTATTTTCTGTTTTGCTCGAGGACTAGCAAAATGTTAGGTTTGGGGGTGTGATGAGTGGTATTTATACCACTATTTCCCACTCATTTGACCTAATGTTTTGTATTGTTTCTCGTTTTTATGAACGTTTTGATGTGTTTTGTTGTTATTTTACAAGATAAATAAAGTTTGGACAACATTGGAAGCAATTTGGGACAAAACTGGTCAAAAATGCGTCAACTGGAAAAATTCCATCTTCTGCGCGTCGCGCCGCGCAATGACTTGGCGTCGCGACTCCCAGCGTGCACCAGAGATGCTAAAATGCGCCGTGGTCAACGGGTCAACAAGTTTAAAAGTTTGACTTTGCTAACATGCGCCTGCCACGTGTCACCATCACAACGGAGATGCTAACGTGCGCCCTGCCACGTGTCAAGATCTCATTGCTCGGACGGCCACCGCCTCACGTGTCATGCCACGTGTCGCCACATCATCGTCCACATCAGCAGCCACGTCAGCAAGTCAACCAGTCAACGTGCCACGTCATCGTCAGCCAATCACAGCGCGCCACGTGTCAAGCTCTCATTCGTCCGACGGCCGCCGCCCCACGTGTCATGCACGTGTCGCCACATCATCACCATGACGCAAGCAATGACGTCATGAACAGTTGACATGTCAGCATGACGTAAGCGATGACGTCATGAACAGTGCCACGTCATCGGATAAGATTTGAGCCGACCACCAGCGCGTGACACGTGTCACTGTAGCGCGCGTCGCGACGCTGGCCTCGCGGCGCGACGCCGCACCCCATTGAAGCCTATAATTCAGAACCCGATTTCAGAATTTGTATCCCATCCTCTCTCTTCAATTCCTTCTAAAGAGAGAGTTTCTCTCTCTAACTCCTTTAGTTTTTACTTTTTTTAGTTTATAAATAATTTTAATTACTTTTTGTAATAATAGTAATTTAATTTTTACTTTTTACTTTCTTTTACAGTTTTTACTATTTACTTTTTACTTTTTACAGTTTTTACTATTTACCGTGATGCGGTAATTTCTTTATGTTCGGGTGAAAGGTAATTTCTTTTACTATTACTATTTAGAGATTAATCTCCCTTAAAAATAATATATTTACTATTTAAATTGGACTTAATCAGGATACCGCCAGATTGGTCGGTGGTAATAAAACAAATATTCCGCCTTTATGGCTGGTTATTTTGGTTCCGCCTTTATGGCTGGTTATTTTGGTTCCGCCTTTATGGCTGGTAATAATCACAAGTTTATATATATTATTTTAATGGGAGATATCTAAATAAGTAGTAGTAGAATTAATTCCTTTTACCTAACATTTTATTTTACTTTTCAATATTTTTATTTTATGTCTTTTATTTTTATGTTTTTACTAGTCCCAGTTATGTGTTAGTTATCTAGGTTTGATAACTTTTAATATCAATAGTTTATAAGGGATTATTTTATAGTTTGGGTAATAATAAGTTTACTTATTAAGTCTTAAGCTTAATGCTTCTTATTGTCTGATCACCAATAAGATTGAAATGGTAAATCTAAAATGAACTAGACATAGGGATTTTAGGTTTCAGCCTTAGACTTAATAGCCCACGATCTTCCTTGAGGATAGATAACCCTTTAATAGATTTCCTTACAGGATAGGATACCTGTAGGGCGGGGTAGTAATTGGAAGCCTAGGAACTTAGACTTAATGAATCCAGGTAATGTGGTTGACATAGGAATATGGTTCATTGGGTTATACTGGGTATTTGTAGTTGACCATCGGAAGAGGCTTTTACATAATTTAGTGTTCCAGGTTAGTAAACAGATTTATTACACAAACATAAAATATCACTTCATCTTTTAAATGATATTAAAAGAATTCACAACCTTATATCTTTTTATCTGTATTTTCCTTAGTATTTTCTTTTATCTTTTTATTTATTTATTTAGCAAATCTACAATCAAACCAAATCAATCAAGCAATCAATTCCATTCTCCCCTTTAATTAGATATTTGTAATTAAATAGATTCAATAATTAATAACAACAGTAGGAATTAAGTCCTCGTGGGATCGATATTTTTATACTACTTGAACGATACGTGCGCTTGCGTTATACGTGTATGTTTACGCCGGTCAGTGTCCCAGTCGACATTACAATTTATAGTTTGGGACTTGTTATGGGTGTCCTAGTCGACATTACAATTTATAGTTTGGGACTTGTTATGGGTGTCTCGATCGACGTTACAACATATATCTTGGTAATTGTTATGGGTGTCCCAGTCGATATTACAACATATAGCTTGGTAATTGTTATTGGAGTCTCAATCGACAATACAATATGTGGCTTGGCACTTGTTGAGTATCCCACTCGACACTACATGTATGGAGAATTGGTATTAGGATATCCCACTTGACACTACATGTATGGAGTGATGATATTCCAGTCGACATGCTTGTATTAAGACTTTGCAGACATTTCAGTCGACACTACATGTATTAGGAGTTGGAGTGATGACATTCCAGTCGTCATGCATGTAAGAAGAATTGGCAATGATATCCCACTCGACACTACATGTATGGAGACTCGACATGATGAAGATGTCCCATTCGACACTACACATGTGAAACTTGGCACTTGTTAAGAATCTCATTCGACACTACACATGTGAAGCTTGGCACTTGTTAAGGATCTCAGTCGACACTACCTTGTGAAGCTTGGCACTTGTTAAGGATCTCATTCGACACTACACGTGTGAAGCTTGGCACTTGTTAAGGATCTCAGTCGACACTACCTTGTGAAGCTTGGCACTTGTTAAGGATCTCATTCGACGCTACACGTGTGAAGCTTGGCACTTGTTAGTGATCTCAGTCGACACTACCATGTGAAGCTTGGCACTCGTTAAAGATCTCATTCGACACTACGTATATGGCCTTGTAGAATGAGGAATGAAGACCATCACTGACCAATGTCAGTTCTTATAGAGTGAGGATTGTAGAATGAGGAATGAAGACCCTCATTGGCCTTTGTCATGTCTTGTAGAATGAGGAATGAAAACCCTCACTAACCTTTGTCGGGTCTTGTAGAGTGAGGATTGTAGAATGAGGAATGAAGACCCTCACTGACCATTGTCAGGTCTTGTAGAGTGAGGATTATAGAATGAGGAATGAAGAACCTCGCTAACCTTTTTCAGGTCTCGTAGAGTGAGGATTGTAGAGTGAGAAGTGAAGACCTTCCTAGACATTCATCAGGTCCAGTCGACCATAGTCTCCCTTGGACCTTCATCAGGACTAGTGGAATGGAGACCTTCATAGACTTTCATCAAGACCATATGACATTGAAGACTCCTTTGGTCATTTGACCCGTAGTATGGGGATTATCATGACCTTCATCTGGTTCAGTCAACTGGGAACATTCCCCATGGCTCATGTAGAGTCAACTCAAAGACCTGGCCTTCATCTGGTCCAGATGACATTGAAGACTCCCCTGGTCCTTTGACCCGTAGTATGAGGATTATCCTGAACCTTCATCTAGTTCAGTCGACCGGGGACATCCCCTGTGGACTCTCATCTAGTCAATTGAAGATATGGACTTCCCTCAGTTCATACGATATGTCGAATAAAATAACTCATGAACCTTCATCTGGTTCAGTCGACTGGGGACATCCCCCATGGACTCTCGTCGAGTCAATTGAAGATATGGACTTCCCTCAGTCCATACGACATGTCAAGTTAAATAACTCCTGAACCCTCATCTGGTTCAGTCGACCGGGGACATCCCCCATGGACTCATGTCGAGTCAAATGAAGATATGGACTTCCCTCAGTCTATACGACATGTCGAATAAAATAACTCTTGAACCTTCATCTGGTTCAGTCGACCAGGGACATCCCCCATGGACTCTCTTCGAGTCAATTGAAGATATGAACTTCCCTGAGTCCATACGATATGTCGAATAAAATAACTCATGAACCTTCATCTGGTTCAGTCGACCGGAGACATCCCCCATGGACTCTCGTCGAGTCAATTGAAGATATGGACTTCCCTCAGTCCATACGATATGTCGAATAAAATAACTCATGAACCTTCATCTGGTTCAGTTGACCGGGGACATCCCTCATGGACTCATATCGAGTCAAATGAAGATATGGACTCCCCTCAGTCCATACGACATGTCGAATAAAATAAATCATGAACCTTCATCTGGTTCAGTCGACCAGGGACATCCCTCATTGACACTCGTCGAGTCAATTGAATATATGGACTTCCCTCAGTCCATACGATATGTCGAATGAAATAACTCATGAATCTTCACCTGGTTCAGTCGACCGGGGACATCCCCCATAGACTTATGCCGAGTCAAATAAAGATATGAATGACCATCAGTCATACAACATGTCGAGTAATACAATTCCTGAACCTTCATCTGGTTCAAAGTCGACTGGGGACATCCCCCATAGATTCATGACGAATCAAGGAAAAGCATGGATTTTCCCCAGTCCATACAACGAAACACCGTGTGGATTAGCTTTGAGCCTATGCCAGGATCAGTAAAACAACTACGTGTGTCCCGTTTCATTCTACATGCGCAAAAGGTACTCTCCAAGTCAGAGGCTCTTAGACTTGGAGAGTAGGGGACAAACTGTATCGGCCAAATTTGGACCCAGGGGTCAAACCAACATTTCACTCCTAGGCCAACCACGAAACCAGAGACTCAAGGCCCACTATCAAATCCAGTTTAAAAACCAATACCGAGCCGAGAGACCATACCAGCCCAAAGCCCATCGCTCATCAATAACTAGGTTGGGAAAACGCCTAAACTCATAAACCCCACTAATTAAAGTAGCAGTTATAGAGATAGTCATAAACACCACCATTAAGTCTACAGTTACAGAAATCCCAACGGGCAGGAGAACAGTAAATGACGCCATATTAGAGGACTTATAAAAGAGAAGGGTCATGGCATGAAGAGGATCCAACATGACACAATTCCACAGCATATCACTCGAGAAATATCAAACACTCTGCCCCTACGGCAAACAAACTGAGATAGAGGTAACTTCAGGCCTTATTCTCCCTACTTCCGTCTTATCCACACTACTGACTTAAGCGTCGGAGTGCCTACGGCACCCACCACACCGGTGGGCAGTAACCTCCACGCTCACTCTACCTTTGTTTTTCAGGATCGTTAGTGACTCCAACCTACAAATTCTCGATTATGGATCTCGGGCAAAAACCAGCATCCACAACGATTTATAAATAATCAATATTATTTATAATTGGTGCTATAGTGCTCTACGCGTATATTTCATTGTGTGAGACTCTCTAAGTTCAGGTATATCAATTACGAAATCCAATTTCGTGCCCATAATTTACCCACCCGTAAATTATGACGACCACGAATAAACTTGTTGAACTATACATGTCGAGGTCATTGCATACGTATAATCCATCAATCATATGTATCCGGATTATACCAAAGATACAGATATAAATGTCAAATCTCTTTAGTTATAATATCGTCGACGCATTAATTAATGATATATTAATAACACTTAGAACTCACTTCTACAGTGTACCACAAGCCCATGGATTTAACAGATCGCCAACCCATATTGAATACGTATGCTCTGCACATAGAACTGGCGGATCCTTTCTTGATACACACATGAAATCCTGAGAATCAGTCCACACCCAACGAACAGGCGGAGGTCTGACCTAAATAGGTCGGCGACGTGACTACCATCAAAGTGTGGAGGATATCTCATATATCCTCAGTGGTATCTCAAGTCAAAGAATCACTATACTACTCGACCCGAAAAAATTCTTATTGACGTTGGTGTACCATCTATTAAGAATCTTCGGTGAGTCATTCAGTGTTTATCCGATATAAATACTTATATGTCTATACGAGTCTCTGAGACTCATGGTTCATCAAGTAATAACCATTGAAATCCTTGATTCCAATATACGACACATACCGGTCTCCGCGGGTTTACTTACTGACCAAGTAATGTAAACCTTGACCAGGAATAATTTAAAAATGATATTGTTTGGCTCTGAAGGTCCTCCTAAACATTGGGTCTCTGCTGAATTCGCACCTTTAAATCCCATCATTGTCATCGAAATCTTTGATTTCATGGGACCATTTCTACCGTCATTTGGATTTTTATATATCTTAGTTGTTGTTGATTACGTCTCAGAATGGGTTGAGGCGATTCCTTGTCAAAATAATGATCATAAAATTGTGATTAAATTTTTAAAAGTAAATATTTTAAGTCAATCTGGAATCCATCGGGCCAATATAAGTGATGGAGGTAAAAAATTTTGTAACAAGCCTTTTGAGTCTTCAATCAAAAAGTATGAAATTACACATAAAGTTTCTACCTCTAATCACCCTCGGACAAATGCTCAACTTGAGCTAGTAATTAGGAAAATCAACCAAATTTTGGAAAAAATGGTTAACCTAAATCCTAAAGACTGGTCTCTTCGACTGACTGATGTACTTTGGGCATATCGAACAGCTTTCAAAAAGTCTTTGGGAAAGTCTCCATATCGTCTAGTTTATGGAAAACTTTGTCATTTGTCTGCAGAACTTGAGCATAAGGCATATTGGGCCACTAAAACAATTAACTCAAACCTTGAAAATTTCAGTCATGAACGTAAACTACAATTAAATGAACTTGAAGAGTTAATGAATGATTCATATGAGAATGCGAAACTTCTTAAAGCTAAAACTACGGCCTTTCATGATAGTCGAATTTCACGAAAAATATTTGAAATTGGTCAAAAAGTATTACTTTATAATTCTCGTCTTCATTTATTTCTTGGAAAATTGAAATCCAAATGAAGTGGCTCATTTATTGTGAAACACATTTACCCATATGTATCTATTGACATTGAGAATTCAAGGGATGGTGATGTATTTAAAGTAAATGGACAACGTTTGAAACCATTTTTGGACTGTTCCAATTTTCAAGGATCTTTTTCCTTTCAAACCCAGTGTATTGTGATTGATGTATTATAAGCTGTTATTTTCTTTTCTATGTCTAATTTCTATTTTTTCTTGAGTTTTGCAGCATTTTTTTCCCTTTTATCAGAGTCTTGCACCCCGGTTAAACAGCAGATAATTGTACTCCGTGACTCTAAGTTGGTTATTTCAGTTTCCTAAAATTACTGATAGCCTACAATCAAGGCATAAAAGAAACTCTTGCAAAACTCCACAATCATTTTCATTCTCTCTCCCAAAATGCTATGTTGAAAATTTACAAAGCACACACCGAAAAAATGAGGCTTCTTATGATCAACGGTATTCCTATTGATATTCGTAGGGTAATTGAAGCAAGGTTTCACTTGACAAGTGAGTTATCTTATTTCTTCATTTCTTACTTGTCTGGTTTTGGGAAAAACACATATGCTAAAAAACATAGAGCTAAAAAATTATGAGGTGTCTGTTATAAATGTGCACACTGGACGTGCAACACTCATTGTCGTTATTTTGGAATGGAGTCTCACAATCACAAAGATAAAATTCAATTCATTAGAGATAACTTGAGTAAGGATTCCTTAGACGATATATCATTGACTTTTGAGACGCATCCTAGTGGACATGTTCATAGAGTGATTCACAATCTTCATACACAATTTCAAAAAGAAAGACAACAATATAATACCGGGAATCTGACTTTAAAATACCATGTTTTCCAATTTATAAGAATATTGGATGAGAAACATATCGCTGACCCATAAAGGGCGTTCAAGCTGTTACTAGACATAAAACCAGAGGAAGATGTGTGCCACAATCACAACTACCAGTACATATTATGTCTTAAAGACTTACTGAAATGATTAATCATGTTGACGCTTTTATTGCTTTATCGGAGGGTTAGGCACGTTGGAAGAAATATTCACAATTGCGTCATGGGCAAATTTGAACATTCACCAAAAACCCATTGTACTACTTATCGTAGATCATTTTTTCATTTTTCTTTTAGCATTTCTTGAGTTCATTTTGAAATCGGTAAAGGATATTGTTCTTATGGTAGGAAAAACTGATGAATTAATTGACCAACTGTTAGCCTATGAACCAAGAATCAACCCAATTTTTCCAAGTTAGATTGGTCAGATAACGATCGTGGCAAGAAGCGTAGAATGGACTTGAATCTTAATTTGTAACTTTTTTTGTTAAATGGTAGTGTTTTTTATTCAATTATCTTTTCCACACTAACCAGATGATATCTTCTAAACTCTATTTCTTCTTATTCAGACATTGGGGACAATGTCTCAATTTGGTTTGGGGAGGGGATGATTGACTAGATAATTTTCTTTTGTGTTTTTTTTTTACATATTTTTATTTTTATTATTATTTATTGTATAAAAAAATATATTATGTTGTTTTTGCTTTGTTGTTGTTTTATGTGTGTACGGGCCAAATTTGGGCCGAGGGCATAATCTTCTTTTCACCTCAGACCCAATATCAAACGAAGCCCAATTCCTACAAACAGCCAATTCATGGGCCAAGGTTGGATCAAAGAACTGAATACTTCTCTGGCCCATAAATCAGGAAAAGCCTACAAGACAACCTATTGACTTTCCAACAACTACACCCAAAAAAACGCATTTTTCATAATTGATTACCCCCGACGTGATTAGTCGTTGTAGCACCGAAAAATTAAACATTTAACACATTAATGAGACCCACGTCATAAATGTGGCACCGAGTTATGGGTCATTTGAGCGAGGGCATTATAACTTGAGCTCTTAAAGGATATCACCCATTAAAACATCGACCCACCGCCCTCACGGCAGTCAACGGAGGTCAAGGTAACTTCGAACTTTGTTCTTCCATTACTTTCTGCTCGTCTTCACCACTGACTTAAGCGTCGAAGTGCCTACGGCAACCACCATACTGGTGGGTAGAAACTCCCCGCTCACTCTATCTTTGGTTTCTAGAATCGCTAGTTCCCAATCATATAAATTTTTTATTGTGGACTTGAAGGAAATCCAGCATCCATAATTTGGCGCCTATCGTGGGGCCCCAGCGATTAGTAGCAGCAAAGATCTATCAGTCTACGATCCTTTCAACGCACTTACTAATGACTTCTGGCAGTGAGCAGACACCGGACCATATGGTGGCGTAGTTGGCCATTCTCCAAAAACGGTTACGAGCTTTGAAGGAGGAGAACTTAATCATGTGAAGCTCCAACACAAACCTTCAGAAGCAGTTGGAATAAATTTATTCAACCTCCCAGCAACATGAAACTCTGGATCACCCCAACAACCCTACCATTCAAACCAATCCCGTGAGAGCATTCAACGATGTGGCGAGTGACAATCCGCCATCAAACAACCTTCTCTAAAGTCACCAGAGAGGTCACCATATCTCTCCAACCGACCAATCACAGCATGTCGCCTCCATCATGCCTAAGGAAATGCTAGAGTTAAAAGAAGTAATTCTATCCAGCCTACCTAGTGTTAGATTACCGGAGAGGAAAAGTTAAGCCGATTTAATTTCAGACATTATTTCTTGGAGACCACTACTTTCATCGAACTCCCATTAGAGTTTAGCCCTCATGACATGAAGTTATATGATGGGACCATTGACCTAGATGACCATATCATCCATTACAAATATAAGATGATGTCTACAGGTCTGGCTCCACACCAAAGGGAAGCTGGAATATGCAGAGAGTTTGGAGAAACATTGGCAAGCCCAGCCCTCACTTATTCATCAATCTCCCTACCAGACCATTGGGTCGTATCAAGAACTAGCAGATAACTTCGTGAAGCACTTTGCGAGATCCTGTAAGTTCGAGAAGAGCACAGACGACCTTAATACAATTCAGCAACGTAATGGAGAATCTCTACGAAGCTATATGGCTCATTTCAACAAAGAGAGGATATCCATTACAGATCTTCACCAATCGACTGCTGTAGAAGCCTTTAGGAATGGTCTACTTGCAGACAGGAGCTTTATAAGAAGTTGACTAAGTTTCGATGCTATAATATGGACCAGGCCATGGCCCGAGCCTAGATCGAGATCAGATGGGAGGAAGACAAGCGGAATAAAAAGAGAGAAAATTCTATCAGTCATCATAACGAAAGAATATCGAATCCTCCCAAGCGACCCAAAGAATTCATTGGCAAAGTTCCACAGCCAGTAGACAGAAGGGTTCATTAAAAGAGGGACCATCGCCCTCTCAACCGAGATTTTGATCACCAACCCTTGCCTTACAGGGTCCAGGATAAGACATCACCAAACAAGCCAAGACTCTTAGACTACAACTTTATTGTTTCCCCAGGAGAACTGGTCTCAATGCTCAAGAAAATGAGAAATGAGGTAAAGTAGCCCCCACACTCCAGAGACTGATCTATCAAGAACGACACAAGAAGATAATGTGAGTTTCATCAGGACTACAGACGTACGACCACTGATTTTGTGGCCCTAAGATTAGAATTTTTGAAGCTACTAAATAAGGGGTACTTGAAAGACCTGCTCACAGAGAATGGCAATACTACGATGGCCTGAATAGACAAAAGAAACGAGCAAGGAGATGGCCCCCCGCCACCTCCGCCAATAAACAATAAAGTGAAATTCATTTCAGGCGAATCTAAAATCAGCAGAGTTTCCTACACGGCCGCCAAACGACACTCAAGAGCAGCTGCAGTAGGGACACCCCACTCATCGATTGAAGGAATGTTCACCGACTTGACAATGGAATTTACAGATGAAAATAGCTTCAGTCAGATGCACCCCCACCATGACGCCTTGGTAATCTCCTAGCAAGTTGCAAACTTCATGATCCAGCGGGTGTTGGTTGATATCGGATCCTCAGCCAACATCATTTTCACCACTGTCCTAAAAAACATGGAGGCAGAATTGGATAAAATCAATCGACGGTTGACCGCACTAGTCGGCTTCAGTGGGGAGCAAAGGTTCACCTTGGGAGAAATATATCTCCCAGTATACACCGGAGGGGTCAACAAGCTCACAATGTTCCTTGTTTTGGATTTCCCTTCATGTTTTAGACCCCAACATACGAAGAAACTTTGAAATAACTCAAGTGATACTTGACTTCTCCACCACTTCTTTCCAAGCCAGTCGACAATGAAAGGCTTTACCTCTATTTGTGGGTTTCTGATCAAACGGTCAGTGCAGTCCTGGCCAGAAAAGAAGAAGGGACACAATTCTCAGTCTAATATGTTAGTAAAGCTCTACTCGAAGTGGAGAATCGCTATACCCAGATGGAGAAGTTGGTACTTACTTTAATAACAACGGCCCGGAAGTTATGCCCCTACTTCCAAAGGCACCTAATCAATGTCTACACTTCCTACCCCCATGAAGAGCATACTTCATAGACCTGAACTCTTTGGGAGGCTGGTGAAATGGGCAGTGGAACTTGGGGATCATGATATTACTTACCAGCCACGAACAACGATCAAATCTCAAACACTAGCAGACTTCATGGCCGACTTCAGCCCCAGCTTATAATTTCTTGCTGAATTAGAAGTCCAGTGTGTCCAGCTGACAACCACTTGGATACTCAAAGTCGACAAATCTAGCAACAAGCGAGGATACGGGTTGGGACTTGTAATCACCTCCCATAAAGGCGACACAATATAGCAGGTAGTCAAGTGTGGTTTTAAAGTCACCAATAATGAAGCCGAGTATGAAGCTCTGATAGCTGGATTAACATTGACCAAGGACTTGGGAGCCAAAAAGATAGAAGTTAAGTCAGATTCCAAACATATCGTCAACCAACTTCAATGATCATATCAAGTAAGGGAATCACAAATGGCCTCTTACTTATAAAAGGTGAGAGATTCAGGAAAAAGTTTGAGGAATTACCAATATCACAAGTTTCTAAGACTAAAAACACTCATGTGGATGCTCTTGCCACACTCGGCTCAACAATGCAAGGGGATAAACCCCAATATATTCCAGTAGTATAGTTACAATGGCCAACCATTTGGAATGAGGAAGCTAAGGTCATCGCCTTAATCACTCCAGCCGACTCATTGATGACTCCACTAGTGAAATACTTACAAGACGCCACACTCCCACAAGACAAAACTAATGCTCGAAAAACTCAATGGCAAGCTGCAAGGTACACCCTCTTTGATGGTCAACTCTTGAAGAGGTCATTTTCAGGACCCTACCTCAAATTGACTTGCCCCCGAGAAAGCCCAATTCGTGTTGGCTGAATTGTATAAAGGGGAATATAGGAATCACTCTGGAGGGAAAAGCTTGGCCTGTCGAACACACACGGCATGATATTATTGGCCCATCATGAGAGCCAACACAGCAGACTTCACCTGCAGATGTGAGAAATATGAAAGGTTCGCCCAAGTCTCACACCTCCCACCAGAAAGACTCAACCTCATTCTTTCTCATTTGCCATTCATGAAATGAAGGATGAATATCGTAGGCAAACTCCCAACCGCCCCAAGACAACGAGTCTACATGCTAGCTCTCACAGACTACTACTCGAAATGGATGAAGTATAAGCCTTTGCCAAGATACAAGACCGCGAAGTACAAACCTTCGTATGGAAGAACATTATATGTTAATTCAGATTTCCAAATAAGCTAGTGACTGATAATGGTTCTCAATTCATCAGCCACTGTTTCCATGGCTTATGAAAGAATTGGGGTATCAAGCTCAGTTTCTCAACCCCACATTTCCCACAAACCAATTGTCAAGCCGAGTCTTCCAACAAAACTATCATGAATACTTTGAAGAAAATGTTGGACAAAGTGAAATGAGCATGGGCAGACGAGCTCCCAGGAGTGTTGTGGTCCTACCAAACAACAGCTCATTCATCGACCGGGGAAACCTCATCTCACTAGCATTTGGAACTGAAGCGGTCATTCTAGATGAAGGGAGCGTCTCATCCCCACGTTACCAGTGGCTTGAAGAAGATTCCAATCGACGGCTAATGAACCACAACCTTGATACCATTGATGAGCTAAGAGAACACACTTCGATACGACTTACTGCCCATCAGCCGAAGATGGCCAAGTACTTTAACAAGAACATCAGGTGTTGAACATTCAAATAAGGAGATTGGGACCTATGCAAGGTATTCCATAACACCAAAGAAATTGGAGACGGAAAGCTTAGACCAACCTGGGAAGGCCCATACGTCATTACGAAGGTCTTTGGTCGATGAGCCTATAAGTTGAGGACTGCAGATGGGAAACTCATTCAAAACAGTTAGAACGCGATCCATCTCAAGCGATTCTATAGGTTAAGCCAGCTCGCTTAGTCATAAAATAGTCACTCAACAAGTGATTAACCTGTAAGACAATCTGGGGGATGATTCCCCTAATATATGTTTTTTCATATGGCGATACGACATTCAGAAAAATAAAATTTGGAAAACTGAGATGGAATCTATAAAATTTCTTCATTCAATAACGTAATTGTTCAAAATACAAAAAATAGAAGAATATCCAATTACAAGATTCCATATAGAAAGAAAATCAATCATTAAAACCTTCAAGATGTGGGACTTCAGCAGCAGCATCGACAACAATAAAAGTATCTTCTTCAATAGGGTCAGTCTCCATTTCAGCAGATTTTTCTTCCATCAAGCCAAATTATTCTCCAACTGCTGCAATCTTCTTTTCAACACCCTAGGGAGCCTCCTCTGACCCAATCAACTCTTCTTCTCCTACGACATTTCCCATTGTTGGACAATTATGACCCATAGCGTCACTATTTGTACAGATCATGGTGTTGTTGTACAAATTAACTATGTGACAAAGGAGATTGCACTCTTATCATTTGTGATTAGATCACCTAGATATATAAATGATAGGAGGTCCCTGTGATTTGTTCCTGGATTGAGAATGATATGAGACAGTATCGGTCCACGAATGATAAATCACTAAATATCCCTAGTCAGAGCATTGTCGAGATTGGACATCGATAAATGTGTAAAAGACTAGTATTACACTTGTACGCGTTGTGAGGGCACAACGGCATAGTTCTCATATATTTGGGTATAGGATACTCATGCAAGTGTAATAGGAGGTTGTGTTTTACCGATGGTACGGGAAACAGCTTCGCTCTGGATAAGACCCCCTCAGAATTCCATTGATAGTATGACTATGTGTCTATGGAAGTCCGAAATCATGGTAGGTGTATTTGGTCTTAACCAGAGACTTGCACCGCTAATACTTGCGACAATCAATATACTTTGGTTGTGGTCGTCCAGGGCTTTAACAGATTCTGTGTACGCCAATGCTGGGTATATTGAGAATCGTAGTGTGTTGGGTGTGATGTCAAGACGGAAGTGTCACTCCAGTCATATGGAGATGATGATCGCGTAGGGATACAGAACTGGTTCTCTAAAAAGGTTGCAACCGTCGGGATAATATGACTTGGTCATGATTATCCGATATTAAAGAGACTAGTTGCTCGTAATCCGATATATGCTTCGTACGGGGCAGACACTGTACCAGCCCCAGGCCTCGCATGTGATCATCCGATACTGGACAGAAATACGCAATACTACGTATACTATGCCTGATATAGATCCTTTATTCTTATAAGGATATTTCCGGAGAATTGGGTAGGCATGGCGCTGTGCTAGAGGCCAACCTTGTCTTATAAATCGGTATAAATGTAGTACGAGGTACTTACGTGTTCGGATAGTCCGACGAACGAATTTACTGCCAACAAATCTGGGGATCTCATGGGTCGCTTCCCAAAGATTCACCGATGACGTATGACTCGCACTTTAATTAATCTGGGATTAATTGCGGAGATATTTTATCTGGGATAAAATATCATTTAAAGAGAGATAACGATTAATTTGGAATTAATCGGTAAATTAATATTTTCGATATATTAAACGAAATTGGATTTCGATGCGGAATTGAAATTAGATTTTAATTCGGGCAAACGAATTAATTTAGAATTAATTCGTTAGCGACGTGAATAGTGACTTCGCTAGGCGTAATCATTTAATTACGACGCAACAGAAAATTCGTTAATTTGGAATTAGCGAACCCGAGCCCGGGATTGTTTGCGAGCGCATTCGCATTTCGAATTCGAGTGCGGCACGCAAGTCAAATCAAGCGTCAAATCATTAGTCGCATCAAGCGTCAAATCACTTGTCACTTTGAGTGATGTGACTTGACAACTTGATTGATGTGATTGATTGATTGATTGATTGATGTAGTGGTTAAAAGCTTTAAAAGTTTGACTTTTTAAAAGCCAAAAGTTTGGTATATGTTTAAGAAATGAAATACCAAAATTAACTTAACACATTTTCATCTCTCTCTCTCTCTTTTTTCCCTCATTTCTCTCACGGCATCACTGCCATTTTCTTTCTGGTTTTCTGGTTTGAAAAAACGAGCAGTGAAGGGGAAGCAAGTGCGATTTTGTGGCAAATCGAGAGTGCTAGCACACTCCAGGATCATGCGAAGGTGATAGGGAAGTCCACCCATGAGTCGGGAATCAAATGACGAAGCTTGGAGCTTGGTTTCTTGTTGATTAAAGGCCGAACCAGTGAGCAAAACAGCAGCCACTGCCGAGTAGAAACCAGTGAGTAGATTTCATTTTTGTTGCCTTCAGCGTCGCTCAACCGATCAATGTGAGTATTCTGCGACTCCCTCAAATGTATTCACTTATGTTTCATGCTTGTTTATTGATCCTTGGGACCTTAGTAAACTCCAACAATGGCATCAGAGAAAGGTTAAAGCATGAAATTGATTTAGGGCTTAAAATTTGGGTAAAATGAATTTGAGCATGTAATTATGAAATTGGATGATTAAGTATGCTTGAATGTGTTTTAATTGATGATTGATTGGATCAATTTGATTAAAAATTGTTTGGAACAAATTTGCCCCAAAAATTTGGCTTGGCCGAATGGTGCCCTAAGTTTGATGTCTTGGGATTTTTGATTTTTGATCATTGGATGTGTTAGAAATCAATTGGGAATGTTGATTTAATATTGAATTGGATTTAATTGGATTGAATTCGAATTTGATGTAAAAATCCTTCCTTTGCCGAGACATTATGAGCATGATTGGGTTTGATTTTTGATTAATTTGTGTTGGACACTAATTGATGTAGATGAGCATGATTAATTAGCCTAATTTGTGTTTTGGAAATAATGATTTGGGTGATTAATTATGTTAATGCACTTTGATTAATTAAATTGTAAAATTGGATTTTAGTAATTTAGTTAATTGGGCCTTAAATTGGATTTGGGCTTGTTATGTTGTAATTGGGCTTGTTGGGCTTGGTTGTACTAAGTTAGGTTTAGGAAAATTGGATTGGATCCAATTGGGCCCAAAACCGCCTCCATAAAGCCCAAATGCGACAAATGGACCTTTAAAGTTTAATTGGGCTTAATGGGCCTAAATTGATTTCTAGGCTTATGGGGTAATTCCCGGATTGGAGTTTGGTTATTTGGTTTGACCCAAGTTGACCAAAAGTCCACGCCGTAAGAAATTAATTAAAAGCCCATTAGACTTTAATTAAATTGACGTTGGACGTTAATCGGGCTTTGAGACCCGTAGCGATTAAATTTGGAATTTAAGTCATAAAGGTTCATAAATAAAGTGTAAAGTTTAATTTGGAATTAAATAAGCGAATTAGAATTAAATGCATATTGAATTGGATTTAATGTTGTAGTTTAATTTAATTCGAGAATATGTACTTTGAGTACTTATTCGTAAAATGGGTTTGACTCGAACAAAATCAAATTGTTGTTTGAACATTGGATGATCACTAATTATCAGATTAATTAATTTGATTAGATTGATTGATAACATGCTTGTGTGAATACATGGTTGCGATGCATGAATAATGTATATCGGATGGATATTAGATGGGTGGGACAATTTTAGAAATTATTGTAATAAATTTGATTTATTAATTGGACCTGCGAGTCCAGCCTTATACCTCCTTATTTTTTGTATTCTCTTCTCACATATTCCCCTCAATGTAAATGAGGTTTCTTTAGAAGGGTAGTGTAATGGGTAGAAGAAATATTTGTGCTAGCAGGAGAGAGAAAGGGAGAGATTTGATCTAGGATCAATGTGTAAAGTATCCATCCGCATATCATTATTATTTTTCATATGCGCTTTATTATGTGTTAGAATGCATGTTTAAGGGTGTATGATGATGAGACCTTAACAAAGATAATAAATTGGTTTCCAATTTGCACTCGAAAAACCCTCGCATAATATTAAGCGTCTTTCCTTCCATTGAGTGATTCTCACTCAAGATTCGAGATTGGCATTGGCTTGTTGGCCAAAGTCAAGGCCTTTTTCCGTCGAGGATGTGTTTGAATCATGAAGGCTTTGTTCCATATTGGTGTCTTGTCCAAGTTGTGGTTTGTTGGCCAAAGTCAAGACCATTTCTTGTCCATCGACATTGATTACGAAGCTTTCCATGGTCAATGGGTTGCGCTTAACTGGGATCACTAAGTTTGTTGGCCAAAGTCAAGATTGTGTGATATTTAACGGGATCCTAACCCACTAGGAAACACGGTTTCCCGAGTACTCGACAGAGGGTTAGAGGCTCGCCGAAAAATAGTGGGAGGCAAGAATTGAATTTGCAATATTCGTTTAATTACTTGACATACGCGCTCAAACAAATATCATTCGTCAAATAAATTAAATGTTAGTTGGACTAATATTTAAATGTTGTTTTAATTAATAGTTGGACTATATTCAAACTATTCATTTATAGTTGATTTTATAATTGGATTATAGTAATCAATATAATTGATTTTAATCTATTAAATTATAGTTGATTAAATAGTTGGACTATTGTAATCATTATAATAAATAGTACCGAAATCGTTGATTAAATAGTTGGACTATTAAAATCAAGATAAAATCGAAAGATTGGCATTTAAAACATAATCCTAAGGAAAATGTGTTTAGATGGTTTAATTTTCAAATTGGGAATAATTTCAGGATGGTCCTGGAAACTAATAAGTTACTTTATTTGATAAAATAACATATTAGGCCTAAGCCCGGAGTTAAGCAAATAGTAGAGCATAATCTTTGGAAGATTTATGTGATGATAACTTTAGTACTTAATCCATTAAGCTTGTCACAGTAGACACCTTAATTTCTGAATCAGAACTAAGGATTAGATCTTTAAAGTATGATAATGAAATTGAAGGATCTTCATAAATCTATACTTAGATTTTAGAAGTACTAAAATTGCAATAAATAATTCTTGGAGAATTAATGACTATTCTCAAGGAGACAAAGTAAAAATTTGCAATTAGGCAAGTAGCGCTAGTCGCACCTTACTTTTATATTCTAGCAACCCGAGGCTTGGCCAAAGGCTATTGGAATATGAAAAGGCAAAGGCAAAATCATTATAATCTTCTAGGAAGATAAATGACATATCCTAAAATGTCTGCCTAAATGTGGCAAACGGGATCGCGGAAGCGTGACTGCCGTTTGGACAAAGCAGACATGAAGGAATTGAAGAACGAGCAAGGATCTAACTTCAAATATGTTTGTCATAAATATATTCACTACTAGTATTAAAATTGGATTTTAGATACTTAGTGTGATATATATATATTGATGTTCAGAATCTGTTTTGAATAGGATACTGACTTCAGTTGAGATTTAATCTGCAAATCGAAAACGGGACGAAAGTCGCTGTTTTGACCGCAAAAACCTAATTTTAGGAACTACCCTCGGGTGTGTACCTAAATTTGGAAAATGTTATAATGTAACTAGTTTGACTAGAAACATTATCTCTATATCAGTGTTTGACCCGCTGCGGGTGAACCTTTATATTCTAGAACACTAAAGTGTTTTATTATATAAAGATGATATTGAGATAAACACATTAGATGTGAATAACAACATTTATATTTTGAATATAAATAAAATCTCAAATATATAACATGACAAATAATAGCTCAAACTGATTTGATCAGAAGAAACTAATTTGTGGCATTGTTGTCTGGGACACAATTAAACAAGAATCGTATATCCACACTTTCGAAGAGTGGGTACTAGGACTAAATTTGATCCCATTCAAATAAAGTCTACGAATCTAGTTTAATTGGGCAAAGTGCCCGAAACACATTTACTTGGTAAAAGTGTAAAAGCCACTGATCTGTTAGCCCTAATTCATAGTGAAGTAAGTGGGCCCATGTCTAGCTAGGCTAGAGGTGGATATGAATATTTCGTGACCTTTACGGATGTGGCATCGCGTTATGGTTATGTGTTTCTTTGAAACACAAATCGAAAACTTTTACAGTTTTGACACGAAATAGACAAACAGATCGGCTATAGTATTATACTGTCACGGTAAGACCGTAATGGAAAATACTTAAGCAATAAGTTTCTAATATACTTGAAAGAGTAAAGTATTCTTTCAAATAGGACTCCTCCCGGAACACGTCAAAGTGACGGTGTGTCTGAACTGAGTAACCGAATTTTGTTGGACATGATAAGGTTAATCATGAGTCGCTCTGAGCTACCATTTCCATCAACGGATAAGCTTTAAACAGTGCAGAACTTATTTTGAATAAGGTTCCATAATAGTCTGTTTGACAGATTTCATATTAGATATGAACGGGAAAGAAACTGGGTTTCTCATTCTTGAAAATTTGGGTATGCTAGGCATATGTTTGGATGATACCAAACTAAAACCCAAATTGGATAAGTGCCAATTGTAGGTTATCCTAGGGATACCATAAGTATAGTACTTATACAACTCACCTGAGAACAATTAGATTGTTGCTCACCATGTGGTTTTCCTAAGAGGAATACCGATATACAGTGGTAAGTGGGAGGATAGTAAAACTCGATGAAAATCAGAGTGATACTATTCAAGGCACTGATTCCTTAATGGAACACAAATAGTTCATCTAGGATGAAACTATACCATAATCTTCGAATACACAAGAACCGCGTATGTCGGAGAGAGTCAGAAAACAACCTGGGGTATGGGTTTCTGATCTCACCTCATAAAGATGTCAATCTTTTGAGGTATACCAACTGACTACGTATGAGGAAGTAATACTAGGTATCGACTCCCTATTATGACAAAGTGTCATGAGTCCGAAATGGATTCCATGTATACCAACTTAGTTTGGATACTAGTTGATGTACCGCAAGGCATTGTGCCTATTGGTACTTATAAGTCTTCAAGGAAGACATACATGGAGGGCAACATACCAACGTATAAAGCTAGGCTTTTAGCGGAAAGGTATCGTTATCAACATTGTGTTGACTACGATTCAACCTTTTACCTGTTGCCACGGTAAATCCATTTGGATAATGCTTGCTAAAGCTGCATGTTTCATGAATGAAATATGTCAGCTTAACGGGAAAATCGCTTTCCTGAAAAGGAAACCTTTTGGTGGATGTTTACAACATTCTGTTGGTTTTTTCGTACCAAAACTAGCAAACAAGGTTTGCAGGTGATTCGATCCATGATTGGATTGAAGCAAGCATATGATCGTAGAATTATCGTTTTGATGTAATCATAATAGTTTATGATTTAATTCAAAACGAAAATGATTCTTGTGTATATAAGACGGTTAGTGGGAGCACACTGACAGTGGATGCCCTATAAATAATGATAATATGTCATTTCTTGGAAATGATATTCCCATAATAACAATCGGCAAAAGCTTGGCTTTCGAGAAAACTCTCCGAGAAACCGTACATTGAAAATGTACGCGACCTGGTGTCTCATACGCTTTGAGCATATGGATTCACAAACAGGTCAATCCAAGTGATAGTCACTGGATTGATGTTAAGAACATCCGTTAGTTTCTTAGAGAACTAATGATACATTCTTAGACTGTGGAGATGGAGAACTTGAAGTGATTGGGATCACTACTGCAAGTTTCCTAAACCGATAAAGACGACTAAAAGTCGCAAACGGTACTATACAGTTTGAATAACGGTACAGTAAGCTGGAAATCTTCCAAGCAAGATACTGTTATCGAATAAACAACAAATGCGGGTTATTGCTGCAGCTGAGGCGGCAATAGAAGCCTTCTAGGTCGATAATAAATCTAATTAGATTAGATATAGTTCTGTTAGCAGCTGAGCTAGGCGTCAGCACAGGCTAAAGAATTAATGGTCTCATCAACGATCCAGATATATACTTCAATATTCATCTGATTCGTTCGGATCATACATCGTGGCGATGTGATAATCGTATAAATCGCATCAGACGATAATCATGTAAATCCGCAGACGAAAGCCTTTTCTCAGCAGTTTGAGACAACCGTACATAGTTCGGGTATAAGACACTCGAGTGACTGGCTATAGGCCAAGTGGGAGATTGTTGGACAATTATGACCCATATCGTCACTATTTGTACAGATCATGGTGTTGTTGTACAAATTAACTATGTGACAAAGGAGATTGCACTCTTATCATTTGTGATTAGATCACCTAGATATATAAATGATAGGAGATCTCTGTGATTTGTTCCTGGATTGAGAATGATATGAGACAGTATCAGTCCACGAAGGATAAATCGAAACAGCTTCTCTCTGGATAAGACCCCCTCGGAATTCCATTGGTAGTATGACTATGTGTCTATGGAAGTCCGAAATCAGGGTAGGTGTATTTGGTCTTAACCAGAGACTTGCACCGCTAATACTTGCGACAATCAATATACTTTGGTTGCGGTCGTCCAGGGCTTTAATAGGTTCTGTGTACGCCAATGCTGGGTATATTGAGAATCGTAGTGTGTTGGGTATGATGTTAAGACGGAAGTGTCACTCCAGTTATATGGAGATGATGATCGCGTAGGGATACATAACTGGTTCTCTAAAAAGGTTGCAACCGTCGGGATAATATGACTTGGTCATGATTATCCGATATTAAAGAGACTAATTGCTCGTAATCCGATATATGCTTCGTACGGGGCAGACACTGTACCAGCCCCAGGCCTCGCATGTGATCATCCGATACTAGACAGAAATATACAATACTACGTATACTACGCCTGATATAGATCCTTTATTCCTGTAAGGATATTTCCGGAGAATTGGGTAGGCATGGTGCTTTTCTAGAGGCCAACCTTGTCATGTAAATCGGTATAAAGGTAGTACGAGGTACTTACGTGTTCGGATAGTCCGACGACCGAATTTACTGCCAACATATCCAGGGATCTCATGGGTCGCTTCCCAAAGATTCACCGATGACGTATGACTCGCACTTTAATTAATCTGGGATTAATAAGATGAGAGAGAAAATTAATCTGGGATTAATTGCGGAGATATTTTATCTGGGATAAAATATCATTTAAAGAGAGATAACGATTAATTTGGAATTAATCGGTAAATTAATATTTTCGATATATTAAACGAAATTGGATTTCGATGCGGAATTGAAATTAGATTTTAATTCGGGCAAACGAATTAATTTAGAATTAATTCGTTAGCGACGTGAATAGTGACTTCGCTAGGCGTAATCATTTAATTACGACGCAACAGAAAATTCGTTAATTTGGAATAAGCGAACCCGAGCCCGGGATTGTTTTCGAGCGCATTCGCATTTCGAATTCGAGTGCGGCACGCAAGTCAAATCAAGCGTCAAATCATTTGTCGCATCAAGCGTCAAATCACTTGTCACTTTGAGTGATGTGACTTGACAACTTGATTGATGTGATTGATTGATTGATTGATGTAGTGGTTAAAAGCTTTAAAAGTTTGACTTTTTAAAAGCCAAAAGTTTGGTATATGTTTAAGAAATGAAATACCAAAATTAACTTAACACATTTTCATCTCTCTCTCTCATTTTTCCCTCCTCTCTCTCACGGCATCACTGCCATTTTCTTTCTGGTTTTCTGGTTTGAAAAAACGAGCAGTGAAGGGGAAGCAAGTGCGATTTTGTGGCAAAATCGAGAGTACTAGCACACTCCGGGATCATGCGAAGGTGATAGGGAAGTCTACCCATGAGCCGGGAATCAAATGACGAAGCTTGGAGCTTGGTTTCTTGTTGATTGAAGGCCGAACCAGTGAGCAAAACAGCAGCCACTGTCAAGTAGAAACCATTGAGCAGATTTCATTTGTGTTGCCTTCAGTGTCACTCAACCGATCGATGTGAGTATTCTGCGACTCCCTCTAATGTATTCACTTATGTTTCATGCTTGTTTATTGATTCTTGGGACCTTAGTAAACTCCAACACCTATAATTTCTACGTGCCCTTCATGTGGCAAAACCATTTCTTTTCCTTCCTCTGTTTCCTCATTCGACGAGGGAAGCCCTTATTTGTACTTGGCATGTTCCTTGATCCATTTCTCAGGAGTCCGGTCCTTATGTTCCCCTGCCAAGAACAGCTTCATCAGCTTAATTCTCTTAATCAACATGGCCTCGTAGCAAACCCCCTCCAATCTTTCCACTAACTCATCCTTCTCATTCCTCAATAACTCTACATTTTCCTTAAAAGCATCATTTTCAACTTCAAACACCTCCATCTCTAGCTTCAGTATTGCTCGAGTCAACTCCAACACTTTCTCCGCCTTTTTCGCCTTTTTCTCGAAGGCCTCCAACGTTGCTTTCAGCGCAACATTCTTCTTTCTTACTACTGTGTTAGATTTCTCCAATTCACTGATCCTCCTCTGGCTCGATTCGATGTAGTCTTGAATGAATAGGCTGGATTCCATGGTCTGGAGAAAATGAAGAGTTAGTTCTTCATTCGACAAAATCTAAAGAACATTAAAAAAGAAAATTCTAGAGAAACTTTACTTGGTAACTAAGGGCCGCAGCTTTCTTGATTGTCTCCAATGGGCCCAGCTCAGACAACTGATGCTCGTTCTCTTCAAGAAAACTCCACTTGATAAACTTTGAGAGGCTTGAGGGGTTTGAGATTGCGATCGACCCATGAGGAATTTTCACTACGACATTCTACAGGTCTTCTTCTGGCTCGACCATAGCCTTCCGCTTCTTCGATGCAAATCCATCTCGGTCAACTGTCTCGATGCAGTATGAGTCCCAGCCCAAACCACTCCCTTTGGTGCAGGGACCTCAATTTCTAAAGCTTCAGGCTCTTTCCCTTTGGCCTTCTTGCTCTTCCTTTTGGCCTTCATTTCTTCAAGAGATGACACCTTGAAACGACCCAACATGATCTCCGCTGCGCATAAAATTTCTTCGCGTGTTAGTGGCTTTAGAAATAGCAGCCCTCTAAAGGTCAGTTGACACGACCGAGTGCCCAGTACTACGACTAAAATTAGTCTACTAGGGGCCAAATGGGTGCCTTCAGAATAAAAAACTTCCTTCCACAGTGGGGTAAGTCTCAGCCTCCTCTCTTCCAGAACAGATCTCCAATGTCACTCGAGAGCTGGCAGACTAAGAATGAACTTCGAATTTGAAATGACGATGCTGGTAGTATTGAAAGCTTTGTTGCGGAGAGACCTGCAAAAGGGAATGACATGAGCTTCGGTCAAATAAAAGTGCAAAAATAAGGAAAAGTGATATTAACACTCATTGGACGAACTCCAATGCTCAGGGCAGCCCCAAACGACCCAAAAACATTATATCCTCTCATGAAGAAGTAAAACTTCTGCCAGTCTCCCCTATCATTTGTTGTAACCCTCAACACTAGGTGTTCTTTCTTCTGGCGAAGATACAAATGATATCTTATCTTCTCCGTCAAATGCTCCTTCAGATAGTAGGTATACAGTAAATACCTTTTTCCAAACCCAATCTCTAGCTGAAACGCCAAACACTTAATTGAAAAAAAGAATCCTCCATGTGTTCGGCATCAACTAAGATGAAACCAACCCATAATGGTTTAACACTTCCCATACTAACTTAGGTATTGGAAACCTCAGTCTATCCGCAAATGGACACTCGTAAAACCCGATCCACCCTGGAATTTTATAATATATTCTCTCACTCAATGAGGGTATCCTTATTTCAACCGAACGAGGGAACCTATACTTCAACTTCATTTCAGTCATTGATTTTTCAGTCACTCAACTTGCTGGGTTCCTAGTTAAAAGATGTGTTGGCTCACTTTTCCTTGGGGTCTCACTTGACTCCCCAATGTCAGGAAAAGTCCTAAAGAGTATTACATCTTTGGGTATACCAAAAGGCGGTTCATCTATAATCAAAATCACGGCCTCACTAAAATCCCCATATGACCAATTCATACTTGCTCCCTCCCCAGACGACTCACTACTAATTCTTATAGGAGATTCAGCGTACCACTCTAACGGGATATCAATATTATCTCCAGAACTTTCACTCGACATAGTCTCTAGGTGACAAGTATAAATATTCTTTTGTAACTACTAACAGTGTTCATGATTACAGACATACAGGCAATATCATGTAACAATCGGGTCTCATTTGACATGAAAATGTGAACCCATCCGGTAGGATTGAACACAATATTCCTTGTTTTGGCAATAAGAGTCCAGACGACATTAGACTAGAGATGATCATGGACATTCATATGGTCCAGTCGACGAGAACATTCCTCATGTCGAGTCAAGATCAAGACCTGGACCTTCATATAGTCCAGATGACACGGAAGACTCTCCTGGACTCTCTTATGACCGGTCGATTGGAGATGATCCTAGACCTTCATCTGGTCCAGTCGATGGGAACATTACCCATGGTTCATGTCGAGTCAAGTTCAAGACACGGACCTTCATCTGGTCCAAAAGACATTGAAGACACCCTAGACCTTCTCGGGTCTAGTCGGCTAGCGATAGACCTAGACCTTTACCTGGTCCAGTCAACGGGAGGAATTCTCATGGCTCATGTCGAGTCAAGACCAAGACCTGGACCTTCATCTGGTCCAGACGACGTAGAAAACTCACATTGGGCCTCCTCAGGTTCAATCGGCGGGAGATTATCTTGGACCTTCATCTGGTCTAGTCGACGGGAACATTCCCCATGACTTATGTCGAGTCAGGATCAAGACTTGGACCTTCATCTGGTCCAGATGACGTAGAAGACTCCTCTTGGGCCTCCTCAGGTTCAGTCGGCGGGAGATTATCCTGGACCTTCAACTGTTCCAGTCTATAGGAACATTCCTCATGACTTATGTCGAGTCAAGATCAAGAACTGGACCTTCACCCGTTCCAGACGACACTGAAGACTCCCATGGACCTTCTCACGACCAGTCGGCTGGAGATTATCATAGACCTTCATCTGGTCCAGTCAACAGGAACATTACCCATGGCTCATGTCGAGTCAGTATCAAAACCCAGGCATTCATCAGTTCTAGTCGATAAGATTACTCTCTGTAGCTCAAGACTGTCTCCCAGCATCATCCCAGATCACCATTCATTATTCTGACCTGTGACAGGTTCTGGCGACATCAGCACCCAGGTATGCTCGTATACTTTAAACAAGCCCCAGACGACATACTCGTCGAATAATTTCCAAGCAAAGGACTTCTTGGCTTGGGGAGTAATGGACAAACTGTACATGTCAAATTTGGCCGAGGGTATAATCTTCTTTACACCTCAAGCCCAATATTAAGAAAAATCCAATTCCTACAAACAGCCAATTCATGGGCCAAGGTTGGACCAGAGAACTGAACACTTCTTAGGCCAATACACCAAGAAAATCCTACAAGACAACCTATTGATTTTCCAACACACAAACCTAAAAAAATGCCTTTGTTATAATTGATTACCCCACGTGATTAGCCGTTGTAACACCGAAAAGTTAAGCATTTAACATATTAATGAGACCCACATCATAAATATGACACCGAATCCAATTAGAAAGTTGTTCAATAGCCTATAAAAGGATGCATAACTCAGAGTTACGGGTCATTCGAGTGAAGACATTCTAACTTGAGCTCTCAAAGCATATCACCCATTAAAACACCAACCCACCACTCTCACGGCAGTCAACAAAGGTCAAGGTAACTTTGAACCTTGTTCTTCCATTATTTTCTGCTCGTCTTCACCACTGACTTGAGCGTCGGAATACCTACGGCAACCACCACACCAATGGGTAGAAACTCACCGCTCACTCTACCATTGGTTTGCAGGATCGCTAGTGCCCCATCATACAAATTCTCAATTGTGGACTTGAGGCGAAATCCAGCGTCCACAATTTGTAAAAAAAAATTCTTTTGTGTTGATTTTATTTTATGTTTTTATTCAAATTAAACTACACACATATCAATAATAAATTTTTGACTAATCAAGTGGAATTGTTGTTTAGAGATAATAGTATAAGGAGTTTTCACTCCTAAGATGCATCTCAATGTGTTTCGTAATAAATTATTTTTGTTTCTTTTTTTGAATCATTCAAATTTATGAATTCTCCATAATATTGATTAAGTTTAATTTCCATATGCTCACTTGATAGATATTATCAATATAGTAGACTCGGCCACCGGTTCGGCTCGATTCTGAACCAAAACCGAATCGTCTGATTCTCAATTCCGCTCTTGTGGAACCCGGAATCGGAACTGAACCAGACGATTCATGTTCGGTTTAGGTTTTTTTAATTATTTTTAATTTTTAATTTTTTTAAAAAATAAAAATGGGAATTAAATTTATTTATTTGAAATTAGTAATTAGAATTTATATTATATTAAATTAAAAACTTAAATTAAAAATAAAATAAAAGAGCTTGAACTTAAATTTTTTAAAAACTTAAATTACCTACGTATCATCTTGGGGTGAGAGGAATCAAAGTTCACGTAGTTTCATTACAGTTTTTTAGATAGTTCCCCATTATAATTATTTACTCATCATCATTATATGTGCTTGTTGTTGATCCTGCAGCTCTCGTTCTGCATGCACTTGCAGATGCATTGTCGAACAAGTCTTCAAAATCATCGGCGGCATCTTTTTGTTACTTCTAAAGTGCTTGGATGTAATGAAGACCGTCTCGTTTCTAAAATATTGACTCCTAAGCTGAAGGATTGTTCAACCGCAACAGTGGAAATAGGTGCTTCTAGCACTTCTTTAGTAATAAGTGATAAAATAGGATAGACATTATGATGTTGGTTCCACTGGTCAAGTACTTGAAAATTTTTACTTACTAAACTTTCAGGAGAATTGAGAATTTGTGTGTTGAGAAAATGAAGTATGATTCCTATTTATATATTTTTGTGATAAATATGTATTTTAATAATGTTATTAAGGGTAACTTAGTAATTTTTATTTAACAGAAAAATAAAAAATTCAAAAAAAAAACCAACAGGGAGCCGTTGAATTCAAAAACGATAAAACCATAAAACCATAAAAATATAGTACAACCGTCGTGGCGAAAACATATCATATCATAGAATAAAATGAATCCAATGTATCCCGTCCAAAACATATTGTTAACGATATATTCTCAAGATGGATTTTGATGGTGCAACACAAAAAAACGTTGACATATATTCACGAGCATTACAAAAATATGTCGAAGTAAAATAAATGTGAAGCTCAAACGCCAAACAAATAAATCAAGCGTAGTTTTATAGCTTGGGGTTCTCATTGTAAGTGAATTGATAATTCAAGTATTCTAAGTTCATATGACTCATATACATTCATATAGATACATTAGGGTATAGTATAAAATATTTTAAACCTTCAAATCCTGAGATTTTTGTACTGGAATTGGCATATCGGTGCCTCTGCTATGTTATCAGCAGTTTTGCTTCACCTCTGGAACCGAGCTACTCCACATCGGTCTACCATACCAGTCAGTCTGGAGTTTTTATAGAAACTGGAATCGGACTAAAGCATATCGGCATTCATACTGGTCTACCTCATCATTTTACATGCTCTCTGAAATCGGCATGATGCATACCGATCTCCATATCAATCAGTAATCCGGTATATGTGCTTTAATCTTCAACGGTCATATAGCTGTTTGAATTACAAGACCGGTATACCGGCCACTGCAAACCGACATACCAACCTCAGCGCATAAAACATGGACAATTCCATTTTCTCCATAAATTGAGTCCCTATTTCATTTTTGAAAATCTTTTGAACCTTCATACATTTTATCTAAGGTAAAAATATTGACAGTAACTTAAACGTTCTTGATCAAACATTCTCATTATAATCAAAGCTCACACACTGCACATTCATTATCATTTACTGAGTTTGGTTTATTTGGGTTAGAAACTCACATCGTAAAACTCCTTCTCTTTTTTGAGTGCCTAAGTTGTATTGTAAACTTTCATATTTCAAAAACTTGGTTGGGAAATCCCTTGTTGAGTGGGTATACTCAAAATGGTAATTTCTGTAAAGGTTAAATAGTGACCCTAAGTGAACCTAGAAAAACTCTTGGTTTGGGGTGAACAACGAAAAACTATTGGTTGCGAGTGCACCACTAAAAACTCGGTGTAAAATGTGGTATCACCTTTACTAGTGAAAAGTTTGAAATGTGGCTTGGAGGAGTGGACGTAGGCAAAGAGTTGGTCGAACTACTATAAATCCGGTGTCAAATTTCTCTATCTCTTAACTCTTTATTTATCGCAAGTTATATTTTATATTTGCATATCATTTAGCAACTTGCATTTGGGAATATATTATGATTGAGAAAATTACACATTAAGCTTAATTGGTAAAGCTACCAGCTTAGTAGTGTAAAATCGAAAAGAATTTATAATTCCGTATAATTAGGCCATTACCCAATTCACCCCTCTCTTGGGTATAGTATTGTTGTTTGTGTACTTGTAGGTTATTTCACATATTTCTTTTGATATCAATCTTTCCATAATACTAAGTGTCTTTGTCAAAAACAAATCTTTTAAAAACGTGAACTGAAATTGAATACTTATCATTCAAAATAATCCTCTTGTAAAAAAACTTTTCAAAAACTTATCAAGGGTCCACTGTCCAAGTTGTGCGCCCTAACCGAACAATGTACGAACAGAACCATGTCGACAGAGGGTAGTGGGCAAGCCATTTTTCCATGGTTAGTGACCAATAACAAGTGCACGCAGAAACATAATCATAATTATAAATCATGAAAATAAATGTCAAGCGTCGGGACGGAAACATATCTGTAGACATTGTATTTTTGCATGAGCCCGATGATGAGCCTCGTATGGAGGCACTACCTGAAAAGTTACGGAAGTTGCAAAAAACGAATGCTGGAAGGAAGGAAAACCTCCAAAATTAGCCCCTTATTGGATTCGGACTCACTAGCCAGCCTCGGACTCGCTCAGTCAGCTTCTGCTTCAAATCTTAGCTTCGGACCTCCCATGCAGCCCAATCCACGTGGCCCAAAACCCCATGCACGCCCAAAGCCCCAGCATAATCTTCCCAAATATGATAAAATCTCCTTAGTTATAAGAGCATCAACACTTTCCAATTTAATGAGATTTTGGGATCCCATCTGATATAATCCAAGGAGCGTCAGAAAATAGGCCTCGAAGTATGGATCCAAGCATATAAAGAAGAAGCCCAATAATCAATTTACGTTATTTGGCAATCAAGGAAGTCTAAAAAAATATACAAGCGAATGCCTCATAAGAGTTAATGAATCAGATCATCAAGTCACAGAGTTTTATTATCATACAGATATTTTCGGAAGCAAAATATTGCTACCTTACAACAGCGTGTAGAAGCATGAGTATTTTTGAATTAAGAATCAGCAAATGCATGAAGAATTGGATGATTTACAGGCATGAAGAATGGCGCAAATATAGAAAATGAATGACGAATGGCACATGCACTTTAACATGCGCCATGTGATCATGGATCAAGTGGGCAGGATCAACGTGGCTTTAATCCATGCAACAATAGCAACTCACGTGGCCACTCTACAAGTTTAATTCATTAACGTGTTTTGCTTGTAGGGTTATTACCTAGGGTTATTTTTGGTTTTTTATATATTAAATTAGGTTTCCATTGTTCTATTTAAACAAGTCTTTCATTAATAAAAAGCATGAATGTTTTACCCTAAAAATTAATATTGCCTTTAGGCACTTTGGTGGTGAGGTCGTTGATGGCTAACCATGAAAGAGTGGATTCTCTTCAAAAACTTATCAAAGGGTGTTGCTGTCTTTTGTGGCGTTTCAAGCAATTAGGGGTTTGTGAGGCTTTGTTCTTAACGGATTTCTAATCTTCAAACCTCGTTATGCTTTCATGGGCGTTCATAACAATCTTTTGTGGGTTTCACGGGTTTTGTTCCCGCGGGACTCATAGAAGTTGCGTGGATGACAATCTTTTGTGGGTTTGTCTGGTTTTGCTCCAGGCAGGTTTTTATCACCATCCTTACCAATTTAACAAGATTTGAGATCTCATCATCACAAAATTTATGAGATTTTATTCCCAAAATAATTTGAGAATATATTCCCCAAATAAACATGATTTGTTTCCCTATTTGGAGATCCCTTCAAAACATTATAAAAAGTAGCAATCACCGAAATCACAAAGGAGGTGGGCGGCAACTTGAAGGAAAAAAAAAACCCTAAGATCACAGAAAAATATAGAGAAAAAAAACAACAAAGAAACCGAGAAAAAGAGAGAAAGAAACCGAGAAATAGAGAGAAAGAAACTGAAAAAAATAGCCAACCACCGAGAAAAATAACTAGCCAATAACCGAGAAAAAATAACCAAAACAGCAAAGAGGAGAAACAGCGAAACAGTGACCAGAAGCAGCGCAAACAGCAGCCAAAAAATCGTGAACTAGTAACCAAAAAATAGCGAACCAGCAATCCTTCCGGCGACGGCCTCACGCACTTCCGAGAAAGCAACTTAAAAGGTAAGACCTGAGGGCACCCTTACCATATTTATTTTTATAGTTCTGGACGCTGCATGTCTCGCTGGATGTGAAATATGTCCAGCCGGGTATGCGAAGTCTTACATCATAAACGGCCAAATTTCTGGTCACATTTTTTTCTTTTTTATCTATTTATTCACTTTTATTATTGTTTTAATTATTTCGTCTTTATTCTGTTTATTTTTTTTCATGTTGATGATTATACGAATATGCATTGTTATATGTTTTCATGTCCGTTTAAATTGCATTAATGATTATGTATGTTATTATCCCTTGCGATATATCGGATGGAAACCCAGACGTAAATTCTGTAGCCGAATACGAATGGACGGTAGTGTGGTATGTACTTGGGACACAACTCCACGTGCCACTCGGGAAGTACTCGTATATACGTGATTAACCCCCCTTTTTGTTTGCTATTTATTTATTGACGTTTTTCCTGCTTTTGATTGTTTATTATAATTTTTCGTTATCGTATCTCGTATTTCTTAATTTAATATGTTTTTGGAACTACGTTATTGTGATTATTATTTTGGTTGGGTATGTTATAACATTTTATTCACTTTTATGCATGAATTGCATTAAGACTTGGCTATACCATTGTGTGAACCTGTCCATTATACTGGCATAAGTAAGGGACCATTCCGAACCCAACAGTTTGAGGTATTCTCTTGCGAGGGGTGAGTGTGGCCTTAAATCTTTCCCAGTTCACACTGGGTGGCGACTCCTTCATTCTCCGGTTTACCCCCCCCCCTCCGCGGGCTAATCCATACTCTCTACGAGCAGTGAACCCAACAGTGTTATGGTCGCCGAACATCATAGGCATTGCGGTAAACCCCGCTTCGCTCCTACAAATGCTGACTCCACTGTGGATAGAGAATCAGCCCTAAAACAATGCCTTGTAGTGTCCGTGGATTTGGCTTTGGTTAACCAAGTCTCATATATTTTGCATACCCTTCTTACCCCAGATGGCGTCATGTATCGTGAAGTCGCTTTCACTCAAGGCGGCGGATTATTATGTGATGATAACCATCAGTCGTTGGCACGTACCCTAGGGTATAAAAAAGGCGCGCTCACTTGGTCGCTCGAACCCTTGAGTGGTGAGACCTAGCTGTGTGCAACCCTTCGCCGATGAGAGCCTTATCCATACCCTTATAAGCCCACATACGAACCATAGTTATGTGTCATGTAGAAATCACGGTGGTCAGGTCCATTTTTGATTACCCAAGTGTTACCCTATGGAGTAGTTGAGATACATAACCCCAACTCCAACAACACATTTAGGGTCAATAGCCAACATGTCAAGCACTATTGGGGAGAATCATTTGAGCAACAAAAAGATAGTCTCACACTTTCCGATCAAGCCTAATATTTGGGTAGTCATGTCTAGCTGACGATGTTAAACTTAACGCTAGCAGGGAGGCAACCCATGCAATTTGTGTATATATTGAGATTTTGTGTGTTTAATTTTTATATGAAAAATCGCAGACATGATGGAGAAAATTCTCGCAAAACTTCACAAGCATTTTCCTTTTTTTCCCTCAAAACTCTCTGATGAAAGTCTACAAAGCACGCATTGAAAGAATGAGGCTTCTGATGATCCAAGGTATTCCTAGTGATATTCATTGGATAATTGAAGCACGAGTCCACTTGTCAGGTGAGTCATCTGACTCTTTTATTTCATTTCTGCCTGGTTTAGGAAAAATCACCTATGCTAAGAAAAGAAGAGCTAAAAGATTAGGTGTTTGTTATAAATGTGCACGTTGTACATGCAATACACGTTGTCGTTCTTTAGGAATGGTGTCTGATAATCGTAAAGATAAAATAAAATTCATTAAGGATGGCATGAGTAATGAGTCTTTAGATGACATATCATTGACTATTGAGACGCATTCCAGTGGATATGTATATCACGCAATTCGCAATTTACATACACAATTTCGAAGAGAAAGACAACAATTGAGCCTCGGGAATCCGACTTTAAAAGACCATGTTTGCCAATTTATAAGAAAATTGGATGGGAAGCTTGTCTCTGACCCATAGAGGTCATTCAAGCCGTTACTTTATGTACATATTATTGTTTTGATTTCTTTGTCTTTAACTAATTGTTGTGATTTGTTTTGTTATTTTCTTTTATTTTCGCCGACAAGATCCAGACTTTTGACTTTCACGATTTAATTTACTATTCAGCTAATAATTGTTATTTGGCAGGTACTAGTGCTATTATTACTCACCCTTTTTCAGGATCTATAAATTCAGCTCGTCATTACTCTCTTCAACACATCCAGGTTAGAGAGAGAGTAAAGAAAAAATGGAAGCAACTTCAAGAAGACGAGTCATGAATATATGTGTGCTTTACGGGACTAGTTCTGGAACTAAGCCAGAATTTGTTGAGGCATCGAAAGAATTGGGTAGAGTCATGGTATAGAGAAATATGCATTTAGTATATGGTGGTGGCAATCTTAGACTGATGGGATACGTTTCAAAGGCCGTACAGGAAGGGGGTAGTCAAGTTTTAGGAATCATCCCAAAACCTTAAGCGGACGCAAATCTTATCGGACAATCAAACGGAGAGGAATGCATTGTGTCAGGTATGTCCGAACGACTTATTGAAATGATTAATCGTGCTGATGCTTTTATTACTTTTCCATGTGGCTTGGGCACGATGGAGGAAATTTTCACAGTGATATCTTGGGCGAACTTGAACATACACCAGAAACCAATTGGATTGTTTAATGTTGATGGATTTTTTGACTTTTTTTTGTGTTTCTTGAAGATGTCAGGAGAAATGGGTTCCTTTCAAAACCCGTAAAAGATATCATCTTCACTGCCAGAACAACCAATAATTTAATTGACCAACTCTTGACGTTTGAACCAAATATTGACCATATCTTTTCCAAGTTGAACTGGTCTGATAACGATCATGGTAAGAAGTGTTAGATAAATCTGGATCTTAACCTTTAGTTTTCTTTTTATATGTACAATTCCACGCTAATCAGGTACTGTCTTCTAAACTTTTTTTCTTCTTTTTAGACATTGAAGACAATGTCTCAATTAGGTTTGGGGGAGGGGAATAGTTGACTAGTATCTTGTTTTTTTAAAAAAAAAAAATTGATTTTTTATGTTTTTAACTTGACTAACTAGGTGGAATTGTGTTTTGAGATAGTTTTGTAAGGAGTTTCTACTCCTGAAATGTATTTCAACCTAATTCGTAACTAGTTAATTTTTGTTTATTTCCTTTTGAATTATTTAAATTCGTGAATTCTCCATAATATTGACTAAATTGGATCTTCATATGTTCATTTGACAGGTATTATCAACATACATGGTAACATACGAACATGAGTTGTATGTGAAAGTTTGTAATATTCAGTACTCTAGTTTATTGGAAATAGCACCTAAAAGCGATGGAATAAAAAATGTGTATATAAATAATTAACCATGCTTTTACTTAGTAACCGAACATCTTACCTGAGTAAGTAGTGATTCTTCGCGTCAAACGGAAAAGCCTCAGTTAATAATAATAAAGTTTCTACTTAGTAACTGGACGTCTTGCCTCAGTAAGCAGTGATTGTTCGCGTCAAACGGTAGAAATTTTAACATATGAGATCTGAGTAATTAAGTCTGTATGGGTGTCTTAACACCTAGTGCCCTAAAGCCAACTGGTTTGGGAGTCACTGACCTAAAGCTCGCTACAAGGATTGAAGATGTTATAAAAAAAATCCATTGCCAAAAAGGTGTAAATTCTGATATAACTTTAGGATAAAAAAATTAGTCTCTTTTCAACTACACTTATGAATATTGTTGGTTTTGTATATGGAGAATGGTAAAAATAATCAGAGAATTTACTTATTTGGTAATTTAGAAAGAAAGAAAACAGTTATTAACTTGGATAAGAATTTCACTTGTTTAGTCACTAACTTGTTTATCTTTTTATTTTGTTTTGTGTGATTAATTGTACATTTGATTGACGTTTGTGGGTATCGTCGTTGTAAGCCCTCACGAGACTACAACTCGTCCACTATGGACACCTAGGGGTTTAAAGGCTTGTTGCATACGCTAAATGTAACCGTGATCCCTATGAAAATGGCTTAGTTTAATTTTATTTTAAAGTGTTTATTGTATTTTATTGTATTGTTTTGCTCGATGACTATCAAAATGTTAGGTTTGGGGGTGTGATGAGCGAAAAATATATCAATATTTACCGTCCCTTTTACTTAATATTTTGTATAGTTTCTCGGATATTGCGAATATTTTGATGTGTTTTGTGTTATTTTATAGATAAATAAAATATCGGGACTCACTGGAATCAAATCTGAGCTAAAACAGCGAAAAACAGATCAAAAATGGGCAAAATGAGAAATTTATTGTTCATGCTTCGCGACGTGCAAGCCTTCACGCGTCACGACGCCGGGCCAATAATTCATTTGCCGACACGTATCATCACGATGTCAGCACTGTAGCACGCGTCGCAACTCCCAACCCTCAACGCGTCGCGACGCCGACAAAATAATTCAACCGACATTCAATGTATCACGCGTCGCAGCGCAGAAGGTTTCGCGCTTCGCGACGCGCACCATTTTGTGAGCCTATAAATAGTAAGAGGATTTTTTTCATACTTTCTTCTGGGGAATTTCCTTAGAATACTAAGAAGAAAGTATCTTGTTTGTTTAATTTCAGTTTTCTTGTATTTAATTTTTATTTTAGTAATAAAACTTTGTTTGTTTTACTTAAAGCATGAGTAGGTAACTTCTTTCTGCTGTGGTGAAAGGTGAAACTTTCATTATGATAGTTTAGATTAATCTCCCTTATTTTATATTATATAAATTATCTTAAAACCTGACTTAATTGGATACCGCCTTTATGGTTGGTTGGACTTAATTAAATTATTCTTAACCTGACTTAATTGGATACCGCATTTATGGTCGGTTGGAATTAATTAAAATATTACTTAATCAGGATACCGCCTATATGTTCGGTTGGTAATATAATGCAAATTTATATATTATAATAAGAGAGATTTCTAGATTTGAAATAATAAAAGTGGATCCCCTCACCCCCAGTATTTTATTTCATTGTTGTAATTTTTACTTTTTTAGTTTTCAACTTATTGTCTGATGTTTTATTTATTTATGTCTTTAGTAGTCCTAGATATGTGTCGTAACTAAATATGTTGTCTATGGTTGTGATGAAAACCAATATCAATGATTTAATAAGTTGACTTTCTTATGTCTTGTGTAATGTATTGGTTTATTTATTGAGTCTAGTTCTTAATGCTTCTTGTTAATTGGCCACTAATAAGATTGATTAGGTAAACTTAAAATGAACTTGGAAAATGGATTTTAGGTTTAGTCATAAACTCAATAGCTCACGATATCACATTCACCTTAGAGATTTCCTTCCACGATAGGAATATACCTGTCGGGCGTGTGTAGCCATAATTGGAACTTAAACTTAATGAATTCGGAGTTTCTTAATTAACATATGAATATAGTTAATTGGGTTACTTTGGTTATTTACATCTGACCATCGGAATAGGCTTTTGCATAATTTCGTGTTCCAGGTTAATAAACTGACATATTACACAAGCATAAGATAATCAACTCACCTTTAGAAGAATATTGGTAGGATTCACAACCCTGGATATTTTCATATCATTGTTTAAAACTTAAAATCTACCTTAGTTTTATTCACTCGTTTGTTTTAGATAAAAATCATCATCTAACCAACAATCGAATCATTTAGATACTTGTAGACATTTAACTTCATAAATTAATAGCATAGGTAATAAGTCATCGTGGGATCGATACATTTTATACTACTTGAGCTATACGTGCGCTTGCGTAACGTGAGTGATTTCACCGATCAATGAACAATATATTTTTAACTTAATGTACCTATACACATACATATATTCATAACATACAAACGTGTACCAATAATTCGAATCATCAACATCAATCAAAATCATAGCACATCATACCATATAACAGAAATCAAATCAAATAACAAACATATGACTTATATGCTATATACGCAACATAAAACTTACTCAGATGATCGGATACCCTGTAGCAGCAGTCACCGACACCTTAAACCTTGCTCTGATACCACAATTGTAACACCCTGCCAGAGGCAGAATGCTACCGGCAGGAGACAAGATTGACCAATCTCCATAAGCCTCTAAATTTACGAAAATTTGGCATCGTGTATCCTAAAATCGGATAACCCGGATCTCAGTCTAGCATCAAAACGATCCTGAAATAAACATCACATATCAAAACGGACCTCAGGTCCATACCAACACATCAAAAACATTAACTAAGGGCTCCATGCCCACATCATCTATCAACATTCAATGGTTCTGCCCACAACATCATAAGAAATCAAACATTTATTTAATATTTACAAATAGCGTGCACAACACGATAAATAAAATAATAATCACAAATCCTACACTTCTAAAGCTTATCCCGGGACACTTGTGAGGGTGACTGGCGCTTGGGAGATCCGCGTCTCGATCATGACTTCCAAAGCTGTTGTGGTTGACCAATATGGAAGCCAACCTGCAAAACTAGCAAACTTATTTGGTGTGAGTTTTAAAAACTCAGTAAGTAACCATATTGGTAGTACAATAAACAAGACAAACATATACAACAAACAAATCAAACATATCAGTCGTTTATCAGGATTACTAAATTGTTACAAGTTCGGATTCATTAACTTATTATTATCCTTTATACTTTACTTATGTCAGATTCCAATGTCTATATGTTCACATATACACCAATCCATTAACCAAACATCTAAATCCCACAAGACATCAGTATGAATATCACAGAACATATCATTTTACATCGAAACTATTTCACTCACAAGAAACATGAAGTCACATTTTAATACATTTCTTTATATTCATACAAATACAATTTCAGAATCCTTACACATATACGTACATATCAATACAACTTATCAAACACGCTTTATAACCTCTGATATTCGCATCGGCTTCAAATCATCCATTCATTTAACATACGCATACACAATCCATATATATCATGAGTTATATCATACATATACATACAGTCAGACATATTTACCAACTACGAAGCACACATAACAATCGGCACATCCAAGATCACATCATCCAACAATGCACACATATGGCTGGCTTACACAGACAATGCTCATACGGGACTCATTACCTATTTTAGAATATGTATGAGATGAATTACGTCCGAACGGATTCCTAACCAGCTCGACTACTATACCACGAGAACATCAATCAATTAAACATACAAACATGTAAATAAATCACAACACACCAAACTCATCGCACGATTTCTCATACACAAGCACATCCATAACAAACATTCCAAAACATGATTCAAACACTCACGTACAAACATATGTTTCAAACATATGAATATACATCCTGTTACAAAATTCAAATGTCATACCTTTGATAATCCTCATAACTTTTCTTTTATCGATCAAACATATTCATTTCAGAATCTCTATCTAGGAATATTTGATATAGTGTCTTTACCAAATGAACATATCCAACCTATACATATCTTAACGTCATATGCATATACGAATACATACTCATATACTTATAATTTTTCATATTCATTCACATTCACAATTTCATATCGTTACACATTCATACCTTTACGTACATTTATACATACACATAGACATTAAGTTTATCAAACATTTCACTTCAAACACGTCAATACATACATACATTAATATCATTAAACCTCTTACTTCGTATCACAATAATAACAAAAATCATACCTGCGATGGTTGTTTCACTAGACTACACATAACCTTGAACTCATTCTTAAACTACTTCTTAACTATCTTCTATTTGACCTAACATATCAATCATCTATACCCATATATATATATATTCAAAACATGAAATCACCCAATAAGCTCTCGTCGCATGAGTTATTTACCTGGTTTCGCGAGCACTTCAGGTCCTAGTCAAGTATGCCAAAACAAATAGTGAAATATCGACAGAAACACGACTTACGAAGTTCTCGACTAAACTACGATAAAATCCCGGAACTTTCCAGAACAACCAAATCAAATTTATTTTCAATGTTTTCAGTTCCATTGCTCTTAAAACATCATTATAAACTAACTTAAATGGTCAGTTAACTTCAATTCTCGGTTTATGCATTTTTGGAGAAATCTTCCGAAAACTTTTCCGCAAACGCTACGGAAGGGTGCCGAACCCTCCGAACCTACCCAGATTTATCCAAACATGTTCGTAATATCATAAATAACTTGTAACTATCATCAAAACCAAAACACATTTTTATACGCAAAAACTCACTTTTACCAAAAACTTACATATTATATCGGATCGATCAAACTCATTCCCTTTTTCACTCGGATTCTACCGAATGCTCATATTCAATATACTAACACTCAAATAATTCAATTTATATCAATACTCTACTCTACAAATCTACTGGATACATCCGAACATTTAACGGAAAACTTGAAATTAACGGATTTTTACCTGAAGGTCTTACCGAGATTTCGAGGCCATAAACGGACTCCAAACGATCCCATGAATGTGTTGGAATCGACGGAATTCCGATCGGAGCTACTGTTCATCGTGGGTCAATATTCATCTGAATCTTCCACCCTCGTTTTACATGCAATTGAGCACGAATCGAAAAAATCGTCACTGCCATCTTGTAGTACTCTCCGAGAGCTTCGATTTGGCGGGTGGCTCGAGCCATGAAACTGAGCGACGAGCCGGGATCGAGAGACCCATGTGCGCACGTCTCCTCCTCATTTCCGCCATTTTCCGGCGACCTGGGGCTGCCGCCAGCCACCACAAGGTGGAGAGGTGGCCGGCGCACCCCCCTGGCTAATCGCGCCGGCCGGCGATGGCCGGCAGGCCGCCAGTGTGACCAGCAACGTAAGGGGTGAGTTTTTTGGGGTGGGGATCGAGTTTGATAATTTGGGAAATTATGTCATTTTGGCAATTAAGGGAAACTATGGATATTTATAGAAAAGTTTCTGAAATTTACATTCTGACCCCCGAAAATTACAATGGGCCTCTGTCATGGAACGTTCTAGAAATATCTTGAAGCCCTTCTGATGTAAATTTCGAAAAATATTCAACATGAAAGTTGTTCGTCTCGGAAATACGAGTCTGTTGGTTTAAAAATCAACTCAATCGGAGTTCGTTTGCTATCTTTATAGCCGAAACAAGAAATATTTATGTGTATCACGATAAAATCAGAAATCGCGTAACCGGTTCTCGAAATCACGCGTTTTCCAACGCGACGAAACTTCACTTTAAAATATTCCGAAATATTTTCCAACACATGAAGTCTAATTTTCGAATACCATCCCTTTCCAAATCTTTCACTTTAATTCGAAAATTTTCCCGTACTGTTCCGAAAAACCTGAGATATTACATCCTCAAATTTTATAATAAGAGAAAAAATTATTATAAAACCTTATATGAGTTTCGTGTAATTTTAAAATACGAGATCCTACTTAATTTCACTAAATATAAGAGTGTTTTACTATTATTTTTTTTTTCTCTTTTTCTATATTGTGAGTACTCATATTATACGATACAATATTATTTATATTTTAATCAAAAATCTCTCGAGATATGCCTAGTTTGATATAATTTATTTGAAGCATATCCTTGAAATTTGCCTATCTTAATATATAGTCCATTTGAAACATACTCATAATATTTGCTCCAAGAAGCGTACTCCTAAATTAGGAGAAATTATAATCTTATAATTAAATAAATATTTGTTTTGACAAGAAAAGCCAAACATATATTGTTAGGGACAATCTAAATACACATACATTGTCTTCCTCTGAATTTATCTTAAATAATATGAATTTTTAATGTATTTTTTTCATCGTATACACATCACCTAATAAAAAATGTCTTATTCGAATTACTCAGGTAATTTAAACCCTCATTTTAATATAGTATGAGTGAGATTCAATCACGAGACCTCTTATACAATCCTAGAGAACCAAACATTTTTTCTTTTGTCAAAGAAAGATTTCAAAACTTTTCCTTGAAAAGAAAACAACGAGGGTTTTTTTTTAAGATTATTTAATTGGAAAGAGTAAAGTTTGTCAAAGCGACAACTAATAATGTAGTTTAAATTGAGCTTCTTCTTCGGGTTATACGCTGAGGAAATACGGTTCGGACGAAATCGTAAATTTAAAATTTTTAAATTTACTGAATAAATTATCCGATATCATATATTTATAATTTATTCATATTTCAGCTAAACATATTATTCAATATCAAATAACGACTTAATTAATAATGAAAACATTACGAAACTATTACGGAAACGATTTTCCGCAAAATAGCATAAAACGCGTTTTCGACTAAATCGACCAACCGAGACCACACGAGGGTTGCCCAGGTCAGTCTTAATAGAATTTGGGCAACTGTTATCCGGTAAGCTCAAAACTCATCTAGTAACGCTGTTTTCACTTATTTTCACTCCGAAATAATTTTCGGAATTTATCCTAACTCCCAATACACATCCAAATGACATATTTTTTTATCACAATTTTCAGAATTTCCAAGTCTAAAACAATGAGCAAAATTATCATTTTTCATACTTTAAATTCAATTTTCTCAAGACTAATCAAATTAATCTTACACCAAATCAAAGTCACCGCTAATTAAGAACTCGAAAATAATTTTAGGTATAACAAGAGTGTTCATTACATTCTAGAATGGTAACAAAGTTGTCCAACAATAAATTGAACATAAATTATATTAATTTAGTTCAATGTATATCTACACATGCTCAAAGCCACTCAATTCATCATCCAAATTAAAAAGTCCCAAATTTGAGAAACAAAAGAAACCCTAGAACAATTCTAGAAACTCAAGAATAATAAAAAATAAATTTTATAAGCTTAAAAATATTAAAAATTACCTCAAAATCTTCTAATTTCCTTTAGTTTGATTCTTGATTCAACACTTTCCTTTTGTCTCTACAAAAACACTTTGAAGCTCCAAAAATGGATGTGATTTTCGGCCATTCACTCTCGAAGGAGAAAGAGAAATATTTTTTCTTTTATTCATGGAAGTGGTGTTAGTTGGGGGATATTATGGTGATTTGAAAAATAAATTTATTTATCAAATAAATGGTTGAATAATTAGCATGACACTTGGCACTTTATTTAACCATATAATACATTTCATATATATTAAATAAAAGTTACTTTACACTTGTACAAATTACAATAATAATAATTCAATTCATTAATTGAATTAATTGCCAATTAATGTTTATCTAATCTAATTATGTATCAAATACAGATACACATTAGAACGATCAAAAAATACCCCGATATGTGAATTTTTGTTTACCGATTAAACGATTCGAATTAACTAATTTATGTTGGACAATTATGACCCATAGCATCACTATTTGTACAGATCATGGTGTTGTTGTACAAATTAACTATGTGACAAAGCAGATTGCTCTCTTATCATTTGTGATTAGATCACCAAGATGTATAAATGATAGGAGGTCCCTATGATTAGTTCCTGGATTGAGAATGATATGAGACAGTATCAGTCCACGAAGGATTAATCATTAAATATCCATAGTCAGAGTATTATCGAGATTGGACATCGATAAATGCGTAAAAGACTAGTATTACACTTGTGCGCGTTGTGAGGGCATAACGGCATAGTTCTCATATATTTGGGTATAGGATACTCATGCAAGTATAATAGGAGGTTGGGTTTTACCGATGGTACGGGAAATATCTTCGCTCTGGATAGACCCCCTCGAAATTCCATTGGTAGTATGACTATGTGTCTATGGAAGTCCGAAATCATGGTAGGTGTATTTGGTCTTAACCCGAGACTTGCACCGCTGATACTTGCGACAATCAATATACTTTGGTTTTGGTCGTCCAGGGCTTTAATCGGTTTCTGTGTACGCCTCTTCTGGGTATATCGAGAATCGTAGTGTGTTGGGTGTGATGTCAAGACGGAAGTATCACTTCAGTCATATGGAGATGATGGTCACGTAGGATACGGTACTAGTACTCTTATGTACTGCAGTCATCGGGATAAAATGACAAGGTCAGGTTTATCCGATTATAGAGACTAGTCACAAGACACCCGACATGTGCTTCGTACGGGGCAGACACAATTCCAGCCCCAGACCTAGCACGTGATCATCCAATACTGGTTCGACATACGCAATACTACGTATATTATGCCTGATATAGATCCTATATTCCTGTAAGGATATTTCTGGAGAATTGGGTAGGCATGGCGCTTTGCTAGAAGCCAACATTGTCTTGTAAATCGGTATAAACGTAGTACTAGGTACTTACGTGTTCAGATAGTCCAACGACCGAATTTATTGCCAACATATCCGGGGATCTCATGGGTCGCTTCCCGAAGATTCACCGATGACGTATGACTCGCACTTTAATTAATCTGGGATTAATTAGAAGAGAGAGAAAATTAATCTGGGATTAATTGCGGAGATATTTTATCTGGGATAAAATATCAATAAAAGGAGAGAACGATTAATTTGGAATTAATCGATAAAATAATATATTTGATATATTATAAGAAATTGGATTTCGACGCGGAATTAAAATTAGATTTTAATTCGGGCGAACGAGTTAATTTAGAATTAATTTGTTGGCGACGTGAATAGTGATTTCACTAGGCATAATCATTTAATTGCGTCGCAATGGAAAATTCGTTAATTTGAAATTAGCGAACCCGAGCCCGAGAATGTTTGCGAGCGCATTCGCATTGCGAATTCGAGTGCGGCATGCAAGTCAAATCAAGCATCAAATCACTCATCAATCGATTGATGTGATGTCTAGTCACTTTGAGTGATGTGACAACATGTCACTATTGATTGATGTTGGTAGTTGGAAAGCATTGATTGTTTTTTGCTTTTGACTTTTGAGATTTGAAAAATGGTTTTGGTATTTGATTTTTATTTTTGGAAAATAAAAAAATATACTTAACACATTTTTTTTCCCTCTCCAATACACACGGTTTTAGAAACCCTCTCTCCCTCCTCTCATCTCTCTCAGCCTCAAAGCCATCTTCTTCTTCCTTCTCACTGGTTGGACCGAAAATGAAGAGGAGAAGCTAAGGAATTTTATGGCATAATTCCTAAGTGCTAGCACACCATTTGAGTACATACAATGGTGATATGGGACTGAACACATAAGCATGGAATCACCACTTGGAGCTTGGAGCTTGGAGCTTTGAAGACATCCATGGCCGATTCTTGGAGGAGCATCACAGCCCACTGCCGTGCAGTCCACTGCTGAGCCACTGCCACTGCCGAGCTTCACCAAGTGGGAGAAAAGTTTTGTTATTCGTCGCATCCAAACTGATCGTTGTAAGTATGTTTCCGCCATATTTCTTCGTGTATTCACATGTGTTTCTTGCTTGATAATTGATCCTTGGGAAGCTTAGAGAATTCCAACAATTTAATCAGATAAAATATTATGAATAATCAATATTATTCATAATATGTTTCCCAAGTGCTCAACGAGTACACTTCATATTGTAGGACTCTCTAAGTTCAGGTATATCTGTCATGAAATCCAATTTTGTATTCATAATTCATCCACTCGTAAATCATGACGACTACGGATAATCTCGCTGAGCTATGTAAGTCGAGATCATCACATACGACTAATCCCTCCGTCACATACTATCCATATTATACCGGGGATATAGATGGGAACGTCAACTCTCTAAGGTATAATATAGTCGACTTACAAATTTACGATCTATAAATAAAACTCAAAACTCGCTTCCGTAGTGTACCATAGTCATGAATTTACTTAACTCATATATCCACTGTGGTATCTCAAGTTTAAGGACCACTATGCTACTTGACTTGAAAAGATTTCTATTAACGTTGGTGTACCATCTATTAGGAAATCTTCGGTGAGTCATTCAGTGTTTATCAAATAAACACCTACATGTCTATACGAGTCTCCGAAAACTCATGGTTCACTAGGATAAACCATCGGACCAAGTCTCGATATACGATATGTACTGGTCTCAGCGGATTTTACTAACCGACTCATGTTACTTGACCATGAACTTTATTTGAGAATATACAACTTATAGTGACGCTTCTCAATGTCAATTACAACTTATGTTATAACAGCACATTACATTATAAATCATGGGTCATTGTCTAATATATACATATGACTAAACCAGATTTAGTTTTAATCTAATCAAATAAGATCGAATATATATATATAAGAGAAGATGTGCTACCATAAATATATAATATTATGGAAAAATAGATTATTCGTATTCATAAACCATACATAAATAAGATCCGGATTGACCCTCCGAGTACCAACCCTAATAATTTCTCATATTTGTTCTAGTGTAAATCCATGGAATCATATACAAATTGGCCCTCGAGAGATCACCTAACATTCAAGAGGTAGGCATAAGCGAGTAGGTCCGTTATTACATTTTGAGTTTGTCCAACAATCCCAAATATTTCCCTTAGCCAACATCATTCATATTTTATAGAATCTAAGTTCTACATCAATATGACTCACATGCGACATCAATATTGTGCTACAGCTACTGAGTTTTCTAAGTATTTAAGGATCAAATCAACAATACTATGCAAACAACTACAAGCACAACACTAATACTAAAATTCTAATTTACAAGGTCACTCAGAAACTTCATAAGTCAGTACTTTATAAGTTACAATTAATTCCACTCGCACAGTGGAATCAATTGTGACACTACAACTACATCTTTTTTTTACTCTAAATGACGTAGACCATCTAACGTCACAATTAGACTCAAAGCTAATTTTACCATAATGGTTGCAGACAATAATCTCCATGAATAAGAAACTCGTTCTTAATATCTCAAAGATACTATAGAACATGTTCCAAGTTCCATCCTAAGTTCTACAGCATATCAGAATAGCTCATAACAATTACGACTAAATTGATATCTTTAATCGTACATAATACAGTATTCATTATGTCATCATCATATAATGCATAAGATTGACTAGACATTCTAATCAATTTCTCTTTCGACTAAGAAATCATCTTTTACAAAAGATGAATATTATATATAAGAGACACAATAACTGTCCAACAGTTACACTAACTGTCACATAGATAGTCATGTTGTGTCTTTTATTATATCATATCTAATGCACGATTAATGGGAAAATCTCACAAGTCTCTTAGTTTTATATCATAAATAAAACTTTATATAAAATATAACAGAGACTACTCACATTGAATTCACGGAGAAAAGAAGACTTAGGTAAACCTTTTACCTCATAAACATCTCATTATTACCTTAATAATGATAATTTTGTTATGATATATAATATTAGAAAGAAATTTGTACGCTCTCACTAACCCTACAATCATATATGTAATCTCTATGTTTTGATAAAATCAGACAATCTGACTAATTTCAAAATTAGAGAACACGTATTTCTGGAAAGCTTATCTGAGTCTACAATAGGCTCTATAAGCTAGTATATCAAACTGTGATCTTAGCAAAATATAAAATCTAGGGCCATTCCACAACAGAACGCCATTTTGCACAGCCAAAATATACAGTTTAATATTAACATTAACCAACAGATCTATGTAATTATTCAATTAATTCGACTAGAGACAAGTATCCTCAGAATATACAATAGATTGCTGAGTATAACATTTCTCATTGTCATACTACAAAGGTCAAACCTTTAATAAGCTCACTTTGCTTATGTTGCGCAAATCATTTGCACATTTTATGAACAATTCATAAAAAAAAGCTCAATCAAGTTCAAAATTTGATTGTAGTAAGCTAAGAACAATCTTAAATCTATGGTTTAATGTTAACTTCAGGAATCGATATCATATATCGAATCTACTATAAGTTATGGTATATTTTTTTGCAATAAGAAAAAAGTCGAATAATTAAGTATCAAATACTTCAAAAATGATTTTGACATCCTATGGGACTTATATGGAAGATATCTAAGGGTATTTTCATTTTTTAATTATGTAGTTCTATTTATAGTTTATCACTCTCACATTTGACTTCAATAAGTCAAGTCTTTTCTACAATCATCAACATCTGATGTTACACACCAAGTAATAAAACTATTTTATTTCTCGGGATCGTAGAAAAATATATTCTATCAAATAGAATATAAGATTCTATTAAAATATAATAAATGATAAACTTTTACTTAAACCTCTAAGGCGCAAGTACTTTCAATTGTACAACCATTATACAAAAGAAAGATTCAAATCCCAAACTTTTCAAAATTCAGATTTTCTACTTATACATATCATATATATAACTGTGGAAACTAATGGAACCTTAATTGAAGGGATGAATTAGTGTTATTGGAGCATATCCCAAATATATTGAAATTAATTCGGTAACACTCAATATCTAACGAATCAAATCATATAGGATTTGATTACTCTTACTCACCAATTCCACCGCGATGGAATCGTAGAAGGATAATATTGAGTAAGAATCATATTCATTAAATAATCTTAGAACTTATTGTCATAAATTCATCAATTTGATCATATCAGACATCTTTGAATAATTCAAAAACTCACGATAAAATTTTAAAAATAGAGTTTTCAAAACTTCAGATCAAAAATTTTTAAACCAGTCAAAATATTTGATCCACGTTTCATCTAAATAGATTGAAAGTTCTCAAACCTTTCAAGACGTTCAATATGTGTTCTTTCAGAAACATATAACTAAGTCATGAAAACTCATTAACTAAGTTATGAAGTAAAGAAAACTACTGAATGCAATTTATAATTCATTAAACTACATACATCCATTGTATTAGTTTAATAAATCTGTGGTCCAATGACAATCATTGGTTAAATAAGATTTTAATCACATTCCCTGAATACAATATTCATTAAATGCATAATGATATGTGGTGTGATCTCGTATCAGACCATCATTTACCATACGGGATAATCATCTAATGCTTAAGTGATAAAACTTCATAAATTGCTTTCTAAATTATTTACATTACCGAAAAATTTCTTAATATTTCTTTTTTTCAATGACACTACTAGTCGTATTAAAATATGTAACAATTATTTACAAGGAATAAGTAACTATCCAATAGTCATAAGTTCTGATATCAAATATCGCAACAATCATTAAACAATATTTTAAATAACTAAACGGGATATTTGGTATCCAATACCTTGAGTTGTCGTGTTGTGAGAATCAATATTCTCTACACATAACTATATACATCTCATTGATGAGTGGTAATTATATCACTATTTCCCACTCATTTAACCTAATATTTTGTATAGTTTCTTGAGTTTTGTGAATATTTTGATGTGTTTTGTGTTATTTTGTATATAAATAAAGTTTCAGGACATTCTGGAGGTGATGTGGACCAAAACAGTGAAAATTGGACAAAAAGGGCATTTTGGTAATGCGCAAGCCTATGGCGTCGCGACGCCTATGGCGTCGCGACGCCTAACATGCGCCGAACAGTGCTAACGTGCGCCGGGTCCACAAGTCAGAATCTGAGAAAGTTTGACTTTGCTAACGTGCGCCGTGCCACGTGTCACCATCACGGTCGATCTGCTAACGTGCGTCGTGCCATGTGTCATCATCCTACGGTGCCGACAGTCGCCATCGCCACATGTCACTCCACCTGTCAAGCACGTCATTGTCCACATCACCGGTTGACCGAGTCAAAGTGCCACGTCATTGCCACGTCATCATCAGCCAATCACAGCGTGCCACGTGTCGCAATTCTATGGTGCCGACAGTCCCTTTCGCCACGTGTGCCACGTCAGCGCCACATCAGCATCAATTATTGATAAACTTATCCAAAATCGACACATGGCGGATAAGAATCCGAGCCGACCAATCAGAAGCCGCCACGTGTCACAATAATTGAGATATCAACCACTTTTCCACGTGTCACCTTATCACCTTATCCAGAATCTGAGCCGACGAACCAGAGTGTGCCACGTCGACAATCACCGATGTCGCGACGCTAGACCCCTACTGACGCCTATAAATTCAGCGCGATTTCAGAATTCAAAGCATACCTTCCTTGAGTTTTGTAAGGACTCTAAGGATTGCATCTTGTGTGTTTTAGTTTTTGTAATTTTAATTTAGCATTTTTACTTTTAGTATTTTTAATTATGCATTTTTACTTTTTGTAATAAAATTTTATTTACTTTTACTTTATGTTTTGTAGTTAATTTACCGCTGGGGTAAAAGGTGAAATATTTAATATAATTATCTAGGTAAATCTCACTTAATTATAATTTATAAATTATAATTTAACCGGATTAATTAATGGCAGACTTTATTACCGCCTATATGGTCGGTCAAAATATAAATTACTTTATCGCCTATATGGTTGGTCTTTATGTGATAGATAATTACCGCCTATATGGCTGGTGTAATTGGACTAATGGATTACCGCCTATATGGCTGGTTTTAAATGTTTAACATTATTAATTCCTGAGAAAGCATAACATAAAATAATTTATATTTTATAATAAGTGAGATTCCTAGATAAGAAATATTAAATGTGGATCCTCTAACCCAAGCATTTTATTTTATTCTATGGAAGTGATGAAACACAATATTACTAGGCTTAATAATTGATTCAATTATTATTGGGTAATTCTTTAGTTTTTTTATTGAGTCTTAAGCTTAATGCTTCTTATTGTCTGATCACCAAAAAGATTGATGTGGTAAACTTAAAATAAACTAGACATAGGGATTTTAGGTTTCAGCCTTAGATTCAATAGCCCACGATCTTCCTTGAGAATAGATAACCCTTTAATAGATTTCCTTACAGGATAGACATATACATGTCGGGCGGGGGTAGCCATAATTGGAACTTAATCTTAATGAATCCATGTAATTTGGTTGACATAGACATATGGTTCAATTGGGTTATACTGGGTATTTGCGTCTGACCATCGACAGAGGCTTTTGCATATTTTCGTGTTCCAGGTTAGCAAACTGATTTATTACACATAAATAAGAGAATCAATTCATCTTTATAATAATATTGTGTGGAGTCACGACCCTAGATCTTTGAGTCTTTTCTTTTATTTTCCTTAGTATTTTCTTTTGAGTCTGTTTTTATTTTAATTAGCAAATCCACATTCAATCAACAAAAACAATCATTTTCTTCTCCCTATAATTAGATACCTGTAAATAAATAGTATCAATATTTAATAACAACAGTAGGAATTAAGTCATCGTGGGATCGATATTTTTATACTACTTGAATGATACTTGCGCTTGCGTTATACGTGTGTGTTACGCTCCGATCAAGTTTTTGGCGCCGTTGCCGGGGACTTATTTTTCTTGAGTTATTAATTTTGAAGCTATCTAATTTACTTGTATCTAACTTTCTTTAGTTTTATCTGTAATTTTTATTTCTTTCTTTTGTTTTCAGGTGATTGAAAAATGGAACATTATTGGGAGATTGAGAGATCACGAGCTTTACTAGAAGATACACCCCAAATCTGGGAGCAACAATCCGGTTTTCCGAGGCCTGTTGTCTAGCCCAACGATTATCACTGGATGCCAGAACCAAGCGACACTACATTTGCTCAACAGAACGCAATGGGGAGATGTGACATATGTAATGGTAACCACCCTAGAGATTATTACGAGTACAACTACCATCAAGGGTGGCAGAGCTATCAAGATCCTTCATGGTATGAAGAGCCATCACATTTCACAGAACCACATTTTCCATCTTATCCACCACCCACCTACAATGATCTTCATCAAGAACCAAAACCATCAAAGGAATAACAATTGGTTGACATGCTCAAAGATTTATTCAAGAAACAAGACGAAAAGTTGGATACAATGCTTGAAACATATCAAAATCAACTCGAAAGTATTCAGAGACAATCAACATCTATTCAGAGGATGACAGATCAAATGAGACAATTCACAGAAAACCAGAACTACATACCTCAAGAACCAGTTTCCGATGACACTGATGAAGCCTTCAAGTACCAATCATTTCACAATGACACTTCAACAGAGGAGGAGGCTGAGCAATATCAACAACCAGAGGTATCAGTTCAGGAGCCCAAACCAGCGAAGTCTCTATTTGACTTTTATTATTCAGATTCTGACGAGGATGATGCTGATCTATTTGTACCAACTGCACCAACAATGGAGGATCAAACTTTCAATCCTCAAAATGAAGATCTCGGAGCATGCTTTACCATGATATTTGATGAAGATCTACCTGAACCATCCATTCTAGTCGTATCAGATGATGAAAACCTAATGTCAGAAACATCTTTACATCCTCAGGCAGATACTTATGGAGCATGCATTTCACAGATGACGGATGAAGAGTTGAATACGAAAATTTTAAAATTCATTTGTGAAGAAAATATGGAGCAAGAGGCAGAGCAAATGGAGGAGCAAATGTCTAAACTTATTAAAGATCCAGAGCATTCAGAAGAAACATCACTGTTTTGGGGAGTACAATTTAGAGATATCACCCGGAAGATTGATAGAATGGAACTTCCATTCAAGGTCAAGCACCATACGAGACCTCCTGATTTTATTTCTTTCTTTTCAGGAACCACTGGAGCGACAAAGTTTAAAAAGGTGGCACAAGCACTGAATGGGATAAAATATTTTTTGCCCATTTACCGTTGGAAGAGACCCTTCAAAAGCAACGCGCATGGAAATATTTTTTGGGTTTCTAATTAGTCCCAAGATCGATTTCAAGCAAGAAATATGTGCGAATACAACAATGAAGAATGGCAGAATCATACTTACATTGATCGGATTTGGCGATGCGTGGAACAAAAAAAACTTCAAGCTTTCCTCCAAGGTGACTCACGGCATTTGCTCCAAATTTGTGCTCCAAAATTCGGCCATGGATGTCCTACAAGCTCCAAGCTTTGTGTTGTGATTCCATGCCCACGGGGGGTTTTCCCTATCACCTTCGTAAGACTCCGGAAGTGTGCTAGCACCTTGGAAATTTTGTCACAAAATTTCCTAAGCTTCTCCTTGGCTCACGGAAATTGCAGTGAAAGAAGAAAGAAAATGGCCTCAAAGCCGAGAAAGAGAAAGAGGAGTGAGAGGAGAAAAAATGAGTTGTGTTAGGTTGGTGTTTTGATTTCCATAATCAATAAAATATATACCAAAATTTGAATTTCCAAAAGTCAAAAAGGTATAAGGCAATTAATCCATCCAACTACCACCATCAATCACAAGTGACAAGTTGTCACATCACTCAAAGTGACTAGACATCACATCAATTGATTGACTAGTGATTTGACGTTTGATTTGACTTGTGGGCCGCACTTGAATTCGAAATGCGAGTGGCGCCCGCAAACACTCCCGGGCTCGGGTTCGCTAATTCCGAATTAACAAATTTTCCGTTGCGACGTAATAATAAAATTTAATTAAATAATTTTGCCTAGCAAAATTACTATTCACGTCACTAGCGAATTAATTCTAAATTAACTCGTTCGCCCGAATTAAAATTCAATTCAATTCCGCGTCGAAATCCAATTCGTATAATATAGCAAATATATATTTTATCGATTAATTTCAAATTAATCGTTCTCTCTCTTTTAAATAATATTTTATCCCAGATAAAATATCTATGTAATTAATCCCAGATTAATTTTCTCTCTCTTATAATTAATCCCAGATTAATAAGTGCGAGTCATATGTCATCGGTGAATCTTCGGGAAGCGACCCATGAGATTCCCGGATATGTTGGCAGTAAATCCGGTCGTCGGACTATCTGAATACGTACGTACCTAGTACTACGTTTTTACCGATTTACAATACATGGTTGGCTTCTAGCAAAGCACCGTGCCTACCCAATTCTCCAGAAATATTCTTACTGGAATATGTGATCTATATCATGCGTAGTATACGTAGTATTGCGTATTATGATCTAGTATCGGATGTCACGTGCAAGGCCTGGGGCTGGAATCGTGTCTGTCCCGTACGAAGCACATATCGGATCTCTGGTAACTAGTCTCTATAATAGGATAAACATGACCTAGTCATAATATCCTGATAGCTGCAGCATAAAAGAGCACCAGCTATGTATCCTACGTGATCATCATCTCCACTATGACTGGAGTGATACTCCATCTTGACATCACACCCATACACTACGATTCTCAATATACCCAGAAGATGCGTACACAGAACCTGTTAAAGCCCTGGATGACCAAAACAAAGTATATTGATTGTCGCAAGTATTAGCAGTGCAAGTCTCAGGTTAAGACCAAATACTACACCATATCACTTACCAATACACCTACCCTAATTCGGACTTCCATAAACACATAGTCATACTACCAATGGAATTCTGAGGGGTCTATCCAGAGCGAAGCTGTTTCCGTACCATCGGTAAACACAACCTCCTATTACACTTGTATGAGTATCCTATACCCAAATATATGAGACATATGCCGTTATGCTCCCACAACACGCACAAGTGTAATACTAGTCTTTTACGCATTATCGATGTCCAATCTCGATAATACTCTGACTAGGGATATTTAATGATTAAACCTTTATGGATTGATACTGTCTCATATCATCTCAATCCGGAACTAATCATATGGACCTTCTATCATTTATACATCTTGGTAATCTAATTACAAATGATAAAAGGGCAATCTATTTTGTCACATAGTTAATTTGTACAACAACACCATGATCTGTACAAATAGTGATGCTATGGGTCATAATTGTCCAACAATCTCCCCACTTGGCCTATAGCCAATCACTCAAGTGTCCTACACCCGAACTATGTACGGTTCGCTCAAACTTCTGCTGAGAAAAGGCTTTCGTCAGCGGATTTGCATGGTTATCACCTGATGCGATTTATTCGATCATCACATCGCCACGATGTATGATCCGAACGAATCAGATAAATATTGAAGTATTTATCTGGATCGTTGATGAGACCATAAATTCTTTAGCCTATGATGAAGCCTAGCTCAGCTACTAACAGAACTATTCCTAATCTGATTAGGATTATTATCGATCCAAAAGGCTTCTATTGCTGCCTCACCTGCAGCAATAATCCATTTTTGTTGTTTATTCGGCAACAGTATCTTGCTTGGAAGATTTCCAGCTCACTGTTCCGTTATTCAAACTTTATAGTACCTTTGTTACGACTTATAGTCATTTTTATCGGTTTAGGAAACTTGCAACGGTGAACCCAGTCACTTCAAGTTCTCCTTCTCCATAGCTTAAGACAGCATCCTTAGTTCATCTAAGATACTGAAGGATGTTCTTAAAATCAATCCAGTGACTATCACTTGGATTGTCCCGATTGTGACTCCATATGCTCAAAGTGTATGAGACACCAGGTCACGTACATTTATTTCAATGTACGAGTTCTCGGAGAGTATTAATAACTTTTAGATCTATCCCATTAGATCTTTATTCCTAGAATAAATGTTGTTTCTCCCTATAATTCTACGGAGAATTTTCTTGAAAGCCAAGCTTTCAACGATTGTATTATGGGAATATCATTTCCAAGAAATGATATGTCATCATTACTTAGGATATTCATTGTCGGTGCGCTCCCACTAACCTCCTTATATACACAAGAATCATTTTTGTTTTGAATTAAATCATATACCATTATGATTACATCAAAACGATAATTCCAAGAACACTATGCTTGCTTCAATCCATCATGGATCGAGTGTAACTTGCAAACCTTGTTTGCTCGTTTTGGTATGACAGAACCGTCAGGATGTTTTAAACATCCTCCAAAAGGTTTCCTTTTAAGGAAAGTGATTTTGACGTTCTGCTACCATATTTCATAAATGAAACATGCAGCATCAGCAAGCATTATCCAAAAGGATTTACCGTGGCAACAGGTAAAAGGTTTCGTCGTAATCAAAACAATGTTGATAACGATACCTTTTCGCTACAAGCCTAGCTTAGTACGTTGGTATGTTGCCTTCCATGTATGTCTTCCTTGAAGACTGATATAGTACCAATAGGCACAATGCCTTTCGGTACAACAACTAGTATCCAAACTTATTTGGTATACATGGAATCCTTTTCGGACATCATGGCACTTTGCTATAATAGGGAGTCGATACCTTGTATCATTTCCTCATACGTAATTAGTTTGTATTCCTCAATAAGATTGACATCTTTATGAGGTGAGATCAGAAACCCATACCTCCCAGGTTGTTTTCTGACTCTCTCCGACTAACGTGGTTCTTGTGTATTCGAAGGTTATTGGTATAGTTTCATCCCTGATGAACTATTTGTGACTGATTAAAGAATCGGTGCTTGGAACAGTATTACTCCGATATTCATCGAGTTTTACTTTCCTCCCACTTACCACTGCATATAGGTATTCCTCTTAGGAAAACCGCATGGCGAGCAACAATTACATTGTTGTCTTGTGAGTTGTATAAGTACTATACTTTGGTTTCCCTAGGATATCCTACAACTTAGGCAATTATCCGATTTGGGTTTTAGTTTGGTATCATCCAAACATATGCCCAGCATTCCCAAATTTTCAGGAATGAGAAAACCCAGTTTCTTTCCTGTTCATATCTTATATGAAGTCTGTCTAACAGATTTTTCATGGAACCTTATTCAAAATAAGTTTTGCACTGTTTAATGCGTATCCCTAGAAGGAAAATGGTAGCTCAGAGCGACTCATGATTAACCTTATCATGTCCAACAAAATTTTGTTTCTCCGTTCGGACACACCGTCAAATTGACGTGTTCCGGGAGGAGTCCTCATTGAAAGAATACTATACTCTTTAAAGTATTTGAGAAACTTATTGCTTAAGTATTTTCATCACGGTCCAATCATGATGTTTAATACTTTAGCCGATCTGTTTGTCTACTTCGTGTCGAAACTCTAAAAGTTTCCGATTTGTGTTTCAAAAGAAACACATAACCATAACGCGATGCCACATCCGTAAAGGTCACGAAATATTCATATTCACCTCTAGCCTAGCTAGATATGGGCCCACTTACGTCACTATAAACGAGGGCTAACAGATCGGTGGCAATTGTACTTTTACCAAGTAAAATGTGTTATAAGCACTTTGCCTATATAAACTAGATTCGTAGACATTATTTGAATGGAATCAAATCCATCCTAGTATCCACTCTTCGAAAGTGTGGATATATGAGTCTTGTTTAATTGTGTCACAGACAACAATGCCACATATAAGTCTCAACTGATTAAATCAGTTTGAGTCTTGATTTGACGCTTGATGTGACTTGTGGGCCGCACTTGAATTCGAAATGCGAGTGCGCCCGCAAACACTCCCGGGCTCGGGTTCGCTAATTTCGAATTAACAAATTTTCCGTTGCGACGTAATTAAATCAAATTTAATTAAATAATTTTGCCTAGCAAAATTACTATTTGTAGACTCTGATTTCGGCCAATGTCCACAATCGAGATTATCAATTTGTAGGGCGCGAGTAAATCCTGCAAAACAAATAGAATGAATAAGGAGCTTACTGCCCACCGGTGTGGTGGAAACCGTAGACACTCCGACGCTCAAGTTAGTGATGGTATCGATCAACGTAAAGTAAACTGGTCAAGGCTTTTGTGTACCTCAACCTTCAGTGGTATGCCGTGAGGGCGGTTGTGAATCAGTTTCGACTTTGTAATTGGGGTGGTCTCTTTTTCATCCCATTGATGGTGTCTTTCTTTCTTCTTTTATAGGTATTGGTATCCCCCGTTTATCTGCCCGTTGGAGTTATTATTAATGAGGCTTTCATTCGGATGTTCCATACTCGGTAACTGATGATCTTGTCTTCTCCCTGAAACCGTCGACTTCATGGTAGTATTTATGAATGCAGATTCTTTCTTCAATTTTGTAACTGGCGCCCGTTGATCTTCTTTATGTTCAACAGGCCTGGACCTTTGCATAATATCTTCGTATGTGGGCCCAGTTTGCAGATGGGCCTCTAGTCTTGTGGTGTAATGTCGTTTTTGCCCTTAGAGTCAATTTTGGCCCAAACACTATTCACGTCGCTAGCGAATTAATTCTAAATTAACTCGTTCGCTCGAATTAAAATTCAATTTCAATTCCGCGTCGAAATCCAATTTCGTATAATATATCGAATATATTATTTTATCGATTAATTCCAAATTAATCGTTCTCTCTCTTTAAATAATATTTTATCCCAGATAAAATATCTCTGTAATTAATCCCAGATTAATTTTCTCTCTCTTATAATTAATCCCAGATTAATAAAGTGCGAGTCATATGTCATCGGTGAATCTTCGGGAAGCGACCCATGAGATCCCCGGATATGTTGGCAGTAAATCCGGTCGTCGGATTATCCGAACACGTACGTACCTAGTACTACATTTTTACCGATTTACAAGACATGGTTGGCTTCTAGCAAAGCACCGTGCCTACCCAATTCTCCAGAAATATTCTTTCTGAATATGTGATCTATATCAGGCGTAGTATACGTAGTATTGCGTATTACGATCCAGTATCGGATGTCACGTGCAAGGCCTGGGGCTGGAATTGTGTCTGTCCCGTACGAAGCACATATCGGATCTCTGGTAACTAGTCTCGATAATCGGATAAACATGACCTAGTCATAATATCTCGATAGTTGCAGCATAAAATAGCACCAGTTCTGTATCCTACGTGATCATCATCTCCACTATGACTAGAGTGATACTTCCATCTTGACATCACACCCAATACACTACGATTCTCAATATACCCAGAGGATGCGTACACAGAACCTGTTAAAGCCCTGGACGACCAAAACCAAAGTATATTGATTGTCGCAAGTATTAGCGGTACAAGTCTCAGGTTAAGACCAAATACACCTACCCTGATTCGGACTTCCATAGACACATAGTCATACTACCAATGGAATTCCGAGGGGTCTATCCAGAGCGAAGCTGTTTCCGTACCATCGGTAAACACAACCTCCTATTACACTTGCATGAGTATCCTATACCCAAATATATGAGAACTATGTTGTTATGCTCCCACAACGCGCACAAGTGTAATACTAGTCTTTTACGCATTATCGATGTCCAATCTCGATAATACTCTGACTAGGGATATTTAATGATTAAACCTTTTATGGATTGATATTGTCTCATATCATCTCAATCCAGAACTAATCATATGGACCTTCTATCATTTATACATCTTGATAATCTAATTACAAATGATAAAAGGGCAATCTCCTTTGTCACATAGTTAATTTGTACAACAACACCATGATCTGTACAAATAGTGATGCTATGGGTCATAATTGTCCAACAATATCTTTAATCAGACATCCAAAACGACGTTGAAACCTCCTTGATAGATATATTTAAGTCACGTCTGGCTAAAGATGAAAAATTTAGCGCTGGCAGGGAGGCAACCCATGCACTTTGTTGTAATTTCTATTTTTATATTTTGTGTATACATGTTGTAGAATTTTTTTATTTTGTGTGTGATTTTTGTAGGAAAAGCTCAACCAAAGCATAAGACAGAAGGAATGGTGTTTGGCAAATATAAGAGATGATTCATTAGCAATGGCTGAGTAAGGAATGGATTCTTGAGACGCATCCTAATGAATTTATACTAAGCTAGTGGCGTAATGCGTACACAATTCTGTTGCCTTAATTATTGCTCTGATTTGCTTTTCTTTTGTTATTTTCTATTATTTTCACCGACAATATCTATAATTTTTGACTTTTCACGATTTATTTTAACGTTCATCTAATAATTATCATTTGGCAGATACTAGTGCAATCATTACTCACCCATTTTCAGGCTCTATAAATTCAGCTCTACATTTCTCTCTTTGACACTTCCAGATATACATCCAAATAAGAGAGAGAAAATGGAAGCAACGTCACAGCAGCGAGTCAAGCGAATTTGTGTTTTCTGTGGATCCAATTCTGGTAATAAACCAGAATTCATTGAGGCTGCAAAGGAATTGGGGAAAGTCATAGCAGAATGAAATATGCACCTAGTATATGGCGGTGGCAATCTTGGATTGATGGGAAGCATTTCAAAAGCCGTTCAGGATGGTGGCGGTCATGTTCTGGGAATCATTCCAAAAACTTTGGCGGACGAACACATAATCGAAAAAACAAATGGAGATAAACGTATTGTCTCGGGGATGTCTGAACAACTCCTTGAAATGGTCAATACTACTGATGCGTTTATTGCTTTACCAGGTGGGCTCGGAACATTTGAAGAAATATTCACAGTGGCATCATGGGCGCACTTGAACATTCATCGGAAGCCAATTGGATTACTCAACATTGAACATTTTTTTGATTTCCTGTTTGTATTTCTTGCGGAAGCTAAAAGACATGAGTTCGTCACAAAATCAGTACATGATATTTTCCTGACTGCAACAAAGGCCGAAGAATTAATTGACCAAATCATAGCCTTTGAACCAAAAATTGACCCCATTCTTTCCAAGTTGAGCTGGTCAGATAGCGATTGTGGTAAGAAGCGTAAATTGGACATAGATCTTAATCGGTAATTTTTCGTAGATTTTCAGCTAACCAGGTACGACCTTCTTAACTCTCATTTTACTGTTTAAGACATTAGGGACAATGTCTCATTTAGGTTTTGGGGAGGGAATTAGTTGATCAGTATCTTGTTTTTAGTTTGTGTGTTGTTTTTATTTTTAGTCCAATTTTTTTAACATTATTAATTCCTGAGAAAGCATAACATAAAATAATTTATATTTTATAATAAGTGAGATTCCTAGATAAGAAATATTAAATGTAGATCCTCTAACCCCAGCATTTTATTTTATTCTAGGGAAGTGATGAAACACAATATTACTAGGCTTAATAATTGATTCAATTATTTATTGGTAATTCTCTAGTTTGTTTATTGAGTCTTAAGCTTAAGGCTTCTTGTTGTCTGATCACCAATAAGATTGATGTGGTAAACTTAAAATGAACTAGACATACGGATTTTAGGTTTCAGCCTTAGATTCAATAGCCCATGATCTTCCTTGAGGATAGATAACCCTTTAATAGATTTCCTTACAGGATAGACATTTACCTGTCGGGCGGGGGTAGCCATAATTGGAACTTATTCTTAATGAATCCATGTAATTTGATTGACATAGACATATGGTTCAATTGGGTTATACTGGGTATTTGCGTCTGACCATCGACAGAGGCTTTTGCATATTTTCGTGTTTCAGGTTAGCAAACTGATTTATTACACATAAATAAGAGAATCAATTCATCTTTATAATAATATTGTGTGGAGTCACGACCCTAGATCTTTGAGTCTTTTCTTTTATTTTCCTTAGTATTTTCTTTTGAGTCTGTTTTTATTTTAATTAGCAAATCCACATTCAATCAACAAAAACAATCATTCTCTTCTCCCTATAATTAGATACCTGTAAATAAATAGTATCAATATTTAATAACAACAGTAGGAATTAAGTCCTCGTGGGATCGATATTTTTATACTACTTGAACGATACGTGCGCTTGCGTTATACGTGTGTGTTTACGCTCCGGTCACTCATTTATTTAGCTTTCTAATTTGCCTTCAACTATTCACAACAGTTGTAATTAATTGACAAGCAAATAGTGTCGGACACATGACCTCCATAGGTCATCAAAGCCAAGAAACATCATTGACTAATAACAAATACCTAATGGGTTTTCTTAAAGCCGGTCAAAAATCTCGAGACATTAACCAATTCATGTCAATCCTTACTGTACAAGAAACTATTCTCTCTAAAAAATAATATCCTAAACTAGTCTACTCTAGAACCTATTCTAGAAATCTATAACCAGAAGTGAAGTCAGAAAAAATATATCAAATATGCATGCAATGGATTAGAAGTTAAAATCTATCTACACGACAGAATAAGGAAAACAATAACAGGCAACTTTCATAACATTACAAACTGTCTAAGTTATGGATTTCTAACCTAGCAGTGTCTCCCACTATTTTACGTAATATCGCAATCCCCAACGAAAAATGTTAATTCAATAATTAAATCGAATTCCATAGTGAGAAGTGGACTCCATGAATATATTTCGACTCACGGCTTTGGCACGTTCTCGTCTACGTATATTCATAGGTAAATAACTCATTGTCAATCACATTCACTGTGACTTCTGCTTTTGTTCATGATCGTTTCTCGTTGTGACAGCTTTGGCACATTCACAGGAGGCGTATCAATCTACACTTATCAATGATAAACTCAAGCTATCCATGTAGTCCTAACAGCTTTGGAATGTTCATGATTTCCATTTTCACTTAAATTTGTCTCTTATCATATAAGTTCTACAGGAGCAAATGAACTACCATCAGCCATAACTGCAAAGCTTTGGCACAATACAACTACAGCATCAGGAAAACCATTTGCATCTGTATTGACAAGACAGACCAAGAAACAAGTATTCCTAATACTAGTTACTATAAAGTCTTATTTAACGGGGATATTCCTAAAGTGGGTTTACTCTACATCAAATGCAGATATTTAATCTAAATCAATTTCTCGACAATTTAATTATACCCAAGAAACCAAAACTCAAATTAACTATTAAACCTCTGGTACGTTCCCTGTTAACACGGAACTAAAGAATCAAGAAACAACTAGATTGCAAGCATGTGAAAATATCAAAATTGGATTATATATCATATATCATGCCTGAAATATGTGATGGATGCAGGATCAAACCCTCTATGATACCATTTTATTGGGGTTATACGGTATGGAAGCGCGGTTCGGGCGAAATCATAAATTTAAAATTTTTAAACTTACTAAATAAATTAGTTGATATCATATATCTAAAATTTATTCATATTTTGCCCAAATATATTATTCATTATCAAATAACGACTGAATTAATAATGAAAATATTACGAAATTTTTACGGAAATGATTTTCCGTAAAATAGTATAAAACGTGTTTTCGACTAAACCAACCAATCGAGACCACACAAGGGCTGTCCAAGTCAGTCCTAATAGTACCCGGTAAGCTCAAAACTCACCCGAAACTGCTATTTTTCGTCGTTTTCACTTATTTTCACTCTGAAATAATTTTCAAAAATTATCATAACTCCCAATAAACATACAACATATCCAAATGACATATTTTGCATCACAAAATTTGAAGAATTTCTAGGTCTAAAATAATGATCAAAATTATCATATTTCATAGTTTAAATTCAATTTTGTCAAGACTAATTAAATTCTAGAATAATTCTAGACATAACAAGAGTGGTCATTATACTCTAGAATGATAACCTAGTTGTCCAACAATAAATTGAACATAAATTACACTAATTTAGTTCAACGTATATCTACACATGCTCAAAACCACTCAATCCATCATCCAAATTAAAAAGCCCCAAATTTGAGAAACAAAAGAAATCCTAGAATAATTCTAGAAACTCAAGAACAATAAAAAAAATATTTTTAAACTTAAGAATATTAAAGATTACCTCAAAATTTTCAAATTTTTCTTAAGCTTTATTCTTGATTCAACACTTTTCTTTTGTCTCTCAAAGAACATTTTGAAGCTCCAAAAATGGATGTGATTTTCGGCCACTCACTCTCCAAGGAGAAAGAGAAATATTTTTCCTTTTATTCATGGAAGTGGTGTTAGTTTGGGGTATTATGGTGATTTGAAAATTTTATTTATTTATCAAATAAATTGTTAGATAATTTGCATGATACTTGACATTTTATTTAACCATATATTACATTTAATATATATTAAATAAAAATTACTTTTCACTTGTACAAATTACAATAATAATAATTCAATTCATTAATTGAATTAATCATTACTAACTTTACAAGTATCAAACTACCATTTGCCAATTAATGTGTATCTAATCTAATTATGTATCTATATGGGCCAAATTTGGGCCAAGGACATTCTCGTCTTTCCACCTTTAGCCCAATACTTGAGGATGCCCCACATCTCCAATAGTTTACGTGATTATATAAGAGTGAGGCCCAAACTCCACAATACCAGTGTTGGGTTTGGGCCGATGACCAGACATGCCCAATTCCAAATTGAAGCTCGTCTACCCCACTGAGAGAAGAGGTTTGATCGTGCAATTGATTGCCTCCGAACAATCAGCTACCATTACATCAAAAATAGGAGGTAACGTGTTAGTGGGAGCCGTCCATGATTAATGCATATGTTATTATTAAATGCATGCGTTAGAGCTCCCCTTTAGAGGCCTATAAAAGGAAGTATAATTCATAAATCAGAATAGGAAAAAAACTGAAGCATTACAACCCTAAGCTTAATCACTCTCACCAGAACCCTCTGAACCTCCGACCCACCGCCCTCACGGAAGTCCACGGGGATCAAGGTAGTCTCTGATCTTGCTTCTCCTCCTACTGTATTTATAACTCATTTCCATTACTAACTTGAGTGTCAGAGTGCGTACGGTACCCACCACACCGATGGGAAGACTCTTCACGCTCACTATACCTTTGTTTTACAAGATCGCTAGTACCCCCTTTCTATGAAATCTCGATTGTGGACCTCGAGTGAAAACCAGCGTCTATAATTCGGCGCCCACCGTGGGGGCTTAGCGATTTATAGCAAATAAGTGTCTATTCAGTCTATGGGTCTTACAAACATAACTATGGCTTCGAGCAGCGAGTAACCAGATCATCGAGCTAGCCAGTTAGCTATCCTAAAAGAACGACTGTGAGATTTAGAAGAATAAAATTTGGCCATGAAGAGTTCCAATACCGACCTCCAAAGACAGTTGGAACATATTTCATCCACCTCCAAACAAAGAGGAATTTCGGACCCTCCCAATCATCCAGACCTTCGATCCAACTTGATGGAAGCATTCGACAATGTAGCAGATTACATTCCTCCATCTGAAGATCATCCACCCAATCAGGAAAGGAATCAACACATCCCACCAGTCGATCAGATACAGCATACCACTTTATCCATGCACAAGGAGAATCAAGAATTCAATGAGGCAATTCTATCCAGCCTACCAGGCGTCAGACTACCTCTGAAGAAAAGAATAGCAGGTACAATCTCAGACACCCCATTTCCTATGATCCATTAATTTAGTCGAACTTCCATGAAAGTTTAGTCCACCCGATATGAAGTTGTACGATGGATCAACTGACCCATACGACTATATAATTCACTACAAGTATAAGATGATGTCCACAGGCCTGGCTCCGCATCAATTGGAGGCTGGCATGTGTAGAGGGTTCGGTGAGACATTGGCAAGCCCAGCCCTCACATGGTTTATCAATCTACCATATCGGTCGATTGGATCATACCAATAATTGGATGACAAGTTCGTGGAACACTTTGCTAGCTCTTGCAAACTCGAGAAGACCACAAACGACCTCAACGACATACAACAACGGAGGGGAGAATCTCTGTGAAACTACGTGGCACGCTTCAAAAAAGAAAGAATCACTATCCCAGACCTCCATCAGCCGACAGCAGTGGAAGCCTTTAGGAATGGGTTGATGGCAGACAACGGGCTCTACAAGAAGTTGACCAAAAATCGGTGCTACACCATGGATCAAGCAATGGCCAGGGCTCAAATTGAAATTAGATGGGAAGAAGATAAAAGGAATAAAAAGAGAGAGAATTCTGCCAGTCTAAAAGGGGAAAAGACGACATACCCATCCAAACGACCGAAAGAATTCGGCAGGAAAGGCCAGCAGTCAGTCGACCAAAGAGCTCATCGAAGAAGAGATCTTTGTCCTCTCGACAGGGGTTCCAATCACAGACCATCCTCATTCAACAATAGAGAGAAAGCTCTTTATGATACCCCCATCCACCTAGGAATTTTATAATCTATATGTTTGCTCGACGAGGCCAATCTCACTTGAATCGACTCGGGGAACCGATATTTTATCTTCATCTCCCTCAAGTCCTTTCGGTCACTCGACTAGGTGGATTTTTTGTCAGTATATTGGTCGGCTCGCTTGTACTGGGTTCTCCACTCGACTCTGCTAGAATTACTCGGAGTGGTGGCACGTCCTTAGGGATACCTAAAAGGGGTTCTACCAATGCGACAGTCAGAATATCTTCATCCCCACTAAAGCCTTCTCCATCATACATCCTATATGGGGAGATAACACGCAAGGGCGAGTCTACATACATCTCCATCAGTGTATCACTTGAGCTTGAGCAACTCTCAGACGACATATCAGTTCACTCTACAAACAACGAATCGACCTAAAACCAATATGTCAGAAGATCAAACTCTAATTTCACACGAATACAACCCAAAAATCCCCAAACCATCTAAAGATCAAAGCTCATATTCTAACCAAGAACAAGTTGAATCTACCATATGAACAACTTGAAGAACTGAAGAACACGAGGAAGGATATGAAGAATACCTTGAATTCGAGGAGAGCGCTCCAACCTTACGACTTGAGAATGAATTTTACAATGAAGCAAATGAACCCCCTCAAGACTCTTTATACTCTTCTTCATTTTTGGCGCCTCATTTTCCCACCAAAAATGCCTCGATATTGATGCTATATTTATTACAATTTAGGAAATCGAGGAACACAAGGCCCATTCAAAGCCCAATGAGAATATTGTCGGCTGAGTACCCCCATCAAGACTGTCACGGTGAGAACCTAGTCCAAACGACATACGAAGGTTTCATCACTTGCCCACCCTACAAAAGCGTTCTAAGGCATAATGTTACCCCCACATGTCGAGTCACGTCAAGTCTGGACTTCCATTTGGTCCAGACGATGTGAAGGCTATACTTGGTTCCTATTCAGGACCGGTCGAGTGGATGATCTCCTGGCCTTCATCTGGTCCAGTCGACGGGAGCATTCCCCAATTGGCTCATGTCGAGTCACATCAAGACCTGGACTTCCATTTGATCTAGATGATTTGAAGTCTCTACTTGGTTCCTATTCGGGACCGGTCGAATGGATGATCTTCTGGCCTTCATCCGGTCCAATTGACATGAGGATTCCCCAATTGGCTCATGTCGAGTCAAGTCAAAATCTGGACCTCCATCCGATCCAGACGACGTGAAGACTCTACTTGGTTCCTATTTGGGACCGGTCGAGTGGATGATCTTCTGGCCTTCATCTGGTCCAGTCGACGGGAGCATTCCCCAATTGGCTCATGTCGAGTCAAGTCAAAACTTGGACCTCCATCTGGTCTAGACGACGTGAAAACTCTACTTGGTCCCAATTCAGGACCGATCGAGTGGATGATTTTCTGGCCTTCATCTGGTCCAGTCGACGGGACCATTCCCCAATTGGCTCATGTCGAGTCAAGTCAAAACCTGGACCTCCATCCGATCCAGACGACGTGAAGACTCTACTTGGTTTCTATTCGGGACCGGTCGAATGGATGATCTTTTGACATTCATATGGTCCAGTCGACGGGAGCATTCCCCAATTGGCTCATGTCTAGTCAAGTCAAAACCTGGACCTCTATCTGGTCCAGATGACGTGAAGACTCTACTTGGTCCCAATTCAGGGGCGGTCAAGTGGATGATCTCATGGCCTTCATCTGGTCTAGTCGACGGGAGCATTCCCCAATTGGCTCATGTCGAGTCAAGTCAAAACCTGGACCTCCATCTGGTTCAGACGATGTGAAGACTCTACTTGGTTCCTATTCAGGACCGGTCGAGTGGATAATCTTCTGGCCTTCATCTGGTCAAGTCGACGGGAGCATTCCCCAATTGGCTCATATCGAGTCAAGTCAAAACTTGGACCTCCATCTGGTCTAGACGACGTGAAAACTCTACTTAGTCCCAATTCAGGACCGATCGAGTGGATGATTTTCTGGCCTTCATCTGGTCCAGTCGACGGGACCATTCCCCAATTGGCTCATGTCGAGTCGAGTCAAAACCTGGACCTCCATCCGATCCAGACGACGTGAAGACTCTACTTGGTTCCTATTCGGGACCGGTCGAATGGATGATCTTTTGACATTCATATGGTCCAGTCGACGGGAGCATTCCCCAATTGGCTCATGTCTAGTCAAGTCAAAACCTGGACCTCTATCTGGTCCAGATGACGTGAAGACTCTACTTGGTCCCAATTCAGGGGTGGTCAAGTGGATGATCTCATGGCCTTCATCTGGTCTAGTCGACGGGAGCATTCCCCAATTGGCTCATGTCGAGTCAAGTCAAAACCTGGACCTCCATCCGGTCCATACGACGTGAAGAATCTATTTGATCCCAATTCAGGACTGGTCAAGTGGATGATCTTTTGGCCTTCATATGGTCCAGTCGATGAGAACATTCCCCAATTGGGTCATGTCGAGTCAGGTCAATAACTGAACATATATTTGGTCCAGATGACATGAAGACCCCACCTTACATGTTTTTAAGATCAAATGACTGAAGTACATCATGGTCTTCAATTGGCCTATTCCTCTATTGGATCACATGACCACCCTATTTCGGGTCGGATGAGTATCAGTCATGGACCCAACAACAATACCAATGTCGAGCCGACTCAATAGTTCACATCCAGGTCCTTGAAGAATCACTTCAAAACCTAGACCTTCAGCAACATAGAATGTTGGCTGAATAAGATCCTTCATTATCCTCCTAGCCCAGTCGACATAGTGGATTCACAAGACTTACCAATGCCTACAATTATTTAATTGTCGCTTCGTTAGCGCAACATCATCTTGGATATTTATTCGGTTCGTCTATATGGAATTGAGTAAGTCTATCAACAGTTACAATCCATTTTTAGTCAACTGGGCATTATCTTGTTTAAAAGTGTATAGCTCCATCAAACACGGCATGGCCATTGACGGATCCCCTCAACGACTGAATAATGAACACTTATATATTTTATCCCATACGACATGTTCAACAGATACTCTCCAAGCCAAGGACTCCTCGACTTAGAGAATATGGGACAAACTGTATGGGCCAAATTTGGGCCAAGGGCATTCTCATCTTTCCACGTTTAGCCCAATACTTAAGGCTGCCCCACATCTCCAGCAGTTTACGTGATTATATAAGAGTAAGGCCCAAACTCCGCAATACCAGTGTTGGGTTTGGGCCGATGACCAGGCAGGCCAAATTCCAAATTGAAGCTCGTCTACCCCACTAAGAGAAGAGGTTTGATCGTGCAATTGATTGCCTCCGAACAATCAGCTATGATTACATCAAAAATACGAGGTAACGTGTTAGTGGGAGCCATCCACGATTAATGCATACGTTATTATTAGATGCATGCGTTAAAGCTCCTTTTTTGTATGCCTATAAAAGTAAGTATAATTCATAAATCAGAAGAGGAAAAAAAATGAAGCATTACAACCCTAAGCTTAATATCTCTCACCAGAACCCTCTAAACCTCCGACCTACCGCCCTCACGGCAGTCCACGGGGATCAAGGTAGTCTCTAACTTTGCTTCTCCTCCTACTGTATTTATAACTCATTGCCATTACTGACTTGAGCGTTGGAGTACACCGGTGGGAAGACTCTTCACGCTCATTATACCTTTTGTTTTGCAGGATCGCTAGTGCCCCCTTTCTACGAAATCTCAATTGTGGACCTCGGTGAAAACCAGCGTCTACAGTATCAAATATAAATATACATTAGAAAGCCAAAAAATACCCAGGTATGTGAATTTTCATTTACCGATTAAACGATTCGAAATAACTAATTTAATCCTATAAATTATTATGAATAATCAGCATTATTCACAATACGTTGTCCAAGTGCTCAACGGGTACACTGTTGGTCTCTAAGACAATCCAAGATCAATATAAGCAATGAAAATAAAGTGAATACATAAAGAAGTATGGCGGAATCATACTTACAATGAACGGATTTAAGATGCGTCAAATACAAAACTTTTTCTTCCAAGTTTTCGGCCAAGCTCAACTTTGGGGATGAAGTCCAAGCTCCAAGCTTTATGTTTTGATCCCAAGCTTTTGGGATGGTTTCCCTATCACCTTGGATGATTCCTTGATGTGCTAGCAACTTGAAAAATTTGCAACAAATTTTCTTAATCTTCCTTGCAATTCTCGGCAATGAGAGGCAAAGAGAGGGAGAGGATTTTCGGTAATGAAGAGAAGAGAGGGAGATGAAAATAATGACTTGTGTATCTTGTTTTCCAAAAACAAAATATCATATACCAAAACTAAAATTTTGGTAAAAGTCAATCAAGCCATCATGCTTTAGGAAGTGTGTTGAACAAGTCTTCACTAACTTCACCAAAAACCCATCAACTAAAAGTGACTAAAGTGACAAGTGATGTGACAAGTGATGTGACATGTGGGCCCCACTTGATTCAAAATGCGAGTGGACCCGCAACACATTCCGGGCTCGGGTTCGCTAATTCTGAATTAACGAATTTTCCGTTGCGAAGTAATTAAATCAAATTTAATTAAATAATTATGCCAAGCAAAATTACTATTCACGTCGCTCGCGAATTAATTCTAAATTAATTCATTTGCCCGAATTAAAATCCAATTTTAATTCTGCGTCGAAATCTAATTTCGTTTAATATATCGAATATATTATTTTATCGATTAATTCCAAATTAATCGTTCTCTCTCTTCAAATAGTATTTTATCCTAGATTAATCTCTCCGTAATTAATCCCAGATTAATTATGCTCGAATCATACGTCATCGGTGAATCTTCGGGAAGCGACCCAAGAGATCCCTGGATATGTTGGCAGTAAATCTGGTCGTCGGACTATCCGAACACGTACGTACCTCGTACTATGTTTTTTACCGATTTACGAGACATGGTTGGCTTCTAGCAAAGCACCGTGCCTACCCAATTCTCCAGAAATATTCTTAATGGAATATATAATCTATAGCAGACGTAGTATACGTAGTATTGCGTATTGCGATCCAGTATCGGATGTCACATGCAAGGCCTGGGGCTGGAATAGTGTCTGCCCCGTACGAAGCATATATCGGATTACAAACAACTAGTCTCTTTAATCGGATAACCATGACCATGTCATATTATCCTGATGGTTGCAACCTATTAGAGTACCAGTTCTGTATCCCTGTGTGATCATCATCTTCATATGACTGAAGTGATACTTTCATCTTGACATCACACCCAATACACTACGATTCTCAAAAAACCCAGAAGAGGCGTACACAGAACCTGTTAAAGTCCTGGACGACCAAAACCAGAGCGTATTGATTGTCGTAAGTATTAGCGATGCAAGTCTCAGGTTAAGACCAAATACACCTGCCATGATGCGGATTCCCATAAACACATAGTCATACTACTAATGGGATTCTGCGGGGTCTATCCAGAACGAAGCTGTTTCCGTATCATCGGTAAACACAACCTCTTATCACACTTGCATAAGTATCCAATACTTAAATATATGAGAACTATGTTGTTACGCTTCCATAACACGCACAAGTGCAATACTAGTTTATTCCGCATTATCGATGTCTAATCTCGATAATACTACAACTATGGATATTAATGATTAAACCGTTATGGATTGATATTGTCTCATATCTTATAATCTGGAACTAATCATAAGGACTTTTATCATTTATATATTTAAGTAATCAAATTACAAAATGTAAAATGCAATTTCCATTGCTACATAATTAATTTGTACAAAAACCACAATGTCTTTTACAAATAGTGACGCTATGGGTCATAATTGTCTAACATACACTTCATATTGTGGGACTCTCTAAGTTCATGTATATCTGTCACGAATCTAATTTCGTATCCATAATTCACCCACTCGTAAATCATGACGACTACGGATAATCTCGTTGAACTATGTAAGTCGAGATCATCGCATATGTCTAATCCCAATGTCACATACTATCCATATTATACCGAAAATATAGATTGGAACGTCAAATTCCTAAGGTATAATATAGTCGACTTATAAATTTACAACTATAAATAACACTCAGAACTCACTTTCGTAGTGTACCACTGCCATGGATTTACTTGATTGCAAACACGTGCAGGATATCTATATCATGTACTCAGGACTGACGGATTCTATCTTGATGCACACCGGATATCAAGAGCATCAGTCTACACCCAATGAATAGGCGGAGGTCTTACCTAAATAGATCGGTGACGTCAAAGTATGGAGGATAACTCATATATCCATTGTGGTATCTCAAGTGTAAGGACCACTATGCTACTCGACTCGAGAAAATTCCTATTGACATTGGTGTACCATATATTAGGAAATATTCGGTGAGTCATTCAGTGTTTATCGAATAAACACCTACATGTCTATACGAGTCTTCGAAGACTCATAGCTCACTGGGATAAACCATCAGACCAATTCTCGATATACGACATGTACTAGTCTCAGCGGATTTTACTAACCGACCTGTGTCAGTAAATCTTGACCATAAACTTTATTTGAGAATATACAACTTATAATGACGCTTCCCAATGTCAATTACAACTTATGTTGTAACTGCCACTACGTTGTAAATCATCGGGTCTTTATCTAATATATACATATGATTAAACCAGATTTATTTTTAATTTAATCAAATTAGATCGAATATATATATATATGGGTGTTCATAGGGTCGGGTCAAATCACAATCCGACCCGACCCGACCCGACGTAACCTGACCCAACCCTATCCGAACGAGTTCTAAAAATATTTATGCAATTTCGGGTTGAACCGACCCGACCCATTTTTTGCGGGTCGGTTCACGGGTTTGACGACGCAACCCGACCCGACCCGAAAAAAATAATTATTTATTAGTTTTCTAAAAATTTTATTATTTTTTGTAGTTTTTACTATTATTTCAGTTGTTTATTACTTTTTTATCTTGATATTTTATATGTATGATAAGTTTCGGGACATAAAATAGTTAGTAATCATGTCTCAAAATAATTAATAAATAAAAAATTACCATCCCGACCCAACCCGCTCGGGTTTGCATACTCAATTTTCAGGTTCGGGTTTATCAACCCAATTGACCCGACCCGATCGGGTTTCATAAATTTTGAAAAAATCTGACCTGGTCTGTGAAAACCCCTAAATAAAAGAAAAGAGGTACTGTAGACACTGCATTTTTGTATAGAAGCCCGATGATGAACCTCGTATGAAGGCACTACCCGATAAGTTGCGGAAGTCGCAGGAAACGGACGTCAGAAGGGAAAATTTAAAAATAAATACATCAACAAATTTAACTCGCTAAATTGACCTCGGGTTCTCCCGATTAATCTTTGTTTTAAAATATTAAGCCTCGGCCCAAAACCCCGCACCCATCCAAAGCCCATTTCGCCCAAAGCCCAATCCAAAAATAATTAAAACATTTAAAACACATGTCACAAATTAAATCAAATTAAATTAAATCAAATCCAATAAATCAAATCAAATCTCCTTCCTAAATTAAATAAATCCCTCTCCTAAACTAAATAAATCACCTTCCAAATTTATATATTCCCCACCAATTACACAATATCATTTCCTTATAACAAACTAATTAAAGATATCCCATATTATTGCATGATCCTTGTTTCCTTCTCATGCGAAGAAAACCCTAGCCCACTCTTATAAAAAGGGACATAAACCAAACCCTTCCCCTAGAGCTCATCCTCACGGCACAAACAAAACCGAGACTCTAATCTCTCTTTTTCATCAAACAACCCATACAACCAGCTGACCTCACGCCACTCACTCAAGATTTTCAACACAAACCAAAACCTAGCCCTCTCAACTCACGCAGCAAACCTTACACGCACCCTAGACACCTCACCGACACACAGCCCCTCATCAATATGCAAACAACAATCAAACAACAGCCTCTGACCCTACCGAGCGAACCCTAGTTCTCTAAGCCACCTTCTCTCTCGTCCCTTAAGCCAACAGCCCATCTTCACGTTAAAACAAAAGGTACTGAAGCCTCCTTCTCTCTCTCGCCTCACTGCCCATTGAAACACAAAGCAACTGACCAAGCCTACAAAGTCGTTCTCTCTCCAGCACAAGCAACAAAGCCGAAGCGGCCCTCACCAAATAACGCACACACACACAAATTGTATCACACCAAGCACACTTCCCTATTTTATACAGCCCTCACGTCCACCAAGTAGCCACAAACCGACAAACAAAAGCCAAAAAACAACACAATAGGCCAACACCAAAAAACCCTAAAGCAGCCCCACCAAAGAAACAAATAAAGACCAAGTCAATGTGAACAGCAAACCAACAAGAAGACATATGAAGAAACCTTTAACTAAAACACAAACCCTTCAGCGCATACAGCCTTCACGTGGAATCAGGCCAGAAACGCATGCAACTTCCATGTGAAACCAGCACATTCCACGTGAAACCAACTTCCCCAAATCAGTCCCTAACCGAAAAACCAACCCGAAACAGTCCCTAAACAGCATCAAAGCAGTGAACAACCAATCCTAAATAGTCCCTAAACAGCATCAAAGCAGTGAACAAAATCATCTCAAAAACAGTCCCCACACTCACCAAAAATAACCCCTGAAAACATACCCAAATACAACCAAAACAGTCCAGAGAAAACAGCGATTAAAATAGTGAAACAGCGGGTGAAAATAGAGAAAAAAACGAGCGGAAATAGCGAGTGATAACAAAGAAAACAATGAGTGGAAACAGTGAACCAGTGAAAATAACAGAAATGTTAACCCTTCCGGCGACGTCCCAACGCACTCCCGAGAAGCGACTTAAAAGGTAAGACCTGAGGACACCCTTTGTTATATTTTATTTTTTCATCCTGGAAACGGCATGCTTGGTTGGACGTGAAATACGTCCAACCGGGCATGTGAAGTCCTACATTGAAAATGGCCAAATTCTTTGGTTATATATTTATTATTTCTGTATTTATCTATTTGATATGTTCATGAGATTGCATGCTCGCTTTTATTTCGTTTACTCTTATGTGTGCAAACTTAGATATTGGTTAATCTTGCATGTGTATGTTGTGTAAGACTTGGTTATATTATTGCATAAATCCGTTCATTACAATTGACATAAGTAAGGGACCATTCTGAACCCAACGGTTTGAGGTCTTCCCTTGTGAGGGGTGAGTGCGGCCTTAAATCATTTCCTAGTTCACGCTGGGTGGTGATTCCATTTTATTTCTCCGGTTTAGTCCTTCGCGGGCTACTCCGTACTCCCAAACGGGCCGCGAGCCCGGACAGCGTCGCCGATTTATGTGTCCTACATTCTGGCGACTCCACTAGGGATAGAGAATCGGCCCCGAAAATAATATCTTGTAATGTTTGCGATTTTTGCTTTAGTTAAACGTGTCTACAAGTGGGTTGGGACCAAGGGGTTTAACCAAAGGCATTATTAGAGTTGGATAATGATTTGGTGTCTTCCTTCATTCACTACCTTTTTGTAGCCAAAATGAAAAGATGTGAAGAAATCTAGATAATCATTTACTCATAGCTTACCTTGATTTATTAATTTGGGAGGATCTATTGTTTATTCCTGTCACCAAGGCGATAAGAGCCTAAGAGGCTAGGGTATTTAAGAGAGTTCGCTCCACCCTCCCTCTGGGGAATCTTCAATAGAGAAATACATTTGACGGTCTTTCAGGTATCGAGAAGTTGTTTTCACTCGAAGCGGTGGATCGTTATGCGGTATCATCACTCGTTGGCACGTACCTTAGGGTATAAAAAAGGTGCGCTCACTTGGTTGCTCGAACCCTTGGGTGGGGAGACCTAGTTGTGGGCAACCCTTCACCGACGAGAGCCTTTGTCTATACTCCTATAAACCCGCAAGCGAACCATAGTTGTATGACCTCTAGAAGCCACCCTTTTATGCTTGTGTTTGGGACCATCATCATTTGGATTCATTTGGACTTTTTATCATGAGGTGTGAACTTGTTGGGCCATTTAAACTGGGACGAGTTTGTATCTTATGACGATTGGGCCAAAAGCTTCTAAAATAACGATGGGCCATTTTGTGTTTGGGCCCCCTATCATTTGAAGTTGTTTAGCCACGTTATTGCAAAAGTGTAAACCTGTTGGGCCTTTTTCAACTGGGGCAAGTTTGCACCTCGCAATAATATGATTGAATGCTTTAAAATGATAATGAGCCAACTTGTATGAAAACCTTGATGGGCTTAGAAAGTCTAAACATGATCCAAATATGCTAGAATCATGAGTCTGATATCTGCACTGGCTTTCATCCAGAAAAGTTACGCCTTGTTACGACATATTTGCATATCGTTGGATGTTTCCAAGTCCATCCCCATGACCATGATTACCAAAGGCCCAATTCGTCATTTCTAGACAATGGCACGATTCCAATAATAGGCTTAGTCCATGTTGTAAATGAGCGGTCTTTGTCTTTTACCGATGTAAAGGGACTGAGGTAGCCAAGGTTCACCCATGTAGCATATGAGAGAACGATTTTGTGTACCCACATTGGTGCATGGAATAAGCCATACCTATGACAGAAATGGACTTACCACGAGTTTGGAAGAAATAAGGTTAGAAGGATATATCTTGTTTTGATAACCATATGCATCTCATGCATCTCACGCATCATGTTAACCCGTGTCTTAAAAGCCATCATAGATATATGTCGGGTTAGAGAAGAAAGAAAGATTTGTCAAGAAAAGTTTAACAAACATGAATATCGGGGAAAAGGAAACCGAGGAACAGAAAAATTTACGGCAAGAATAGAAAGACCATTGGGGGGCCTTCAGTAAAAAAAAAATGTTTGTTTTTAGTCCTTAATAGTTAGGCATAAGTCCAATGATGAAATGGTTTACTTTAGGGTGAAATCTTAGAAACGATAAACTCTTGATGTGCTTTTATATGATACTTTGAGTAGTTGATCTATGTTAGACTCGTAAGCACTTAATTATAGGTTTTTAGCAGTGAAACCCTGAGTAATCGACAATGTGACTAGTTGAAAAATTATAGGTCGGTGAATGACCGTTTGCTTAGATGTATATCCTTAGTTGCTTGTGTTATGATGTGCGGTATGGTTGAAAACAAAAGAAAAGTCCCTAAAAAAAATTATTAACCACCTATAACCGATGAGCATGAAGCTGTCCATGGGCGAGTATTAGGATCACCATGAGGAGAAATGCTACCTTAAATGGTAGGTGTGTTGAACAAAAAAAGACAAAAAAAAGAAAAAGAAAAGACAAAAGAAAAAGAAAACCATACCATATTGAGCACGGAAAAGCAATTGCAGAGCATAATTGAGATATCTAGGTTGGTTTGACCCATCAACCATAATTTTTGAAACAAAATCATTGAGTTGGCTTACCTAGGAATCGAGCTGTAAAAGAACCTCTGCACACACACACACTTTGAGTCTGGCTTAGATCATTTATTCAAAAACTCAGATTTGAGTTGCATCGAGTGCTTAGAAGGTTCTCTGGTTTCAATACTGGGCATTCTTTGAGGGCAATAATATGTATAACTATTGGGACTATTTCGTAAGAGGCAGTATAGTATGTTGGTATGGAAACGTTACATCACATGATCTACTTTGACCTAATGCAAGAAGCGAAGAACGGAAAGCTAAACCAAGTCTGGGGGCGACCAGTCTACCACCTCGCGAATAAGGGACATAACAGAATCTTGAGTCATGGGACCAAAGAAAAGTGAGCAATCACCAGAGTAGAATTGACAGAAGGAAACTATAAGCAGGCCTAGGGGGCGATCGAAGACTTTTGTAGGCAAGGGGCGCCAAAGAGCATAAAAAAGGCCTAACCCATCGGAATGGGAAATACATCCATGCATACACGTCACATGCACACAATCTTTGTCTTATTTTTTTTCACAGGTTTTGAAGAAAAGCGGCCAAGACACACAGTTCGAAACAAAGCCCACATTCAGCAAAGTCAGGGAACAAAGCCCACACATTCAATACAGCCAGGGAATAAAGCCCACAATCAACAGTTCGGGAATAAATCCCACAATCTACACAATTCGAGAACAAAGCCCATGGAACAAAGCCCACATTCAGCACAGTTCGGGAACAAAGCCCACATTCAGCAAAGTCATGGAACAAAGCCCACACATTCAATACAGCTCGGGAATAAAGCCCACAATCAACAGTTCAGGAATAAAGCCCACAATCTACACAGTTCGGGAAAAAAACCCACATTCAGCAAAGTCAGTGAACAAAGCCCACATTCAGCAAAGTCAGGGAACAAAGCCCACACATTCAATACAGCTCGGGAATAAAGCCCAGGGAATAAATCTCACATTCAGTACAATTCGGGAAAAAGACCCACAACTCAAATCGGGAACAAGACCCTCAGCTCAAATCGGGAACAAGACCCGCAACTCAATTCGGGAACAAGACCCACAACTCTATTCGGGAACAAGACCCTCATCTCAGTTCGGGAACAAGACTCTCATATCAATTCGGGAACAAGACCCATAATTCAATTCGGGAACAAGACCCACAACTTAGTTTGGGAACAAAACCCACTCGGTGGTTCGGGAACAAGACCCAGATGTCACAGCGACTCGCCATCAATCTCAACTCAAGTAACGTTCGGGAATGAACCATCTTTCATCAAGTAACGGTTCGGGAATGAACCAGGGTTTAAGCACCTCGTCATCAAATCAACTCAGTTTGAAGCGTCTCAAAACAACAGGTAAGTTTGGCAATAGCTGGCGAGCCAGGTAAGTAAAAATTCATGCATGACTTTGATAGGATTGTCACTATCACATACTGCACAAGTCCCATCAAAGTGGGGGCGACTGTAGACACTGCATTTTTGCATAGAAGCCCGATGATGAGCCTCGTATGGAGGCACTACCCGATAAGTTGCGGAAGTCGCAGGAAACGGACGTCGGAAGGGAAAATTTAAAAATAAATACATCAATAAATTTAACTCGCTAAATTGACCTCGGGTTCGCCCGATTAATCTTTGTTTTAAAATATTATGCATCGGCCCAAAACCCTCGCACCCATCCAAAGCCCATTTCGCCCAAAGCCCAATCCAAAAATAATTAAAACATTTAAAACACATGTCACAAATTAAATCAAATCAAATTAAATTAAATCAAATCCAATAAATCAAATCAAATCTCCTTCCTAAATTAAATAAATCCCTCTCCTAAACTAAATAAATCACCTTCCAAATTTAATATATTCCCCTCCAATTACATAACATCATTTCTTTATAACAAACTAATTAAAGATATCCCTCATTATTGCATGATCCTTGTTTCCTTCTCATGCGAGGAAAACCCTAGCCCACTCTTATAAAAAAGGACATAAACCAAACCCCTCCCCTAGAGCTCATCCTCACGGCACAAACAAAACCGAGACCATAATCTCTCTTTTTCATCGCAAACAACCCCTGCAACCAGCTGACCTCACGCCACTCACTCAAGATTTTCAACACAAACCAAAACCTAGCCCTCTAAACTCATGCAACAAACCTTACACGCACCCTAGACACCTCACTGACACATAACCCTTCATCAATACGCAAACAGCAATCAAACAACAGCCTCTGACCCTACCGAGCGAACCCTAGTTCTCTAAGCCACCTTCTTTCTCGTCCCTTAAGCCAGCAACCCCTCTTCACGTTCAAACAAAAGGTATTAAAGCCCTCTTCTCTCTTTCGCCTCACTGCCTATTGAAACACAAAGCAACTGACCAAGCTGTAGGACACAGAAATGAACGACGCTGTTCTGGGCTCGTGGCCCGGTCGAGAGTACGGAGTAGCCCGCGGGGGAGCTAAACTGGAGAAATAACATAGAGTCACCACCCGGTGTGAACCGGGAAAATGATTTAAGGTCGCATTCACCCCTCGCAAGGGAATACCTCAAACCGTTCGGTTCGGAATGGTCCCTTACTTATGCCACTTGTAATGATATGATTTGTGCAATATCTTACTTGAATCTACGCAACATATATGTCCAAAAGTGTTCTATTCCTAAGTTCACATGCATAAAAATAAAATGGAATGACGGCAAACATACAATTTCATAAGCACATTATATTCATGGATACGGAAATGCAAGTAAATGATAATTGTATAAGCATGCATAAAAGTAAAACGGAATAACGGCAAACATATAATTTCGTAAACACATTGTACTTACACATACGGAAACACAAGTAAATAACAATTACACAAGCATGCATAATGAAGAGAAGCAATTAGATGCATAATGCAAAGAGATGATTAAAGAGGAAATTATACATCGAAATAAACGTGCAATGATGCGATACGGAAAAGCGAATAACGGAATAATAAATGGCGCGGCAAAGTATCGCGGTAAATGTAGCCGTTTAGGAGTTTATTCCCTCAAATAGAGAACCTTTAGACCAACGTAATAAGCCCATGCGCGTTACATTATGATGCATGATTAAACAAGGAGATGGCATATAACAAGCAATGGTTTGGCGTGAGTTTGGTGCGTGAAGTGAGTGGCGGTTTGAAGGCTTGTTACGTGCAGCTTGGGAACGTGAATGAGGGCTGTTTTGTGGGTGTTATTGGTTGCTGTTTGAAGGTAGTTAGGGCGTGATGGAGGAGAGGAAATGGCATGTGGCTTTGATAGCTTGCTCTGTCTTTGAGTTTGATGTGCTCGGCTGCATGGAGTGTTTAGTCGGTGATGAGAGAGCTATGACGTGATTTGTTTAGGGTTTTACTGGCTGGTTGAGGGAGAGAGACATGGGGTCGTTAGGCTATTAGGGTTTTCTTTGTTTAGTTCTTGAGGGGCTGCCGAGAAGAAGGTGAGAGTGTATTTTAGGGTTTCTTTATTCTGTTTGTGTTTTTTTTTCCGTGAGAGTCCAGAGGGTGAGGGTTGAATTTTGTGTTATTTTTATAGTTGTCAATTAGGGTTATGCATGGGTTTTGAAAAGGAAATAAATCAATTAAATTAGGGATGGATTTAATTAGTTAAAAAATGAAAGGATAATTGTATTTTGGTGGGGGAATATATTTAAATTGGTAGGTGATTTATTTAAATTAGGAAGTGATTTATGTAAATTAAGAATTTAATTTAATTGGATTTTAATTGGATTTAATTTAATTTAATTAGATTTAATTTAATTTAATTTAATTTGTGACATGTGTTTTAAATATGCTTTAATTATTTCTTGGATTGGGCTTAGGTGAGATGGGCTTGGTGTGTGTCTTAGTGATGTGTGGGCTTGGTGTGTGGTTTGTGGGGGTTTGGGCCAAGGGTGTGTTTTAAAACGGAAGTCCAACAAGCAAACCCGAAGCATAAACAAGTGAATAAAATCCAACAAAATACTGATTTCTGACTTTTCCCTTCTGACGTCAGTTTCTCGCGACTTCCGTGACTTAAAAGGTAGTGCCTCTAAATGAGACTCATCATAGGTACTTACATGCAAAATAAAGTACCTACAGTCGCCCCCACTTTGATGGGACTTGTGCAGTGTGTGACAATGACAATCCTATCAAAGTTGTGCAATGTATTTTTATTTACCTGGCTCACCAGCTGCCACCTGACTTGCATGCTGATTCGAGCTGAGTTGATGATGCAGTGGACCTCGATCCTGGGACGCATCCCAATAACTGCAACCGAAAACGGGGGCCAAGACCCTGGGATGCATCCCAATACCGCTGACAATGTGGGTCACGACCTTGGGACGCATCCCCAAAACTAATGATGCAGGGGGCCAACGACCCTGGGACGCATCCCGATAACTGTAACCGACAACGGGGGCCTCGACCCTGGGACGCATCCCCAAAACTGCTGATGATGTGGGTCATGACCCTGGGACGCATCTCTAGAACTGCTGATGATGTGGGTCACGACCCTGGGACGCATCCCCAGAACTGCTGATGATGTAGGTCACGACCCTGTGACGCATCCCAAGAATTGCTGATGATGTGGGTCATGACCCTTGGACGCATCCCCACAACTGCTGATGATGTGGGTCACGACCCTGGGATGCATCCCCAAAACTGCTGATACTGATGTGGGCTCGCCCCCAAACCGATACTAATGTGGGTCTCGCCCCTAAACTGATGTTGATGTGGGCCTCCCCCCTAGCTGATACTGATGTGGGCCTCGACCCTGGGACTCATCCCCAAAATTACTGATGATATGTGTGGGCCTCGACCCTGGGATGCATCCCAATAATTGCTACTGATGTGTGGGCCTCGACCTTGGGACTCATCCCCAAACTGATACTGATATGGGCCTCGGCCCTGGGACTCATCCCCAAACTGATACTGATGTGGGCTCGCCCCCAAACTAATATTGATGTGGGCCTCACCCCTAAACTGATGCCGATGTGGGCCTCGCCCCCAAGCTGATACTGATGTGGGCCTCGACCTTGTGACTCATCCCCAAAATTGATGATGATATGTATGGGCCTCGACCCTGGGACGCATCCCAAAACTGCTACTGATGTGTGGGCCTCGACCCTGGGACTCATCCCCAAACTGATACTGATGTGGGCATCGCCCCTAAACTGATGCTGATGTGGGCCTCGCCCCCAAGCTGATATTGATGTGGGCCTCGACCCTGGGACTCATCCCCAAAATTACTGATGATATGTGTGGGTCTCAACCCTGGGACGCATCCCAAAACTTCTACTGATGTGGGTCACGACCCTGGGACTCATCCCCAAGACTGATACTAGTGATGTGATGGTTCGTTCCAACATATCGTATTGCCTCTCAATAGATAATCTTAATAGCTAAACATATTTTCGTCCTCAACGGATGCTTCGCGTCGAAACCATAGAACCTTCAAAGTACTTAATACACTTAGATCTGCTCGTCTGAATGAGTGATCTGAACTAGACTTCTAGTGTGTGTGTGCCAAGGCTCTTTCGCAGCTTAATCCTTAAGTAAGCCAACTCGATGATTTTGTCTCGGAGAATCGGATTAGTGGGTCTAACCAACCTAGATGTCTTGATCACACTCTGTGATTACTTCATCGTACCCAACATAATATGATTTTCTTCTTTTTTTCTCCTGTCTCTTTCTTTTTTTTTTTGACACACCTACCCTTTAAGGTAGCATTTTCCTCATGGTGGTCCTAATACTCGCCCATGGGTAGCTTCATGCTTATCGGTTATAGGCGGTCTATTTTTTCTTTTCTTTTCAGAGACTTTTCTTTGTTTCCAACCATATCATATATCATAGCATAAGTAAACCAGGTTGGACATCTAGGCAAACGGTCATTCACTGATCCATCATCTCTTCAACTAGTCATCTTGCCGACTACTCAGGCTTCCACCATTAAGATCACGTGATCAAGTGCTCGTGAGTCTAGCTGAGATCAACTATTCAGAATACCGGATGATAGCACATCTCGCACTTATCGTTTCTAAGGTTTCTCCCTACAGTAAACAATGTCATCACCGGACATATGCCTAACCATCAATGACTTCTCTCTCTTCTCTCTCTTTTTTCACTCACTCCACGGAATTCTTCCTTTCAACCACTGATAATGTGGGCTTCGCCCCCTGGGATCCATTCCTGAAGCTTATACTGGTATAGGCCTCAACCCTGGGATTCCTTCCTGAGACTAATACTGATGCGGGCCTCAACCTGGTGATTCATTCCTGAAACTGATACTGATTCTGATTCATTCCTGAGACTGATGTGGGCCTCAACCCCATGATTCATTCCTAAAACTGATGACACTGTAATGTTGCTGCTTCTGATTGGCTTACCTTTGCCGCTTTCTCTTTTTCTTCTTTGAAACCTGTGAATACAAAAAAAAACAAACACAAAAAGGAATGCAAAATACGTTACGTGTATGCATGTATGCATGAATGAGTTTCCTATCCCATTGGTTAGGTCGTCCCCAATTCCCTTGGTGACTGTTCGGTCTTCTCTTCCTTGCGGTATAGTTTTCTGTTCCTCGGTTTCCTTTTCCCGATATCCATGTTTGCTAAACTATTTTTGACAAACTTTTTATTTTTAATCTCTAACCCAACGGATATCTATGATGGCTTTTAAGACACAGGGGTTAGCATGATGCGTGTATGCATGAGATGCATGAGATGCGTGCGATGCATGTAATATATCAGTCGGCCCATTACCATTTTAAAGCATTTAATCATACTATTGCGAGGTGCAAACTTGTCCCAGTTGAAAAAGGCCCAACAGGTTTACACTTTTGTGATAACATGGCTAAACAATTTCAAATGATAAGAGGTCTAAACATAAAGTGGCCCACCGGCATTTTAGAAGCTTTTGGACCAATTATCATAAAGCACAGGCTCGTCCGAGTTTAAATGGCCCAACAAGCCTATACCTCATGTCAAAAAGTCGAACTGAATGCAAATGGCGACGATCCCAAACATAAGCATAAAGAAATAATTTCTACAGAGTGGCCCATCGGCATTTCAGAAGCTTTTGGCCCAATTTTCATAGGATACGAACTCGTCCCAGTTTAAATGGCCCAACAAGTTCGCATTTCTGACAAGAAGTCCAACTGAACCTAAATGACGATGGTCCCTAAATACAAGCATAAGGAAATAGTTTCTATTGGTCACATAACTATGGTCTACGTGTGGATTTATGGAAGTGTAGATAAAGGCTCCCGCTGGCGAAGGATTGCCCACAACTAGGACTCCCCACTCAAGGGTTCGAGCGACCAAGTGAGCGCACCTTTTTTATACCTTAAGGTACGTGCCAACGAGTTATGGTGTGTGACTAACTGTCAAATGGATTTCCCATTGTAGATTCCCCAGAGAGAGGGTGGAGCGAACTCTCTTAAATACCCAAGTCTCTTAGGCTCTTATCGCCTTGGTTTAACAAGTCCTCCAAATTAGTCTGTCACAACGAGCTACGGGTAATGATTACTTAGGTGCCTTCACAGCTTTTCCTTATAGAAAGGTAGTGAATGAAGGAAGACACCAAACCATCACCTAGCCTTAACAATGCCTTTGATTAAACCTCATTAACCCACTATAGACACAGTTAACTAAAGCACAAATCACAATCATTACAAGACATTATTTCGGGGCCAATTCTCTATCCACAGTGGAGTCGCCAGACTGTAGGACAAATAAATTGACGACGTTGTTCCGGGCTCGCGGCTCGGTCGGGAGTACAAAGTAGCCCGCGGGGGAGCTAAACCGGAGAAATAACATGGAGTCGCCACCCGGTGTGAACCGGGAAAATGATTTAAGGTCGCACTCACCCCTCACAAGGGAAGACCTCAAACCGTTGGGTTCAGAATGGTCCCTTACTTATGCCACTTGTAATGATATGATTTGTGCAATATCTTAACCGAATCTACGCAACATATATGTCCAAAAGTGTTCTATTCCTAAGTTCACATGCATAAAAATAATACGGAATGACGGCAAACATACAATTTCATAAGCACATTATATTCATGGATACGGAAACGCAAGTAAATAATAATTGTATAAGCATGCATAAAAGTAAAACGGAATAACGGCAAACATATAATTTCGTAAACACATTGTACTTATGCATACTGAAACACAAGTAAATAACAATTACACAAGCATGCATAATGAAAAGAAGCAATTAGATTCATAATGCAAAGAGATGATTAAGAGGCAATTATACATCGAAATAAACGTGCAATGATGCGATACGAAAAAACGAATAACGGAATAATAAATGGCGCGGCAAAGTATCGCGGTAAAGGTAGCCTTTTAGGCTTTTCTTCCCTCAAATATAGAACCTTTAGACCAACGTAATAAGCCCATGCGCGTTACATTATGATGCATGATTAAACAAGGAGATGGCATACAACAAGCAAATAACGGAATAATAAAAGGGCGGTAAAGTATTGTCGTAAAGGTAGCCTTTTAGACTTTTCTTTTCTCAAATAGAGAACATTTAGACCAACATACTAAGCCCATGCACATCACATTACAATGCATATAAAATAAAGACAACAATATAGGACTTCGCATGCTCAATTAAACACATCTCACATTCAATCAAACACACCTCGTCCGGCGCGGCAAAACTTCGTGGTAAAGGTAGCCCTTTAGGTATTTTCCCTCGAATAGAGGACCTTTAATCCACCATAGTTAGCACATGCGCACTATAATGCAAAATAGAGTAATGATATGCAAATGGTGAATGACATGATAAAAGGCGCGGTAAAACATCGTGGTAAATGTAGCCCTTTAGGCACTTTCCCTCGAATAGAGGACCTTTAATCCACCCTAGTTAGCCCATGCGCATTACACTACAATGCATATAAAATAAAGACAACAATATAGGACTTCGTATATTCGATTAAATATATCTCACATTCAATCAAACACACTTTGTCCGACGCGGTAAAGTATTGTCATAAAGGTAGCCTTTTGGACTTTTCTTCCCTCAAATAGAGAACCTTTAGACCAATATACTAAGCCCATGCGCATTATATCATCAATACACAAACAAATAATCGTACGGAAATTAAATGGCGGAATATAAAATGCGGATAATAAACAAACAAGATAAAATAAAGCGAAATATGTGCCGTTTGCTCAAGTGGTACGTGGAGTTGTATCCCAAGTACAGACCGCACTACCGTCCATTCGGATTCGGCTACGAAATTTACGTCTGGGTTTCCATCCTATATACCACAAGAGACGACCCATTTTCCATTCATTCAAGGGCCACAACACACATTAATCAACGACTCTCATGCGAAGAAAATTCAATAGATAATTAAAATATGAATAAGGATAAATAAAAAAGGTGCCCTCAGGTCTAACCTTTTATTTCGACTCTTGGAAGCGCGTTACAAGGCCGTCGGAAGGGCTAACGCTCTGCAACTCTTATGGTTCGCTGGTTCACGTCTTTCCTCGCTGTTTCACTGCTCGGGCTACTGTTTTCACTCCGTTTCGCTGCTATTTTCACCGTATTGTTTTGTCACTATTTTCGGTTACTGTTTGCGATATTCGGGGGCTATTTTGGGGGGTGTGTTTCAGTGGTTATAGGGCAGTTTGGGGCAGTTTGTTGGCTGGTTATATGCGGCAGTTTGTTGGCTGGTTAGGGGGCTGTTGTTAACGTGCTGAAGCAAGGGCTGTGTGGAGTGTGAATAGGGCTTGGGACGTGCTGAGGACTTTGTGCGTGAAGAGGTAGATGGTGTTGATACGTGAGGGTTGATGAAGAGGGTTTGGGACGTAAGTGTTGCATGGCGTGAGTTTGGGGCTGGTTTCAGGGGTATTGGCGTGAGTTTGGTGTGTGAAGTGAGTGGCAGTTTGAAGGCTTGTTACGTGCAGCTTGGGAACGTGAATGAGGGCTATTTTATGGGTGTTATTGGTTTTTGTTTGAAGGTAGTTAGAGCGTGATGAAGGAGATGCAGTGGTGTGTGGCTTTGATAGCTTGCTGTGTGAAGTGGTGCGTGAAGGGCTGTGCGTGGAATTAGGGGTTTTATCGTGGCTTAGGTGTGGGGCGTTAGGGTTATGTTCAGTTTTCTTGAGTGGCTGTCTTTGAGTGTGATGTGCTCGGCTGCATGGAGTGTTTAGTCGGTGATGAAAGAGTTGTGACGTGCTTTGTTTAGGGTTTTACTGGCTGGTTGAGGGAGAGAGACATGGGGTCGTTAGGCTATTAGGGTTTTCTTTGTTTAGTTCTTGAGGGGCTGCCGAGAAGAATGTGAGAGTGTATTTTAGGGTTTTCTTTGTTCTGTTTGTGTTTTTTTTGCCGTGAGAGTCCAGAGGGTGAGGGTTGAATTTTGTGTTATTTTTATAGTTTTCAATTAGGGTTATGCATGGGTTTTGAAAAGGAAATAAATCAATTAAATTAGGGATGGATTTAATTAGTTAAAAAATGAAAGGATAATTGTATTTTGGTGGGGGAATATATTTAAATTGGTAGGTGATTTATTTAAATTAGGAAGTGATTTATTTAAATTAGGAATTTAATTTAATTGGATTTAATTTTATTTAATTTTATTTGTGACATGTGTTTTAAATATGCTTTAATTATTTCTTGGATTGGGCTTGGGTGAGATGGGCTTGGTGTGTGTCTTAGTGATGTGTGGGCTTGGTGTGTGGTTTGTGAGGGTTTGGGCCAAGGGTGTGTTTTAAAACGGAAGTCCAACAAGCAAACCCGAAGCATAAACAAGCGAATAAAATCCAACAAAATACTGATTTCTGACTTTTCCCTTCCGACATCCGTTTCCCGCGACTTCCGTGACTTAAAAGGTAGTGCCTCTAAATGAGACTCATCATAGGGACTTACATGCAAAAATACAGTGCCTACACAAGCCTACAAAGTCGTTCTCTCTCCAGCGCAAGCAACAAAGCCGGAGCAGCCCTCACCAAATAACGCGCACACACACAATTTGTATCACACCAAGCATACATCCCTCTTTTATGCAGCCCTCACGTCCACCAAGTAGCCACAAACCGACAAACAAAAGCCAAAAAACAACACAATATGCCAACACCAAAAACCCTAAAGCAGCCCCACCAAAGAAACAATTAAAGACCAAGTCAATGTGAACAGCAAACCAACAAGTAGACACGTGAACAAACCTTTAACTAAAACACAAACCCTTCAGCGCATGCAGCCTTCACGTGGAATCAGGCCAGAAACGCATGCAGCTTCCACGTGAAACCAACACCTTCCACGTGAAACCAACTGCCCCTAAATCAGTCCCTAACCGAACAACCAACCCTAAACAGTCCCTAAACAGCAGTAAAGAAGTGAACAACCAACCCTAAACAGTCCCTAAACAGCAACAAAGTAGTGAACAAAATCATCCCAAAAACAGTCCCCACACTCACCAAAAATAACCCCTGAAAATAGCCCCAAATACAACCAAAACAGTCCAGAGAAAACTGCGAGCAAAATAGCGAAACAGCGGGTGAAAATAGAGAAAACAGTTTGCGAAAATAGCGAGTGATAATAGAGAAAACAGAGAGCAGAAACAGCGAACCAGTGAAAATAGCATAAACGTTAACCCTTCCGGCGACGTCCCAACGCACTCCCGAGAAGCGACTTAAAAGGTAAGACCTGAGGGCACCCTTTGTTATATTTTATTTTGTCATCCTGGAAACGGCATGCTTGGTTGGACGTGAAATACGTCCAACCGGGCATGCGAAGTCCTACATTGAAAACAGCCAAATTCTTTGGTCACATATTTATTATTTCTGCATTTATCTATTTGATATGTTTATGAGATTGCGTGCTCGCTTTTATTTCGTTTGCTCATATGTGTGCAAACTTAGATATTGGTTAATCTTGCATGTGTATGTTGCGTAAGACTTGGTTATATTATTGCATAAATCTGTTCATTACAATTGACATAAGTAAGGGACCATTCTGAACCCAACGGTTTGAGGTCTTCCCTTGCGAGGGGTGAGTGCGGCCTTAAATCATTTCTCAGTTCACGCTGGGTGGCGACTCCATTTTATTTCTTCAGTTTAGTCCCATGCGGGCTACTCCGTACTCCTGAACGGGCCGCGAACCCGGACAGCGTCACAGATTTCTGTGTCCTACAGGCACTAACATAAATATGTAATGTTATGAAAAAATAAATTATTCGTATTCATGAACCAAACATAAATATGATCCGGATTGACTTTCTAAACACCAACCATAACACTTCATTGGTGTTTGCAGCATAAATAACTTTATGTCCCTGTAGCTAGAGTCGGCCAACGATTTGGTTCGGTTCCGAACCGAAACTAAACCGAACGATTCCTGGTTCCACAAGTGTGGAACCCAGAACCGAACCAGACGGTTCCTATTCGGTTATTGTTCCCCTTCCGGTTTTTTTTAAAAAAATTTAATAATAAATTTTAAAAAATAGAAAAAAATTCTATACCAAAACGACTCCACATCATTTTTATAGAATCTTTTTTATAAAATTATTTTAACATAGAATCATTTTTATAGCCAACTCTTGGCTAGTGCTTTCTTCATATAAGCGATGTGAGATATTTGTTACTTAGCTATTGTGTCCCACATCGCTTATATGAAGAAATCAATAACCAAGAGTTGGTTATAAAAATGATGTGGGTGTGAGCATTCATGTTTTAGTATTGAAATTTTAAATCTCATTACTATTTCTCTAAAAATTATTATTAAAATTTTAAAAAAAATCTGGAAAACAGTTTTAGGGTTCCAAGCCATTGGGGGAACCCGGTTCCAACCGGAACCTTACGGTTCTGGTAGGAACCGCAAGAATCGTTCGGTTCCAGCGGTTCCAACCGGTTTGGTTAGGGTCAGAACCCTAACCGAATCAGTTAATTACGGTTTCAGAATCGTAACCGGAACCGTCCGATTCCAACCGGTTCGGAATCGAAACCTTGGCCGGGTCTACTTGTAGCGTCTCATATTTCCTGAGCAATAGTTTTTGTTTTTGTTTTTTTTTTGTATTTGTTTTTTTTTTTTTGAATTTGATAAGATGAGCAATAGGTTATCCACAAATGAAAATAAATTAAACAATAATTGTTTCTGAAAATTCAATAAATTCTCTATTTTGTTGGCCACAACTTAGAAAATGCATACATTTAATTAGACTCGGTCGGCGGTTCGGTTCCGGTTCAGAACCGAACCGAACCGGCCGGTTTTCGGTTCCACAAGTGTGGAATCGGAACTTTGAACCGAACCGGTTCCGGTTCGGTTCCTAACCTTTTTTTAAAAAAAATTGAAAATTAATTAAAATAAATGAGATTAATTTTATAAATAAAAAAAATTATTACATTGAAGAGCTTGAGCTTAAATTTTTAAAAATTTAAGTTGTATACGTATCCTCCAAGGGTGAGAGGAATCAAAGCTCACGTAGTTCCATTACAATTTTAAGACATATCCCCTTTTTAAATTACAATTTTACAATTATCAATCATCATTATCAGTTGATCCTTCGGCTCCGGTTCCGCTTGCACTTGTTGTTGCACTTGCAGAAGCATTATCGAACAAATCTTCAAAATCATCGGGGGCATCTTCTTGTTGTCTCAGATCAGCTCGAGTCCAATCATCCACACAAGTTGTTGCTTCTAAAGTGCTTGGATGTAATGAAGATCGCCTAGCTTCCAATATATTACCTCCCAAGCTGAAGGCTTGCTCAACCGCAACGGTGGAAACAGGTGCTGCCAATATCTCTTTAGCAATAATTGATAAAACATGATATATATTTTGATGCCGGTTCCACCATTCAAGGATTTTAAAATTTTTACTGCATAAACTTTCATTAGAAAACTCAAAATTTGTAGATAAATAATTATCTAATTCAGGGTTATTAGTTGTCGTATCCCTATCTTTTTTATTTCGTTGCAATAACCAACGATCCCATGCGCTAAGTCTTGTTTGAATTAGCGGTTCGCTACTACTAGATTCACCTAATGTTCCTAAGTTATATCTTACAATATAATCATTAAATAAAACAATTAAATCATTTCTTAATTTCGTCATTAATCTTGTAATATCAATTTCATCTAACATTCCTAAATAACCATAATAAGCTTGTAAAGCACCATTTAAACCTTCTAATTTAAATCTATGATCAAAAACAGCAGCAATAAGATAAGTAAAGGAATTTCTCTAAAATAATTCAACCATTTTACCTTCATAACAGTAATGGCTTCTAACAAAACAATATCATTAGGATCGCTACTGTCAACATGCTCATCGAGAGTGCCAACAATATTTAAACTCTCAACAAGAAATAAATGTGTTGTAGGATAATAAACACCGCTAAAAACTAAAGTAGCATCATTAAAAACTCTTAAAATATCTATAAAAAATTCACAAATATCCCATTGACTAGGATAAAGTGTGACATTTTGAACATGTTGAGAAAAAAAACTACATAATGCATCTTTGTATTGAAATGCTTGACATAAAAGAAAATAAGTTGAATTCCAACGTGTTGGAACATCTCTTGAAAATTTAATCGGTTTAATACCATTTATTTTACAAAACTTCGTCCATTCTCTCCTAACTTGAGAATATGACCAAATACAGTTAAGTGCCTTTTTAATGGATCAAGGAAATGTGATAATAATTTTAGACCGTCTTGCACACATAAGTTAAGGACATGACATGTACAACGAATATGAAAAAACCGACCCCCTAAATTTGGTTGACATATTTCTTTTAAATCATTGATGGATGCAGTATTTGCAGATGCATTATCAAATCCAATTGTTAAAATTTTTTTCTCATAAACCATATTCATCAAAAATTACCTTCATCATTCTATAAATATTATGTGCAGTATGTTGGTCATCAAAAACTATAAATGCAATAAGTCGTTTTTGCATGGTAAATGATGCATCAATCCAGTGACAAGTCACACCCATGTATGAGTGTGTTTGCCAATAGTCACTCCAAATATCAGAACATATATAAATACGACATTTCATCTCTTTAAATATTTCATTTAAAATAATTTTACCATCTTTGTATAATTTAAAAATATGACGTTTTGTTGTGTTTCGAGTCATTCTACATGCAGCAGGATTTAAAGCATTATGCATGTAATTAGTAAAATGAAGTTTTTCACCAAAGCTTAAAGAAAGATGTGACATACAAGTTAATTTCGTAAATTCTTCTCTATTTTTTGCATCAGAATATTTAAATAAATCTACAGCACTCGTACCTCTACTAGATTATGCGTACCTGGCCATTTGAGTTTGCGTCGTATCAATGCCAAATTCAACCGGATGATGTTTTTCCATGTGCTTGATCATATTGCCGTATCCACCAGAAAATTTATAGATAACCCCACAATAGTTGCAAATTGTTCGTTGTGAATCATCTTCTAGGCGTTCCAAATTAAAATGAATTTTGAAAATATCCAAGGACCGAGCCTTAACTTCTCTTCTCCGTGATTGTGCACTGACACTATGGCCGCTTTCTTGGGTTGGCATATTTGACATTATGTTCTCAGATGAGCTTGCCATTTTTCGTTTGAGAAATTAGGAAGAAAAATAAGAAAATTGAATAATTGTTAAAATTTTAACAAATTAACAACTAATTGAATTGAGATTGAGAATAAGAGAATTGTATGAATTGAGATTAAGAATAAGAGAATTGTAGGAAATGAGAGAGTTGAGAATTTGGTTTGTTGAAATAATGAAAAATGAATCATATTTATAGATTTTTAGAATTTTTTGATACCAAAAATACCCCTAAATATAACCGTTTTATTACCGTTATTAGGGATATATTAGTAATTTATATTTTAATTTATAATTTTTTTAATAATTTTTTTTTTTTTTACTTATTGGGGCAGGGAGCCGTCCCCCCCCCCCCCCACCCCAACGACTAGTAGCTGTTGGGGTAGGGTTCCTATTGGAACCGTAGAACCGGTAGAACCGTAAGGTTCCACCGGTTCCGACCAGTTCGAGTTGGGGTTTCCGAACCGAAACCGTGGCCGGGTCTACATTTAATAATGAAAATAAATTAAAATTATGGCAACATAACAATAATAACGGTCTTTTACAGCCTGACACCAATTTCGGGTTTGCTTTGAATATCATAACCAAAACTAGAAACTAGAAAGTGGGAGGAAACAAATAGTACTTATTTTAAGTCCCTGAATTTTAACAAAATAACAGATGAGGATATAATGTACAATTCATTCTGTTCATGCCAATATAGCGAACAAAATCGCATGAATGTGCCTGGCTCATATGTGCATTAGCTTTTTTTTTTTATGTTGGAAATTTCACCGTCAAATCACTCGACCCGGATTTAAGTGGAACAGGTAAAATCTTTGATTATCTCAGACTCTTACAATGAATACACCCTTAAATTCGAATCCATGACTTTGCGGCCAGATCCTGAACCTTACACTACCAAGTCAAACCCCTTGAGGACCATATAAGGACATTCATATAAGCCAACGCAAACTATGTATACAATTAGTTGGTCTATAACCCATCTACAAATTATTTGCACAACAAAGCTAAACTTGAAACACAATTTACTAATTAGCACACAATTCACACATAAAATTAGTTTTTTTTTTAAATATAATTAAATATTAACTATTCATTATTATTAATATATATGTAGTAGAAAAATTATATAAAAAAATTAATACATATCAACTCAATACTAAATTCAAATCCTTTATATAAAACCTATTGATTTTCAATATTTTTCGGTGAATACTTTTATTAATTATGCTAAAAGTTGGGTATCCATATGTTATATTAAAAAAAAAAAAGACAGAACAGAGAGCAAAGCTGGGGTTGTAAGAGCAAAGACTTGAAGAAGTAGCGGTTGTTGGTAATACACTTCATAATATTCCAAAGTCCAACTGTATCTTATTGTTCGTTCTCTCCTCCGGCGAATCTCGCTCTCTTATTTTCTAACTCTCATTATAAACTCTTTCTTAAACTAAATTAAATTAAATAAATAAACCCATCAATCCCAAATGGTCCTTCTCCCTTTCCGCCATCTGGGTATCTCTTAATCCCCCTTCATTTTTCTCCTAACACGTGGCAATGGCAGGCGGGTTCACTCTCGCCGGTGCCGGCGAACGGACGGCTGAGGCTGTGATTGAGTTGGTCGGGGAGATTACTGTGATGTGTTGTGGAAATGTGTTTGGAGTTTTTAAGAAAGATTGTATGGATCTTGTGAGGAGAATAGCTCTGTTGAAGCATTTGTTGGAGGAAATCAGGGATTCTGGGCCGTTGGATGTGTTGACTTCTGAGTCTTCTTCGTCAACTACGTCATTGTTTTGGTGGAATGATCTCGTTGTGGCTCTTCAGGCTGCCAAGAGACTGCTCGCTGTTGCTTCCAACTGCAGTTCTAGTGACTCCTCTGTAAGCATTTGCTTGTTTTATTTTATTTTTTGGATGATGGAAATTTGAATCTTTTTGAATGTTTAATTGATTTAAATCCTTAAGAAAATAATGAATTTAAAGGTATCTACTTGACACTGGGAGATTGTGACATTGAAAAAACCAAGCACATGTTTTTTGTATGTAATGTGGATACAATTCTTTGATTATGAAAACAAAGGGTACTGAGAGAATCTTGACAAAATACCAATGGGTGTTTTTGGGAACAGTTTTCGGAAACAATCTTTAACACAATTCAAATCTGGAAGCACTAAACAGATCATGAAGGAAAATTCCCTAATAGATTTGCATGAAGTTTCATCTATCAATTTATTGCTGTTTGGTGCCGTTTGATGATTTTCAAGCAGTTTTTCGTCACTTGATTGTCCAATCTTATCGATATAGTGTTTAATAGATAACAAATTTGCTAGGAATTTACACTTGATAAAAGAAAAGTGATCATGGAGTGTAACAACAATATATTAAAATGACTCGAGATTGTGAGAGATGCGATCACTTGTTTAGGTCATGCACGTTCATATATAAATTTATAGATGCATCTCTGAAATTTGCTATGTCTTGATTTAAGGATGATGGTGCCAAAAAAATCTCGTTCCAATTTCAATTTGTCATGTGGAAACTGGAGAAAGCTTTGGGGAGTATACCATATGATCGTTTTGACATCTCTGAGGAAGTTCAAGAACAGGTATTGTAACGTTAATAGAGAAAAGTAAGATCGCCATAGTTTTGATTGAACGTGCTCTTAACAATATTCTTTTACTAGGTTGTGCTGGTGAGATCTCAGTTAAAAAGAGCTACAGAGAGATATGGATCTCTGAATTCAAGAAAACTTTTTCATGCCTTATCTCAGCCAATGGAGAATGAAGATAGGAATACAAATCATGAAGTTAAAGCAAAGTCTGATCATGTCTCAGATGCTATCGATTCAGAAGGCCGTGATGCAGGTCAGATGATGAATAAATTGGATAGGAGGAGATCGTCTATATCATCTGATGTCCGTCCGTCAGACAAAGTCAATGCAGGAGGACAGGAGAATTCAACCATTAAGAGTGTGGATGAAATTAAGAAGCCGGATGCACTCATAATTCCTGCTGATTTTCTATGCCCTATATCATTAGAACTAATGAGGGATCCTGTTATCGTGGCAACCGGACAGGTATGCATCACAATGTCAAATGCCATTTAATTTTTTTTTCAAGGTTTTACATAAACTTTTATCTGAGATTGTCAAAACTGGACTACATTATCATGTTGGACATCTGATTTATTTTCATAATGAAACTGCAGACATATGAGAGATCTTACATACAAAGATGGATAGATTGCGGCAATATAACCTGTCCGAAAACTCAGCAGAAGCTCGAACACCTGACACTCACCCCAAATTATGTTTTGAGAAGTCTAATTGTTCAGTGGTGTACTACACACAACATCGAGCAGCCTCCAGGATTAGCTAACAGGAAGATAAAGAAGAATGATGGTTCCCTCCATGATGTTAGCGGTGATGTGGTAGCCATTGAGGCATTGGTGCGCAAACTCTCAAGCCGCTCAGTGGAGGAGCGTAGAGCTTCTGTTGCTGAAATTAGATCCCTTTCTAAAAGAAGTACGGATAACAGAATTATAATTGCAGAAGCAGGAGCAATACCTGTTCTGGTTAACCTTTTAACAACAGATGATATGATGACGCAAGAACATGCAGTGACAGCCATTCTTAACCTATCTATATATGAAAATAACAAGGGACTCATAATGCTTGCTGGTGCCATTCCTTCTATAGTTCAAATCCTTAGAGCCGGAAGCATGGAAGCTAGGGAGAATGCAGCAGCAACACTCTTTAGCTTGTCACTTCTGGATGAGTACAAAATAATAATTGGTGCATCTGGTGCTATACCAGCTTTGGTAGATTTGCTCCAAAATGGAAGCACTAGAGCGAGGAAAGATGCTGCAACAGCATTGTTCAATTTGTGCATTTATATGGGAAACAAGGGCAGGGCTGTAAGAGCCGGGATTGTCTCCGCATTACTAAAGATGCTTACAGATTCAAGGAATTGTATGGTTGACGAGGCTCTGACCATACTGTCAGTTCTAGCTATTAACCCAGAGGCTAAGGTTGCTATAGTGAAAGCCAGCACGATACCTGTTTTGATTGATCTTTTGAGAACAGGTCTGCCTCGTAGCAAAGAGAATGTTGCTGCCATTTTACTTTCCTTGTGCAAGAGGGACACTGAGAATCTTGCCTGCATAAGCAGGCTTGGTGCTGTCATATCCTTGACAGAGCTCACCAAGAGTGGCACAGAGAGGGCCAAGCGGAAAGCTACCTCACTGTTGGAGCATCTTCGGAAATTGCAGCAGCTTCAACAGGGGTAGCATTTGTACCAGGAAATTTTTATTCCTCATTCGTTTTTTCTTTGATTCCAATTATTCGACAATCATTATGCCACTATTCCTTCTGTTCATGAAAAACTGAAGAAACGAGCATGATTAGAAAAACATTCTCATTGCTCCTTGTGTATCTATTTCCATCATCTAATAAGTGTGTAAAAAATCCACTTGACATGTTTGTATAAAACTCAACTTTAACATCTTTTTTCCGCATAAAATCTTTCGGTTTGATCGGAAAGCGTTTGCTATGCATAAGTTTCAATTAAACAGCAATATTTTAGATTTTTTTTTCCAATAGTAGATATAATTTCTAACGGGAGAGAGGGTATTTGCTGTGATCTCGTAAACTTCAGCTACTAGAAGAGCGGCACATTTTTTATTTCTGTGAATTAGTATAGTAAATTAACGAGAAAAAAATGAAAATTTCATGGATCCGATTTGTTATTTTTTCACTTGTGTAAACAAATTACACTGAGAAACAGAAAAAAACCAGATGCATCTGAGATACAATGTGGATGTTTGATTTCTTGTTTGGCAAATGAAACACATTTAAATACTGATTAAAAGAAAAAAAGTGAATGTTTATCACAAGCTTGGCCGGCTGAATACGCATTTCAATTTCAATCCTTGTTTGTTTTGGTCATTTGTTTGTTCTTGGCCGATTTCAAAGCTTTGTTCAAGCATTACTTGTTTGATTTACTTTGTTTTGTATGAATGGAATTCTGCACTTTTCTTTTCAAATGAAGTACAAATTTAAGCCTTTACATTGTTGCCAAAAGTACAAATATTAGCTGCAAATAGTTGTAGGATAAGAACCCTTTTATTGTTTAATTTATTTATTCTCCATATTGCTTTGGCATCATTATATGTGAACATTGAACAAAAAATCTTAACAACAATCAACAAGTGAGGTAGCTTTAAAAAAAAAAAATGAAACGTGATCAATTGGTTCTCCAGTTAAATTCATAATTTTATATGGTTGAATAAAGAAAATAAGGCCGTCAAATTTGACAAGGATGTGTTGGATTTTCGTACGTACCCGTATGATTTGTAATTTATTTGCATGGTTTATGCCTTTATGGATATCAAAGGCTTTCGAATTTTGACTCTAGTTTGATTTCAAATTTCCATTTGCTGTCAGCAATTCTTTGTTCTAATCCTTTAGAAAACAACAGTTAAACTCTTGAATTGTTTTTCATAATTTTCAAACGGTTCATGTGGGTTGATTGGTAGATTTCTCCGGGAAATAATAATATTGAACTAATAAGGGGTTCGAATAATTATATAGTATACGTGGATCGTGGCCCTGCATCTCTGCCTTGAACTTAAAAGAATCAACCCTGTCACATTCATTAGCAGACTATCAATATGGACTAAGATTATTATTCAAATTCAAAAGAAAGAAAATTAATCGTCACGAGGTTATATTTGTGCCATCATTATTGAACATTATAGAAACATATACATGTTATTAATATTTTATTGTTACAGGAACGCTGAAAGGGTGGTGTCTTGAAGTAGTCATCATGCATCATCCACATTATATAATTGAAAAATGAAACACTGAGGTCAAATTCCACATGCTTGCTTGTCAAATTTCTTAAAATCAAGTCCCCCGTGATTACCGTTAACCATTTCGTTGAAAAAGTAGAGGAAAAAAAATTGGATTATATGTAATCGTTTTCCTCCACATGTTATGGGTAAGTAATTAAGATTAATTAGGATTCTTAATTTGACCTTCTGTTGAATATCAAACATATGGTTGTTAATCCATATGAAACGGTCCATTTACAAAATTGGGAATATAGGACAAGCTCTATCATACAAAATTTTCTCACAGAAAAAGCTGAAAATTTGAATTTGTCATAAGTTCTTACCCTATGTGGAATTATACAAAATTAGATATCACCCTACGCGGAATTATGCAATTATGAAATAAAGTAAATATGTCAAAAAAATAAATAATCAACATAATAATCTTGTTGACGAAGTGGAAAACTCGTACGAGTAAAAAACCACTCCGGATATATAGACTACCAGCCAAATCTCCACTATAATGAGAAAAACTTACAATGATGGTATAAGACCTATGACAGCAACTCCACCGACTAATATCTTCAGACTGTAATAACTTGAAAAACTCATCGAGCCCGCACCAAACGGTCTTCTTCGGAACCTCTAAAGCATCTGAGTGGATCAATCATGCAAACTCGTAACGCCGGAAATCCGACTACCAATCTTCCTCCTTGAGAACTCTGAAGGCTTAGGAAATTGGGTTATGGTTGTGTTTTTGTGTTAATGGTCAATTAAGGATCAATACCATCAAGACAAAGAAGACAAGTCTTCAAGGTGAAAATCAAGAAAGAATAAATTAAGTGTATGGAGGCTTCCCAAATTGTGTTTCTTCTTTCTTGATTTTCACCTTGAAAACTTTATTGATTACCCTGTCTTCTTTGTCTTGGAGATATTGATCTTTAATTGACCATCAACACAGAAACAGAACTCTAACCTAATTTCCTAAGCCTTCAGAGTTCTCAAGGAGGAAGATTGGTAGTCGGAGTTCTGGCGTTGCGAGTTCACATGGTTGATCCACTCAGAGGCTTCAGAAGTTCTGAAGAAGGCAGCTGGTGCGGGCTCGGGGAGTTCTTCGGGTTATTACAATCTAGATGTATTAGAGTCAACGGAGTTGATGCCATAGGTCTTATACCATCACTATAAGTTTTTCTCATTATAGTGGAGATTTGGCCGGTAGCCTATAGACCTGGAGTATTTTTTACTCGCACGAGTTTTCCATTTCGTCAACAAGATTATTGTGTTGATTATTTTTTTTTTGATATATTCACTTTATTTTATAATTGCATAGACTTAAGGGTGTATGTTCTTAATCCATAGAAATAATAATTAGGACATATCTTAAATTATTTTGTATAATTCCGTATAAGGTCGGAACATAGGATAAAATCGAATTTTCAATTGGTATCAGTGCTTCTAATGTCAATCTCCACCTTCAAACACATAAGGCTTATGATATTGGTGAGATTTGTGTTTGGAATGTAGATAGTGATGAAAAAAATGGCACTCACAAAGAAGAATACGAGAGATTGAGTATTCAAATATGAGTGTTCTTCAAAGGGTTTGGAAAACAGGATGCAAAAACTCTTAGGGTAATGTTTTTCCAACACTTGTAAAGAGGGTATATGTTTTCTTTTATAGATAGGGTTTTCCTTGAGGCAAAAAAGACTTAAAAACGTATTCAAAATATAACAGTTGCGCACGCGCGTTCGAACACATGAAGAACACACAATGAACGCGAAAGACTTCGCAAAACAGTTCGAACGCCACTTCGAATGTGACTCGAACGCGAAACCTCTAGACAGTTTCGTTCGAACGTGATGAGGAACGTAACTCGAACGATTGGTCTCTTGACACTTTAGTTCGAACGCAATTTCAAAATAATCTTGAATGTGAGGCCTCTGGAAGATTTCGTTCGAACGTACTGACTAACATGACACTAACGAACCGCATTCGAACCCCTTGAAGAACGCATCATGAACGCAACTCTGATAAATTCATCTGCCGATGTCAAAACATACCCAAACACTTCAAGACGCATTACAACTCAATATAACACGATTTGTTACGGAATGTACCAACACAATAGACCCAACAAAGATATTTGTCTAAACTTTTTCATATATAATAAAGATTGAAAATTTGATGTTTAATGTTATAAATTTTATGTTTCAAGTAGTAATTATATAATTTTTTTAATACTAAATCTATATACTATATATTTCACAACTATTTCAGCTACTCCCAGCATCTGCCTCATCTCATTTACTGCCTCCATTAATGCTGAATAACCATTCAATCAATTATGATTCCAAATGGTTCCTCTCATTTCTTCATTTTTCCATTAAATGCAACAAGTTATTACGACTCCAAACCGTTTCTCTCATTTCTTCATTATTTCCATTAAATAAAAATCATGCCTCTCATTTCTTTGTTTTTTCCATTAAATTATTAGTGGGTTGCATTCTCTCATTTCTTCATTTTTCCCATTAAATTAATGATTAGTGGGTCTCCCATTTCAGGTCGTTCAATTCATTTCTCATTTTTTTCCATTAAATTAATGATTAGGGTTTAATTGTGTCATCTTTATAAGTTCTAGGGTCATTTTAAATCATTTCCACCCTTGACACCACTACAAACTTATTTTTAATGACACGAAATTTATAACGATTTTAATAAAAAAAAGGTCACTAAAAATAAAAGATGACGATTTTTATAATAACCATCATCTTTTGTTTGTAAATCTATAACGATTTTTCTTTTAAATTGTCATAATTTTTTATACATGATAAAATATGACGGTTTTTATAACAACCGTCATCTTTCTACTAACAAAAGATAACGGTTTTTATAATAACCGTCATCTTTTGTTAGTAAAAAATGACGATTTTTGTAATAACTTTCATCTTTCTACTATGATTTTTTGTCAAAGTTTTTCATAAAACCATCATGATTTTTATATAGCAAAAGATGACGATTTTTATAAAAATCGTCATCTTTTATTAGTAAAAAGATGACGATTTTTGTAATAATCATCATCTTTCTACTGTGATTTTTTATGACAGTTTTTCATAAAACCATCATGATTTTTATATATAACAAAATATGACGGTTTTTATAAAAACCATTATCTTTTGTTAGTAAAAAATGACGGTTTATATTAAAATCGTCATCTTTTATTCTATTTTGACTATGTTCCATGACAATATTTTTTACAATATCAAAAAAATATATATTAATTTTGAGATTTTTTAAAATTTTAAAACTAAAATATGAATAGAAAATGGGGCTGGAGCTACATTATTATATTAATTTATTATTTTGATAAAAATAAATAAATTTTGAAGGTATCTACATTTGACCTTTTACATCAAACCAATTTTTATATAATAAAGTACTAAATAGCTAACAGCGTAGTGAAATCACAAACCAAAATGTGAACACTTAAAGGATTCCATTTTTTATGACGGTTCGTAGGTATAACAATAACAACAAACATATCATAGTCTGGTGATAACTATGTTATAGCTTCAACCTTGAGGTCAATAGTTCAAATTATACCAATTGTATCAATTTGTAAAATTAAATATGGATGATGTGGGTTTAGATTGGGTCGACCATTGAGTGGTACTAGGGGTGTTCACGGGTCAGGTTTTAATATCAAACTCGTTGTCCAATTCGAAAATTTCGGGTCAGGTCGGGTTGAAATTTTTTTATTTTTTTAAACCTGCACGTGTCGGGTCGGGACGGGTCAGGTCGCGGATTGACCCGACCCTATGAACACCCCTAAGTGGTACTAGGGTCTAGGTGTCGGCCCACATGTGGTTGGTTAGGTGGGATCCATAGTAAGCCCCACAATATATATTTTTTAATACAGCGAAAAAATAACGATTTTTTAAGATAGCGGTTTTTTGTATGAAGCGTCATAAAAAGTCAACTTTTTATGACGGTTTTTTAAGAACCATCATAAAAAAACTCGAGATTTTTTATGACTCTGCATAAGATGTCGGTTCGAAAACCGTCATAAAAAACTCTTTAGAAATGCCATAAAATATCTTTTGTAATAGTGTGATTTGCCTAAGACAAGGAGGAATCAGTGCAGGTATTGCTTCTTGTTTCAATTTTATCAGGTGTAATTTAATGACTTGATTCTCCGTTTTGTGTGTTGCTTTATTTTTAAGGGTTTCGATCTCCATTATTCTGATATTTTTGCAGGCCGAAGAGGTGATCTATAGGAGTGCAGACAACATTTGGACCTCTGAGACAGTAGTGTATGATGTTTCTGGGGGCAGATTTCAATTGAATATTTGAGAGTTGGATTGCCAAACCATATATATATTGCACTTGAAAGTTGGATTGCCAATCATGTTGCTACGGAATCTAAACCAGAAGACTAGTCATAACTCGCTTGGTTACCATGGTAATAGAAGCTGAAATAATAACTGGGAACGAGGGCCTACACTCCTAGCTAGGATTTTAATATCTCATAGAGCATGTTGGAGTTTATTTGCCACTTCATGTGTTCACACATGGAGAATTGTATGTAGCCGTATCTCACGTCACAATCGATGAATGCAACCATGACCAAGCAGAGACTTTAAATATTGTATTTAAGGAAGCATTTTCGAGGATTGTATAATTTCAGATAATGAAAATGGTAATAAGTTTCTCTTTACGTTCACACATTGTAGATATTAATTTTCTTTCCATTAGCATAAAGATGTGGCCAATGGGTAACATATAATCTCTAATTAAAAATTGGATTAGAAAGTCTGTTTGCTTCTTTTAAATGGTGTCAATAATCAACTTATTGTTAATAGTTTTTTTTTCCCCTCCGTTCTGTTTTGCAGCTGACCTGCATTATTAGACAGTCGTTATTGATCATGAAAGTCGATCCATTCAGACAGTCTTAATAGACCCTGAAAGGAACGTCTAATTCTGAACACTCCTACAGATTCTTAACACTATTTCAGGCCTTGAACACACCTTTCAAGACCCTAAACCGTGAACGTCATGTCAGACCATGATCAAACCCTTCAGATCCTGAATGCGCTTTAGAACATATATATATGTCATTTCAGATCCACTTCAGACCCTGAGTGCTCTTCAGACCATAAAACCCTTCAAGCTCTGAATTATTAAATTCAAACCTTGAATACAACTTCAGACCCTAATCACCGAGCTATGAGTTATCTCTTCAGATCCTGAACCCTGCTTCAAAACCTAAACACCACGTCGGACTCTGGATGCCAACTCAAACCTTGAACACCTCCCTATTCAAAGAACTGTGAACTGATAAAAGCCTCCAAATTCTTATCGAAAGAGCGCAATTTCGGAAAGAATAAATTGAACATATATAATTTCTTCAAATTATGCGTGATTTTCCTAAAGGGGAAAAAAGAAGAAAAAAAAAATCGAAACCCAAAGTTCCAATTAACTGTAATTGGGAAAATTTATATACTATATAGTGGTGGTACCACGTCATTCTTATAACAATTTAATAATAATTTATCACGCATGGTAAATAATAAAAAATAATTAAATACATATAAGCTCTAAACCGATTGTTTTGTCCTTTTTCATCTGACTCCAGTAGGTCATTAACTGCTGAATCTTTCAAAATTAATGTACTCATTCGGTCAATAATATAATGTTGGCACAGGAATTGGATAAATTAACCGACAAAAATCATACCGACGACCCATCAAGCTACACCTACGCATGTCCGGAAGAACATTGCGCCCGAGATATACTCCTTGAAACACCTTCGGCACCCGATGCGAGCACGTCTCACCAAAAGACAAATTATGAGAAGAATGATTTTGAAGTCGAAAACATAAGTCTGGTATTCGTCAATTCGATGAAGCAACCATCAAAAAAAAGGGGTCGATTTGGAAGTAATTGCGTATCAGATCAGATGATAGCGAATAGACCAACTATATAATTATCATTTTTGCTTTTTTCATCATGTTTTCCTAATTAAAACTAAAGATAAAGTTTGGGAAAAAAATTTAAATTTAAATTAAAATAAAAAGTGAATGTTATTCTTTTGGTGAATATATATGTTTGTCATTTTATTCATATGGTGAATATATTTAGGATAATATTTTAGTAAGGCTTATTTATTTATTTTAATTTGAAATAAAACAAACTCTATTTAGATATGATAATTCCTTCCTTCCAATACTGTCTAAAATATGAGTCCGCGCATCGTGCGGATATCATGCTAGTTAATATTAATTTGTGAATTATCGAATAACACATAGATATAGATAGTATTATATTATTATAATTTCACATTGAATATGAACAAATCGAGTTCACACCAGAGAAATAACACATAACGATGGTCTCAAGTTCTCACTCTAAGAAAAAGAAGTTCAAGATCTGATAATCTAAAAAATGAGATGAGTTTGAGTTGAACTGTTAGATGGGACTCACCACAGAATAGAATGAGAATATAAGTTTATACAGGGTTGAGTGGGCTCCTGCAAAGAGGAGATTAGGAAAATTAAAAAAATAAAATAAAAAGAACACATATAGCAGTTTTATCAACGGTGAGTGGAGCCATCGGGGCTCATGGCCCAGTGGTAATGGGGGAGAATATGTGTTCGAGTCCCAGCAGAGTGGATTCTTGTCTTTAATCCTAAAAATTGGGATTTTGGAGTAGATATTTCCGGTTATATTTTCGGTTAGGGCTCTAGATTTCAGATTGTATATCCGTAGAATTGTAATTCAAAAAAAAAAAACTGTGAGTGGAGAAAATCTATAATATAACGGAGGTACCACATCATATGTGCAACAATCCAATAATATATTGCCACGCGTGCTAAAATATTAGAAAACAACTAAAAATATGAATATTAAATCATACATGTCATTTACTAATTTGTTGATGATAGCATGTCACGCATGTTTCCGTTAAACCAAATAATTACTCCAATGAGTGAGTATAAAAAAAATGATAATGATATAGTGTCATCATTAGTCCTTACTTCCCCACATTCACGGATTTTGTGCTAATGCTTCGAATTGCAATGACGCAACATTAATTTTGAATGTGAATCCGCTTGTTGAGCTGCTTCTAATCAGAAATTTTCAGATTAAAAAATAAAGTAATAACAAGTTTAATCATTTAGATTGATTGATAGCGGAAGCTTTAAATTTTGTTTTATGAAAAATGAAATGTCTATACAGGAACAGGAGAGATAAAATTCAATTACAATTAAAATTATTTTTTAATTATAAAATATTAATATTTTGTGATGTAGAAATATCGATCAATACTCAAATTTTTTTTTTTTATTTTTTTTATTTACCCTTAGTCAAACATTAGTTGCATATTTCAAAATTGGCTTCTATTGACCAATGACCCCTTCACATTAATTTAACTATACACAACTTGATCACTTTCTTAGTTTTAATTTAATTACACGAGATATATATAAAAGGAGATAGACATATCAGATTGAGATACCCCAAACCCAAACCAAAAGCACTTCTCAACCCCAAAAGCGCTTATTGCAGAAGCCAAAAATGGGTAACAGCTTGGGCAGCAAAAACAGAAAAACTACAAAGGTTATGAAGATAACTGGGGAGACAATAAAGTTAAAGACGCCGGTGAGAGCTGAGGATGTAGTAAAAGATTATCCGCGACACGTGTTGTTAGAATCAGAAGCTGTTAAGCACTTTGGTATTCGGGCAAAGCCGTTGCAGCCGCAGCAAAACTTGGAGGCGAAGAGGCTTTACTTCTTGGTTGAGTTGCCGGAAGTTGCAAAAGAGATAGTTCCGAGGAGGGTTCGGTCGGGGATTAACATGAGTGCTAAGGACAGGCTTGAGAGCCTGATGCTGTCTCGGAGATCGGTTTCTGATCTTACCATTATGAAACCGATAATAAGCAGCAGCAGCAGCAGCTTGCCCGAGGAGGGCGGGGAAGGGGAAACAGCGACGAGGTTGAAAGTGAAGCTTCCGAGAGCTGAAGTTGAGAAGTTGATGAAAGAAAGCAAAGATGATGATGAGATTGCTCAGAAGATTCGGGATCTTTGCATGGCAAATAGAGAAAAGCAGCAACAAAATATGCAGCATTTTAAGAATAAAATTAGCAATAATGGAAATGAAAGATTTGGAGGTGGATTCAAGGTATGTGAGGTCAGTTTA
>SKCR01021041.1:0-252386 GCA_019454045.1 Zanthoxylum bungeanum | reverse complement strand
TTACTGTGAGGCCGTGTGGGATTATTTGTTTCAGTCGGTGGGTGAGGAGAGATGAGAAGGCTGTTTTGTTAACTTGGTTTATGTGTGTGTTTGTTGTTTACGTGAAGGGCTGGTGATTGTGTGAGGCTGAGTGTGGTTGGTGGAGGGCTGGTGATGTGTGGACTTTTTAGGGTTTTAGCGTGAAGTGCCGAGGGTTTCCTTGAGAGAGGAGAGAGAGCCGATTGTTTAGAGAATAGAATAAAGTTTTGGTTATTGCCGTGAATTAGCTAGGGGGAATAGGGTTGCAGAGTGTGTTATATTTTATAGTGACAATGTAGGGTTTGCATTGTTTATTCAAAAAAGAAAGGGATCAATAATAAGGGAGTGATTTTATTTAATTATTTAAGGAAAGAAATTATGTAATTTAGGAGAGGATTATTTAAATTAGGAGTGAGTGATTTGTTTATTTTAGGAATTGATTTTATTAATTTTGGTATTAGATTTAATTAGATATTAATTTTAATTTAATTTCAATTTAATAGGTTTTAATTTAATTCAAATTTAGTTGGTTTTAATTTAATTTGTTTTAATTTGTGACATATTTTTTAAATGTTTTAATTATTTTTTGGATTGGGCTTGGGTGAGATGGGCTTGGTGTAGTTTTGGGCCAAGGCTAAGGGTGTATTTTAATAACGGAGGTCCAACAAGCGAGCCTGAATCTAAACAAGCGACTAAAATCTAACAAAAATATCGGTTCCCTTTCGACGTCCGTTTCCCGCGACTTCCACGACTTAAAAGGTAGTGTCTCCAAATGAGACTCATCATAGGGACTTATATGCAAAAATGCAGTGCCTACAGTCACCCCCACTTTGATGGGACTTGTGCAGTTGTGATAATAGCAATCCTATCAAATTTATGCAATGCATTTTTACTTACCTGGCTCGCCAGCTGCCACCTGACTTGCCTGCTGCTCCGCTGAGCTGATGATGCAGTGGACCTCGATCCTGGGACGCATCCCAATAACTGCAACCGACAACGGGGGCCTCGACCCTGGGACGCATCCCAATATCGCTGAAAAAAATGGGCCTCGACCCTGGGACGCATCCCAAAAACTAAAGGTGCAGGGGGCCAACGGCCCTGGGACGCATCCCGATAACTGCAACCGACAATGGGGGCTCACGGCCCTGGGACGCATCCCGATAACATTGCCAAAATGGGCCTCGACCCTGGGACGCATCCCCAAAACTAAAGGTGCAGGGGGCCAACGGCCTTGGGACGCATCCTGATAACTGCAACTGACAACGGGGGCTCACGGCCCTGGGACGCATCTCGATAACGTTGCCAAAATGGGCCTCGACCCTGGGACGCATCCCAAAAACTGCCGATGATATGGGTTTACAACCCTGGGACGTATCCCCAAAAATGCTGATACTGAAGAAGTGGGTTACAACCCTGGGACGCATCCCCAAAACCGCTGATATGATGAAGTGGGCCTCAACCATGGGACGCATCCCCAAACTGCTAATGAAATATGGGCCTCAACCTTGGGACGCATCCCCAAAACTGCTAATACTGAAGAAGTGGGTACAACCCTGGGACGCATCCCCAAAACTGCTGATACTGATGAAGTGGGTTACAACCCTGGGACGCATCCCCAAAACTACTGATATGATGTGGGCCTCGACCCTGGGACGCATCCCCAAAATAGTTGATGCTGAAGAAGTGGGTACAACCCTGGGACGCATCCCCAAAACTACTGATACTGATGAAGTGGGTTACAACCCTGAGACGCATCTCCAAACTACTACTGATGCTGATGTGGGTCTCGACCCTGTGACTCATCCCTAAAACCGATACTGATGCTGCTACGGGCCTCGACCCTGGGACTCATCCCTAAACTGATACTGATGCTGTTGCGGGCCTCAACCCTGGGACTCATCCCCAAAACTGATACTGATGCTGTTGCGGGCCTCAACCCGGGGACTCATCCCCAAAACTGATATGATGATGACATAAGCCTCGGCCCTGAGAATCGTCCCTGAAACTGATGTTGATGTGGGCCTCGACCCTGAGACTCATCCCCAAAAACTGATACTGATGTAGATGTGGGCCTCGCCCCAAACCGGTACTGATACTGGCCTCGCCCGCAGATTGATACAGATGTGGGCCTCACCCGCAGACTGATACTGATGCGGGCCTCGCCCATATACTGATACTGATAGGGGTCTCGCCCCCAGACTGATACTGATGTGATGCGGGCCTCACCCCCAGAGTGCCATACCAAGCAGGACTGATTCTGATAAGGATGTGGGCCCCGCCCCCAGAGTGCCATACCCGGCAAGACTGATACTGATAACGATATGGGCCTCGCCCCCGAACTGTTACTGATATGGGCCTCGCCCCCAAAACTGATACTGATATGGGCCTAGCCCCATATTGATACTGATATCGGCCTCGCCCCAAACTGATACTGAAATGGGCCTCGCCCCCAGAGTGCCATACTCGACCAGACTAATAATGATAATGTGGGCTTCGCCCCAAGAGTGCCATACCCGGCAAGACTGATGCTGATGCTAATGTGCCATTTCAACATATTAAATTACCTCTCATGAGATAATCCTGATAGTTAGACATATTTTCGTCCTCAACGAATGCTTTCGCATCGAAACCTGAGAATTTTCAAAGTACTTGATACACTCAACTCCGATCCTCTGAATATGTGATCTGAACTAGACTCCTAGTGTGTGTGTGTCAGGGCTCTTTCGCAGTTTATTCCTTAAGTGAGCCAACTTGATGATTTCGTTTCAAAGAATCGGATCGGTGGGTCTAACCAACCTAGATGTCTCGATCACACTCTGTGATTACTTCATCATACTCAACATGATATGGTCTTCTTCTTTTTTCTTGTCTCTTTCTTTTCATTTTTTTTTGACACACATACCCTTTAAGGTAGCATTTCTCCTCATGGTGGTCCTAATACTCGCCCATTGGTAGCTTCACGCTTATCGGTTATAGGCGGTCTATTTTTCCTTTTCTTTTCAGAGACTTTCTTTGTTTCCAACCATATCATATATCGTAGCATAAGTAACACCAGGGTGGACATCCAGGCAAACGGTCATTCACCGATCCATCATCCCTTCGGCTAGTCATCTTGCCAACACTCAGGTTTCCACTGTTGAGATCTCGTAATCAAGTGCTCGCGAGTCCAGCTGAGATCAATCCATTCAGAATACCGGACGAGAGCACGTCTCACACTTATCTTTTCTAAAGCTTCTCCCTACAGCAAACAATGTCATCACCGGACATATGTCTAACTATCAAAGATTTCTCTCTCTCATTTTTTCTCTTTTTTTTTTCACTCATTCCACAGAATTCTTCCGGCATCTTCTGATAATGTGGGCTTTGCCCCTTGAGATCCATTCCCGAAACTCAAACTCATATGGGCCTCAGCTCTGAGACTCCTCCCCAAAACTAGCACCAATGTGGGCCTCAACCCTCAGATTACTACCCGCCTCTGTCACCAATATGGGCCTCAGCCCTAGGATTATTACCCGAATTCGATACTGTGCTTTCGCTGTTTCTGAATGGCTTGTCTTTGCCGCTTTCTCTTTTCTTCTTCAAAACCTGTGAACACAAAACAAAAAAACACAAAAGAAATGCAAAATGGGTACGTGTATGCATGCATGCATGTGTTTCTTATCCCGTTGGTTTAGGTCTTCCGCCAATTCCCTTGGTGACTGCTCGATCTTTTCTTCCTCAAGTAAAGTACTGTTTTAATCTGTCCACGTCGATCGGCTCGGTGAACTCATTCTCCTCTAAATCTGCAGTCTCACTGTCCCGTTTCCCATTGCTGAATGACTATCCTGTTTTTTCTGCTTGCTTATTCTAAAAATTCACCGGGTTCGAAATATCGCTGAGTATCATAGTACCAAGGTTGAATACTTTTGTCAAATATACTTATGTTGCAGAGACTCAGGCAAGTTAACGAAATGAACATCTTTATTATCATTAAGAAAAGGTTCGAACAAATAGACAAAATCAATGTCTCTATTAATAAATGCTGGATCACAACTGAATAAGATCTGGGAGACAAACATCTCCATAAATTGCAACTTTATCTTCCCTTGCTTTCTTATTTCCTTCGACCATCAATTTCTCCAGGTACAGTAGTTCTTCTTCCCATTCACTTCTCCATTTTGCAACCTCTGTCTCATCACTGTCTGAGAAGTTTTCCCAAAGATCCTCCCTCTGCTTTATTTCACTTTTACCATTGTTGCCCCGTATCCCCGTGCAAGAAGTTTGGTAGTGTGGGTTTGGAAGACAAGATTGTCGGGTAGGCCGGAGTCAATAATGTGGGTAGGTGAAGGTTTTTTGTGTGTGTGGCTTGTTCTTTTTCCGGGTCTGGTATTTTATGGGAGTCGATGAGGTCCTGGATCTCATGCCTAAGGCGGGAGCATTTGTCAGTTTCGTGGCCTCTTTGCCGGTGGTAGTGACCGTAAAGGTTTAGCTTAAGGTAGTGTGGTACAGGGTTTGGAAGTGGTTTATGTTTCAAGGGACTATGAATCCTTGCCTTTTCAGCTCTTCAAACACCTTTGACAAAGGTCTACCTAAATTGGAGAATTGCCTGTCCCTGATAGGGAGGATCTCAGAAGGAGGGATTTTGGTCTCCAAAGGTTCCCCGAAGGTCTTTCCATTCTGATTGTACATCTCTCTGTTATCGGCTATACAGAGTACAGTCAAACTGGCCACAACATTAGTCAGAACTTGCAATATCTCAATAATTCCTGTTACTTTGGTCTCCAATTGATCTAGGCGGGATCCCTCGTTGGCTGACTCACTCATGTTGGCTGATGGTCTTTTGACAAGTCTTCCTCCAACCCAACGGGTATCTATGACGGCTTTTAGAACACAAGGGGTTAGCATGATGATACATGTATGCATGAGTGCATGTCATGTATGCGATGTATGGAATAAATAAGCTTATAAAAGACTTTGCACTAATTGGCCCATTATCATTTTAAAGTGTTCAATCATATTATTGCGCGGTGCAAACTTGTCCCAGTTGAAATGGCCCAACAGGTTTACACTTCGCGATAACATAACCAAATAACTTCAAATGATAAAAGGCCTATACATAAAATGGCCCATCAGCATTTTAGAAGCCTTTGGCCCAACTTTCAAAGGACACGAACTCGTCCCAGTTTAAATGGCCCAACAAGTTCATAACTCGTGATAAAAGGTTAAAACTGGATCCAAATAACGATGGTCTAAAACACAAACATAACAAGATAATTCAAGCATAAAGCAATAAGTTCTACCGAGTGGCCCACCAACATTTCGGAAGCTTTGGGCCTAATTGTCATAGGATACGAACTCGTCCCAGTTTAAATGGCCCAACAAGTTCGCATTTCTGACAAGAAGCCCAACTGCGTCCAAATGGTGATGGTCCACAAGCACAAGCACATAGAGATAATTCAAGCATTAAAATAATAAATTCTACAAGGTGGCCCATCAACATTTTAGAAGCATTGGGCCCAATCGTCATAGGATACGAACTCGTCCCAGATTAAATGGCCCAACAAGTTCGCATTTCTGACAAAAAGTCCAACTGCATCCAAATGAGGATGGTCCACAAGCACAAGAAATAGTTGCTATAGGCCATACAACCCCGGTCTACGCTTGGGTTCGTGGGAGTATAAACAAAGACTCTCACTGGCGAAGGATTACCCACAACTATGTCTCCCCACTCAAGGGTTCGAGCGACCAAGTGAGTGCACCTTTTTATACCCTAAAGTACGTGCCAACAAGTCATAGCGTGTAAATAACTGTCAAATGGATTTCTTGTTGCAGATTACCCAGAGGGAGGGTGAAGCGAACTCTCTTAAATACCCAAGCCTCTTAGGCTCTTATCGCTTGGTGACGTGAATAAGCAACAAGTCCTCCAGATTAGTCTGTCACAACAGGCCAATGGTCATGATTATCTAGGTGTCTTCACAGCTTTTCCTTATAGAAAGGTAGTGAATGAAGGAAGACACCATACCATTACCTAGCATTTAAAATGTCTTTGATCAAACCCCCATTTTATCAATGTAGACACGGTTAATTAAAGCACAAATCCAACATTACCAGACAATATTTCGGGGCTGATTCTCTATCCCCAGTGGAGTCGCCAGACTGTGGGACACAGAAACTGGGCGACGCATGTTGTTCTAGGCTCGCGGCCTAGTTGGGAGTATGGAGTAGCCCGCGGGGGACTAAACCGGAGAATAATGGAGTCGCCACCCGGTGTGACCCGGGAAAATGAGATTTAAGGTCGCACTCACCCCTCGCAAGGGAATACCTCAAACCGTTGGGTTCGGAATGGTCCCTTACTTATGTCACTTGTAATGAAAGAATTTGTGCAATAATTTAATCAAGCCTAAGTAACACCTATTTCCAAGAGTATTATGCTTCTAAGTTCATATGCCACGAAAATAAAACTTACACCTAAATTTGCATATATCTTACATAAGTCTGCATGCTCGAAAGTGAATCAAAGTAGCGACAAACATACAAACTTCATAAGCATATTGTATTTATGAAAGCGCAAGCGCACAATAATCACACAAGTGCAAATAAACGCGAAATAAATAATGGTGAACATGTAATTTCATATAAACTACCATACTTATACATGCGGAAACATAAACAAATAGCTATTACATATTCATGCGTAAATAAGAGATAACTAGGTACATAATGCAAAAAAGAAACAATTAAGGAGGGCCATTAAGCATTAAAAGTAAACATGCTATGATGTGATGCCAAAAGAAGATAACTAATATGACACAAACACACACGTGGGCATTTTCCAAGTGGTACGTGGGAATTGTATCCCGAGTACAGATCATACTACCGTTCATTCGGAATAGGCTATGAAATTATGTCCGGGTTTCCATCCTATATACCACGAGAAATAATGCCCAAATGCTATCATAACATTGGTACACAAATGATAATAGATCGAGCTAAGACAAATGATAGATGATGCAATCAATAGAGAAAGACGCGTCAATATCGTGGTAAAAAGGTAGCATTTTAGGCTTTTCTTCCCCCAAATGGGAGAACCTTTTAGTCCAATATAATAAGCCCATGCGCTTTTTCATTACAATGCGTACAAAGATAAAGATAACTATATGGAACTTCGTAATGCATGCGTAAATAAATCAATGATGTGCAAAAGGATAAATGACATAGTAAGAAGCACGGCAAACCATCGTGGTAAAGGCTTTTAACCCCTTGACATAGAGGACATTTAATCCAACTTATCAAGCCCATGCGCACAATGCATATACAAAGTAAAGACAACGATATCAGACTTCGTGTATTCGATTGAACATATCTCACATCCAATCGAATACACATTATCCGGCGCGGCAAAGCATCGTGGTAAAGGCTTTTAACCCCTTGACTTAGAGGACCTTTAATCCTACTTACTAAGCCCATGCGCAAACAACACAATACATATTTAACAAGTAAAGACAATGATATCGGACTACGTGTATCCGATTGAACATATCTCATATCCAACTGAATATACATCATCCGGCGCGGCAAAGCATCGTGGTAAAGGATTTTAACCTCTCAAAATAGAGGACCTTCAATCACACTTACTAAGCCCATTCGCTAATAACACAATGCAAAATAAGAATTAAAGACAACAATATCAGACTTCGTATACCCGATTGAACGTATCTCACATTCAACCGAATATACATCATCCGGCGTGGCGAAGCATCGTGGTAAAGGATTTTAACCTCTCAAAATAGAGGACCTTTTATTGCACTTACTAAGCCAATGCTCTTTACCTCGTCATTACTCAAACAAATAACATGCGTTAATCAAGTAGCGAATAAGAAACAAATCAAAACAACATAAAACAAAATATGCGCCGTTTCTCAAGTGGTACGTGGAGTTGTATCCCGAGTACAGATCATACTACCGTCCATTCGGAATCGGCTATGAAATTTATGTCCGGGTTTCCATCCTATATACCACGAGAGGCGACACATTTTTCAATTTATTCAAGGGCCACAACATACATCACTTCATAATACATCTATCTACTCAAGGGCCACAGCATGCATCACTCCACAATAATCATGCAAACGAAACTCAATAAATGATAAAAATATAAATGAAGATGAATGTGAAAAGTACCCTCAGGTCTAACCTTTTATGTCGACTTTCGGACTCGCGTTTCACGGTGATCGGAAGGGCCAAAGCTCCGCAACTTTCTGGTTCACTGGTTCAATGTTTTAGCTCGCTGTTTTGCTGTTTAGGCCGCTGTTTTCGCTCCGTTTCGCTGCTGTTTTGCCGCTGATTTTCGATCACTGTGTTTGGTAATTTAGGTTACTGTTTTAGGGTTTTATGAGGGGTGTTTGTGGTGGTTAATTAAGGGATAAGGGGCTGCTATTTTTGAAGGGTTTAGGAAGCAGTTTTGTCATTGTTTCAGGAAATTTTTGGACTGTTATTCGGACGGTTTCAAGGGGGTATGAGTCTTGAGCAGTGTGGGCTGAGAGAGTTGAAGATGCTATGTGTAATGCGTGTCATGTGCTTACATGTGCGTTGAATGGCCGATTACGTGCTGCGTTGAAGGCTTGTTTTGCCGTTTGGTTTAAGGTAGTTCACGGTCGGTGTGTGTGTTAGGGTTGCTTGTCTTCACGGCTGAGAGCTTATGGGCTTTTTATGGCTTCGACGATGTGAAAGGCTAGGCAATATTGGTTGCTGTTTGTGGTTTTGGCGTGTTTGAAAGTGGCGTGTGTAAAGAGCTGGTTAAAGGATGTCGGTCAGGGCTTATTGGAGAATTGTTGGTTCTTTGCTTGGTCGGCAGGCTGGTGTTTGTTGAAGGGTCAGTGGGGTTATTTGTGTTGCTTGTTAGTGGCTCGCAGGGCAGTGAATGGGGCATGCTCACGTCGTTTGTGGAGTCGGTTGAGGGAGTGGAAAGTAGTCTCGGTTGCTTGAGGGTTTCTTTGCTGTTGGCTTATTTATTATGGGTGGCTTGTATTTCGTTTGTGAAGGGCGTTGTCTATGGCGTGTGTTGGCAAGGGTCGTGAGGTATGTGGAGGGTGAGGGCCGAATGGTAAGGCAAAGGGCAGGTGGCTAGGCGTTGTGAAGAGAGGAATTGTGGCGTTGTTCAGGGGCTGTTAGTGGGTTTTGGCTACGCAGATGTCTAGGGTTTATTGTTATTTTTTGTGGTTCACATGTGCATGGCAGGTTACTGTAAGGCCGTGTGGGATTCTTTGTTTCAGTCGGTGGGTGAGGAGAGATGAGAATGCTATTTTGTTAACTTGGTTTATATGTGTGTTTGTTGTTTACGTGAAGGGCTGGTGATTGTGTGAGGCTGAGTGTGGTTGGTGGAGGGCTGGTGATGTGTGGACTTTTTAGGGTTTTAGCGTGAAGTGTCGAGGGTTTCCTTGAGAGAGGAGAGAGCCGATTGATTTAGAAGAAGAGAATAAGGTTTTGGTTATTACCGTGAATAGCTAGGGGGAATAGGGTTGCAGAGTGTGTTATATTTTATAGTGACACGGTAGGGTTTGCCCATGGTTTATTCAAAAAGGAAAAAGATCAAATAATAAGGGAGGGATTTTATTTTAATTATTTAAGAAAGAAATTATGTAATTTAGGAGGGGGATTATTTAAAATTAGGGGAGTGATTTGTTTATTTAGGAATTGATTTATTTAATTTTGGTATTAGATTTTATTAGATATTAATTAGATATTAATTAATTTAATTGGTTTTAATTTAATTTAAATTAGTTGGTTTTAATTTAATTTAATTGGTTTTAATTTGTGACATGTATTTTAAATGTTTTTATTATTTTTTTGGATTGGGCTTGGGTGAGATGGGCTTGGTGTAGTTTTGGGCCAAGGCTAAGGGTGTGTTTTAATAACGGAGGTCCAACAAGCGAGCCTGAAGCTAAACAAGCGACTAAATCTAACAAAAATACGGTTCCCTCCCGACGTCCGTTTCCCGCGACTTCGCGACTTAAAATGTAGTGTCTCCAAATGAGACTCCATCATAGGGACTTATATGCAAAAATGCAGTGCCTACAATGATGTCTACAGATCTTATAAGACTGCCAATGATCTATGGGATTCCCTGGAAAATAAATATAAGATCGAAGATGCTGGTTCAAAGAAGTTCATTGTTGGGAAATTTCTGAAGTACCAAATGGTGGATTCAAAAACTGTTGTCAACCAAGTGGAAGAATTACAGATTCTTATCCATGAACTTGCGGCCGAAGGCATGACTCTACCGGTACAGTTTGCTGTCGGATCTATAAAGAGAAATTACCTCAATCTTGGAATGATTTCAAGATACATCTTAAGCATAAAAATACTGATATGTCAATGGAGGATCTGGTTCTCAAACTAAGGGTGCAAGAAGATCACCGCAAGACTGAAGGGCTGACTGTTTCAGAATTTGAAGCCAAAGCGAATGTCATTGAGAGTGGAGGGGTGTCGAAGCCTAAGCCTCAAAACCAGAAGAATAAATGGAACAATAAAGGGAAAGATAAAAACCAGAAAGTTCTTGCTGCAAAAGGGAAGAATTTCAAGGGAATTAAAGGTATTTGTTGGGTTGTACGGGAAAATTGGACACCGAGCACTAGACTGTCGCCACAAGAAAGGAAATCCGGGTCCAAATGATAAGAACAGCAACAAACAAGCAAATATTGTTGAGGAAGAATTTGTTGGCATTGTTGTTTCTGAAGTGAATTTACTGACTGACTTTAAGGATTGGTGGGTGGATACTGGTGCAACAAGACATATTTGTGGAAACAGAAATATGTTTGTTACCTACACTCCTAACAATGGCGATGAAAAGTTATATATGGGCAATGCAACTGCTGCAACTGTAGCTGGAAAAGGGAAAATGGTTCTGAAATTCACTTCCGGGAAATAACTTGCCCTTATGGATGTACTCCATGTCCCTGAAATAACCAAGAATCTTATTTCTGGTCCTGTATTAAGCAAGAAGGGTTTTAAACTTGTATTTGAATCTGACAAATTTGTTCTTACTAAGGGGGGAACATTTGTAGGAAAGGGCTACCTCTCTAAAGGGCTCTTTAAACTCAATGTAATTACTGATGATGCTATTAATAATAAAATAAATAAGGCTTCTGTTTACTTGCTTGAATCTTCTACATTATGGCATGCTAAACTTGGTCACATTAACTTTAAATGTATGCATAGAATGGTCAATCTTGGCTTATTGCCTAATTGTACAAAAGATAATGTGCAAAAATGTGAAACATGTTGTAGGCACTGCATTTTTGCATGTGAGTCCCTATGATGAGTCTCATCTGGAGACACTACCTTTTTAGTTAAGGATATTGCGGGAAACGATCGTCGGAAGGGAATCGGTGTTTCATTAGATTTTATTCACTTGTTAAGCTCCAAGCTCGCTCGTTGGACCTCCGTTTTAAAGCACATTTAGCCTAAAAAAACCCAGAACCATTTAACCTTGGCCCAAACCCACTCACCAAACTAACACAACACCTAGCCCACCTAATTCCCACGCCCATGGCCTCTAAAATACACCCAAATTAAATTAAATATTAATTAAATTAAATATTAACTAAATAAAATATTAATTAAGTCATTTACCAAATAAAATAAGACATAAAATATAATTATACCAAATTAAAATATTGTAACTTCCTAATCCAAAATATTATATACTAGATTAAAGAAGAAACCATTAAATTAAATCATACCTAATTAAGATAAATCACAAATATTATATACCTTACTTAACCAATATCTTGCCTAAACAAGATAAATCAAATATTCAACCTTCCTAATTCACCAAAATTTGTCCCCCCAATCAATCAAATCCTTTCCTTGTTTGGCACCAAATCCAATCTATTCCTTGTGAGATAAGGGGAAGCCCTAGCCATTGTCTATAAAAGCAAGCCAAAACCAAATCCATCCTCCCCTCTCACACACACGGCAAAACCCAACAAAAAAAAAAGAAGCAAAAAATAAACCTATCTCTCACAAATAAAACACCCTGAAACAAACCCTTCTATCGCCACATACCCTACAGCCCACAACAATCAATCGGCCAAAAAAACAAACACAGCCACTGCACGCATCAACATTTTACCAGCCCTCGGCAGCCACAAATATCAACAGTTCACCAGCCCTCGGAAGCCACAAAGCCACACAGCGCCATGCACTAGCCAACAAACACCCTTACAAACAAACCCTCATCTCGCCACAAAGCGACACAACCCCATTCACGCATACAGCAGCCCCTTTCCACCAAAAACAGGAGCCCCTACACCCCCCTAAAACACGCCTGGACAGCCCCCTAAATCATATAAAACAGAAACTAAAAAACTGCACCCCAAGCCTCCTTAAACAACCGAAAAATACAGCCCTTAGACCCCTAAAAAATGCAAAAACAGCAGCTTTGAATAACTGAAACAGTAAGTAGAAAATACAGAGAAAACATCGGGAAAACGGAGGTCAAACCGCAAGAAAAATAGCAAAGCAGTGAGCTAAGACGCTAAACCAGTGAACCAGAGAAGTTGAGGAGCTTTACCCTTCCGATCTCCGTGAAACGTAAGTCTGAAAGTCGGCAAAAAATGTTAGACCTAAGGGTATTTTTCACACTTATTTTCAGTTTTATCTTTATTATTTATTGAGTTTTGTTCACATGATTACTATATTAAAATGCATGTTGTGGCCCTTGAGTAGATAAAAATGCATGTATTGTAAAATGATGTATGTTGTGGCCCTTGAATAAAATGAAAAGTGTGTCGCCTCTCGTGGTATATAGGATGGAAACCCGGACATAAATTTCATAGCCGATTCCGAATGGACGGTAGTATGATATGTACTCGGGATACAACTCCACGTACCACTTGAGTAAACGGCGTATATTTTGTTTTATGTTGCATTGATTTGTTTATTATTCGCTACTTGATTTCCGCATGTTATTTGTTTAGGTAATGATGTGATCGAGCGTATGGGCTTAGTAAGTTGGATTAAAGGTCCCCTATTTTGAGGGGTTAAAATCCTTTACCATGATGCTTTGCCGCGCCGATTGATGTATATTCGGTTGAATGTAAGATTTGTTCAATTGGGTATACGAAGCCGATATTATTGTCATATTTTTTATATGCATGATGTGATCGAGCGCATGGGCTTAGTAAGTTGGATTAAAGGTCCCCTATTTTGAGGGGTTAAAACCCTTTACCATGATGCTTTGCCGCGCTGGTTGATGTATATTCGGTTGAATATAAGATGTGTTCAATCGGGTATACGAAGCCGATATTCTTGTCTTTATTTTTTATATGCATGATGTGATCGAGCGCATGGGCTTAGTAAGTGGGATTAAAGGTCTCCTATTCTGAGGGGTTATAATCCTTACCACGATGCTTTTACCGTGCCGGTTGATGTATATTCGGTTGAATGTAAGATGTGTTCAATCGGGTATACGAAGTTCGATATCATTGTCTTTACTTTTATATATGTATTGTGTTGATTGCGCATGGGCTTAGTAAGTGCGATTAAAGGTCCTCTATTTTGAGAGGTTAAAATCCTTTACCACGATGCTTTGCCGCGCTTTTAGCCCGCTATTATTTATTAGATTTCATCTATTCATTCGTTCATGTATGTGTCATGTTGTTTACTGCATTTTGGAGGTCGCTGCTGTGACCCCGTTCGAACGCGTTTCAGAACGCCACACGAACGCATGTTTTCTATCTGGTCCCGTTCGAACGCGTTATCAAACGCTATACAAACGCGAACCTTCTGTTTACCGTTCGAACGCGTATACGAATGTCGCATGAACGCCCACGGTAAACAGGTCCTCCTGCATCACATCACGACATGTCTATCTTAGCATATAGTTATCTCTTTTTACCTTATGCATTTGTATTACCTCTTTAGTTATCTATTTCTATTATGCGCTTAAGTGTATTTCCTTAATATGCATGCTTATATGAAGGCTATGTGTTTGCGCTTTTGTGCCTACCAATGTGAAATTGTATGTCTTCTGTATGTCTATTTATCATTATGCATTAATTCGGACATAGATTATATACAAATAGGTTGTATGCAAGCATGAAAATGTGTTATATGTAAACTTAGATATGAGCTTTGTACCTATGCATGCAAACTTAGGAGTGACTTATCCTTGGAAATATGTTGCTTAGGCTTGGTTAGATTATTGCACAAATCACTTTATTACAAACGGCATAAGTAAGGGACCATTCGAACCCAACGGTTTGAGGTCTTCCCTTGCGAGGGGTGAGTGCGGCCTTAAATCTTTATCCCGGTTCACACCGGGTGGTGACTCCATTATTCTCCGGTTTAGTCCCCCGCGGGCTACTCCATACTCCCAAACTAGGCCACGAGCCTAGAATAGCATGCGTCGCCCCAGATCCTGTGTCCCACAGTCTGGCGACTCCACTGAGGATAGAGAATCGGCCCCGAAATAATGTCTTGTAATATTATGATTTGTGCTTTAATTAACTGATTCTACTGTGAGTTAAAATGGGTTTAATCAAGGCATATTGTTTAGGCTGGGTAATGGTTTGGTGTCTTCCTTCATTCACTACCTTTCTATGAGGAAAAGCGTGTGAAGACACCTAGATAATCATTTACTTGTAGCCTATTGTGATGGACTAATTTGGAAGACCGTTGTTTATTCCTGTCACCAAGCGATAAGAGCCTAAGAGGCTAGGGTACTTAAGAAAGCCTCGCTCCACCCTCCCTCTAGGGAATCTACAACGGAAATCCATTTGACAGTCAGTCACACACCATAGCTCATTGGCACGTACCTTAAGGTATAAAAAAAGGTGCGCTCACTTGGTCGCTCGAACCCTTGAGTGGGGAGACCTAGTTGTGGGAAATCCTTCGCCGGCGAGAGTCTTTGTCACAACACTCCCACAAACCCACACGTAGACCGGGTTGTATGGCCTATAACAACTATTTCCTTGTGCTTGTGGACCATCCTCATTTGGATGCAGTTGGACTTCTTGTCAGAAATGCGAAACTTGTTGGGCCATTTAAACTGGGACGAGTTCGTATCCTATGACAATTGGACCAAAAGCTTCTGAAATGTTGAAGGGCCACTCTATAGAAAATTATTTATGTATGCTTGTGTTTGTAGGAACATTATCATTTGGATACGGTTGGAATTCTTGCCATGAGATGTGAACTTGTTGGGCCATTTAAACTGGGACGAGTTCACTCCTATGACAGTTAGCCCAAAAGCTTCTAAAATGATGATGGGCCGATTCATGTGAAAATTTTAATAAGTTGATATATTCCTTGTATCACATGCATCTCATTCATTTCATGCATACACACATCATGTTAATCTTGTGTCTAAAAGCCATCATAGATTCCCGTTGGGTGGGGAAGAGTGAAGATCACCAAAAGACTGGTAACAGATATGAGTACGTCTGATAACGAGGTATCCCGGATAGATCAGTTGGAAAATGGTTTCGCCAAGATTACCGAACAGTTGCAAGCCTTGACTACCACCATGGCAAATATGGCTGTTACCCCGTGCTGGGGGAAATTCTGAGAATGTGAGGCGCGAGGAGCCTCTGAATGGGTTGGGGGATGATATCCCACTTTTGATGATGACATGGCAGAGTATGCAACAGGCAGAGTGATTGGGTCTCAGGCAGAATTTCAGAAGTTCCGGGATCAGGTTGAAACAGTTACCCGCAAAATGAGGGGTAAACATGAAGAGTTGTTAGATTATGAGGCAATGACCTTCGGAGAACAGCTGCCAGCTCATTTTAAAATGCCCGACATGGCCAAGTTTAATGAGAATGGAGACCCGAGAGTCCATCTGCAGCGATATGTCTCAGTCATGAGTTCAGTGGGCCTATCACGCGCCAGGTCCAAAAGATGTTTGGGATGTCACTCGAGGGGCACATGTGGTTTGGTATCATAGCCTTGAGAAGAAGGTTAAGGAAGATTGGAGAGAACTAGCTGATGCTTTTCTGAGAAGCAATATGTTATAGACTTAGAGATTGACTTGTCACTCCGTGATTTGGAGAACATTAAACAGAAGCCAGAGGAAAGTTTCAAAGAGTATGTGGATCGCTGGAGAAGCCAGCTTTTGAAAATGTAGACTCGGCCTTCAGAGAAGACCAAATTAAGATGATTATCAAGGGCACCAAGCCCTCTATTTATGGTAAGCTGAGGAGGATGACCTCCATGATTACTGATTTCCGATAGTTGAGAGAGACTGTTATGGATATTGAAGAAGAGGAGGCTGAAAACAGAAAGTTTTATGGCCAGAATAGAAGAACTTTTGGGGGGCATTCTGAGACTAAACCCGCTACTGCCGAGGTTGTTGCCATCAAGAACCGGCATTTCTCTAACCTGGGGAATCCGTTATCTAAGGTGCTTGGGAAGTTGAAGTGACAAGGACTCATAAAACCCTTAGAGCCTAAACCACTTCCAGATCCTATACCACCCAACCTTGACCTAAGCTTGTATTGTCACTTCCATCAGGGGAGAGGCCACGAAACTGACAACTGCACCCGCCTTAGGCATGAAATCCAAAACCTCATTGATGCCCATAAAATACCCGATCCTGAGAAAGAACAACCCAACACATATTGGAACCCCCTACCAAATTACCACTCCATTCCACCACCCACCTACATGATCAACTCTGGATTGCCCGAAACTTTTGTCCTCCAAACCCTTAACCACCAAGCTTCTTACATGGAAATAAGAGATGACAGTGAAGAACCGTAGGTCAAAAAATGAGGCAATGCTGCGAATGATGAAGTTGTTCCTCCTAGTTTATTTGATCCTGCATTTTTAATATAGACATTGATTTGGTCTACCTGTTCGAACCATTTCTTAAATGATAATAAAGACGTTCATTTCGTTTACTTGCCTGAGTCTCTCCCTCCAACCTGCAACATGAGTATGTTTGACAAAAGCATTCAGCCCTGGTACTATGATACTCAGCGATGTTTAGAACACTGGGAATTCTCGAAAGAAGCAAGCAGAAGATAGGATAGCCATTCGGAAAATGGGGAACGGGGCAGTAATACTGTCAGGTTTGGAGGGGAATGAGTTCACCGAGCCAATCAATATGGATAGATTGAAGCAGTATTTCACCTGAGGAAGAAAAGGCCGAGCGATCACCAGGAGGACTGGCAGAAGACCTAACCCAATGGAACATAAAATTCATTCATGCATGCATGCATACACGTAACATATTTGCATCCTTTTGTGTTTGTTCTGTTTTGTAATAACAGGTTTCAAAGGAGAAAAAGAGAAAGAGTCAAATGCAAGCCAACCAGAAGCGGCAACAGTACAACGTCAGCAGTTTTCAGGAATGAATCACAGGGGCGAGGCCCTTATCAGTATCAGTCTGGGGGCGAGGCCCATATCAGTATCGGTTGGGGGCGAGGCCCACATCAGTATCAGTTTGGGGGCGAGGCCCATATCAGTATCAGTTGGGGGCGAGGCCCACATCAGTATCAGTTTGGGGCGAGGCCCATATCAGTATCAGTCTGGGGGCGAGGCCCATATCAGTATCAGTTGGGGGCGAGGCCCATATCAGTATTAGCTGGGGCGAGGCCCATATCAGTATCAGTTGGGGACGAGGCCCACATCAGTATCAGTTTGGGGCAAGGCCCATATCAGTATCAGTCTGGGGGCGAGGCCCATATCAGTATCAGTCTGGGGGCGAGGCCCATATCAGTATCAATTGGGGGCGAGGCCCACATCAGTATCAGTTTGGGGCAAGGCCCATATCATTATCAGCTGGGGGCGAGGCCCATATTAGTATCAGTTTGGGGCGAGGCCCATATCAGTATCAGTTTGGGGCGAGGCCCATATCAGTATCGGTCTGGGGGTGAGGCCCATGTCAGCATCAGTTTGGGGATGAGTCCCAGGGCCGAGGCCCACATCAGTAATAGTTTGGGATGAGTCCCAGGGCCGAGGCCTACATCAGTATCATTTTGGGGATGAGTTCCGAGGGTCGAGGCCCACATCCGCATCGGTTTGGGGGCGAGGCCCATATCAGTATCAGTTTGGGGTCGAGGCCCACATCAGTGTCAGTTTAGGGGCGAGGCCCACATCGATATCGGTTTAGGGGTGAGGCCCACATCAACATCATACATCCATACATACATGCATACATACCACATACATACAATTTTTGTTTTCGCAGGATTGTAGCGGTAAAGACCACCTCATCAAGTAACGGTTCAAAAATGAGCCACATTCTCGGACAACACGGTTCAGAAATGGACCGCTACCACAATAGAGGCCAAAAATGGCACTCCAAAATGGAGCACACACAACAGATGCCGAAAATGACACTCCAAAAATGGAGCACACACAACAGATGCCGAAAATGGCATTCCAAAATGAAACACACACAACAGATGCCGAAAGTGGCACTCCAAAAATAGAGCACACACAACAGATGCCGAAAATGGTGTTCCAAAACGAAATACATACAGCAAATGCCGAAAATGGCGCCCCAAAATGGAGCACACATAACTGATGCCAAAAATTGCGTTCCAAAATGGAGCACACATAACAGATGCCGAAAATGGCGTTCCAAAATGGAGCACACACAGCAGACGCCGAAAATGGCACTCCAAAAATGGAGCACATACATCAGATGCCGAAAATGGCCCTCCAAAAATGGAGCACAGTTCGAAAATGGACCACCAGATCAACTCAATTCGAAGCAATAGGCAAGCCAGGTGGCAGCTGGCGAGCCAGGTAAGTGAAAATGCATTGCATAACTTTGATATGATTGTCACTGTTACAAATTACACAAGTCCCATCAAAGTGGGGGCGATTGTAGGCACTGCATTTTTGCATGTGAGTCCCTATGATGAGTCTCATCTGGAGACACTACCTTTTTAGTTAAGGATATTACGGGAAACGGTCGTCGGAAAGAAATCGGTGTTTCATTAGATTTTTATTCACTTGTTTAACTCCAAGCTCGCTCGTTGGACCTCCGTTTTAAAGCACTTTTAGCCTAAAAAAACCCAGAACCATTTAACCTTGGCCCAAACCCACTCACCAAACCAGCACAACACCTAGCCCACCTAATTCCCACGCCCATGGCCTCTAAAATACACCCAAATTAAATTAAATATTAATTAAATTAAATATTAACTAAATAAAATATTAGTTAAGTCATTTACCAAATTAAATAAGACAAAAAATATAATTATACCCAAATAAAATATTGTAACTTCCTAATCCAAAATATTATATACTAAATTAAAGAAAACATTAAATTAAATCATACCTAATTAAGATAAATCACAAATATTATATACTTACTTAACCAATATCATGCCTAAACAAGATAAATCAAATATTTAACCTTCCTAATTCACAAAAATTTGTTCCCCCAATCAATCAAATCCTTTCCTTGTTTGACACCAAATCCAATATATTCCTTGTGAGACAAGGGGAAGCCCTAGCCCTTATCTATAAAAGCAAGCCAAAACCAAAGCCATCCCCTTCTCTCTCACACACGGCAAAACCCAACAAAAAAAAGAAGCAACAAATAAACCTATCTCTCACAAATCAAACACCCTGAAACAAACCCTCCTCTCGCCACATACCATACAGCCCACAACAATCAATCAGCAAAAAAACAAACACAGCCACTGCACGCATCAACACTTTACCAGCCCTCGGCAACCACAAATATCAACAGTTCACCAGCCCTTGGCAGCCACAAAGCCATACAGCCCCATGCACTAGCCAACAAACACCCTTACAAACAAACCCTCCTCTCGCCACAAAGCCACACAGCCCCATTCACGCATACAGCAACCCATTTCCACCAAAAACAACAGCCCCTGCACCCCCCTAAAAAAAGCATGGACAGCCCCATAAATCACCTAAAACAGAAACTAAAAAACTGCACCCCAAGCCTCCTTAAACAACCGAAAAATATAGCCTTAGACCCCTAAAAAATGCAAAAATATTAGCTTTGAAGAACTGAAACAGTAAGCAGAAAATACAGAGAAAACATCAGCAAAACGGAGGTCAAACAGCAAGAAAAATAGCAAAGCAGTGAGATAAGACGCTAAACCAGTGAACCGGAGAAGTTGAGGAGCTTTAACCCTTCCGATCTCCGTGAAACGTAAGTCTGAAAGTCAGCAAAAAAGGTTAGACCTGAGGGTATTTTTCGCACTTATTTTCAGTTTTATCTTTATTATTTATTGAGTTTTGATCGCATGATTACTAAATTAAAATGCATGTTGTGGCCCTTGAGTAGATAAAAATGCATGTATTGTAAAATGATGTATGTTGTGGCCCTTGAATAAAATGAAAAGTGTGTCGCCTCTCGTGGTATATAGGATGGAAACCCGGACATAAATTTCATAGCCGATTCCGAATGGACGGTAGTATGATCTATACTCGGGATACAACTCCACGTACCACTTGAGTAAACGGCGCATATTTCGTTTTATGTTGCTTTGATTTGTTTATTATTCGCTACTTGATTTCCGCATGTTATTTGTTTATGTAATGATGTGATCGAGCGCATGGGCTTAGTAAGTTGGATTAAAGGTCCCCTATTTTGAGGGGTTAAAATCCTTTACCACGATGCTTTGCCGCGCCGATTGATGTATATTCGGTTGAATGTAAGATGTGTTCAATCGGGTATACGAAGCCGATATTATTGTCTTTATTTTTTATATACATGATGTGATCGAGCGCATGGGCTTAGTAAGTTGGATTAAAGGTCCCCTATTTTGAGGGGTTAAAACCCTTTACCACGATGCTTTGCCGCACCGGTTGATGTATATTCGGTTGAATGTTAGATGTGTTCAATCGGGTATACGAAGCCGATATTATTGTCTTTATTTTTTATATGCATGATGTGATCGATCGCATGGGCTTAGTAAGTGGGATTAAAGGTCTCCTATCCTGAGGGGTTATAATCATTTACCACGATGCTTTGCCGCGCCGGTTGATGTATATTCGGTTGAATGTAAGATGTGTTCAATCAGGTATACGAAGTCTGATATCATTGTCTTTACTTTTTATATATGTATTGTGTTGATTGCGCATGAGCTTAGTAAGTGCGATTAAAGGTCCTCTATTTTGAGAGGTTAAAATCCTTTACCACGATGCTTTGCCACGCTTTTAGCCCGCTATTATTTATTAGATGTCATTTATTCATTCATTCATGTATGTGTCATGTTGTTTACTGCATTTTGGAGGTCGCTGCTGTGACCCCATTCGAACGCGTTTCAGAATGCCACACGAAAGCATGTTTTCTGTCTGGTCCCGTTCGAACGCGTTATCAAACGCTATACGAACGCGAACCTTCTGTTTACCATTCGAACGCGTATACGAATGCCGCACGAACGCCCACGGTAAACAGGTCCTAATGCATCACATCACGACATGTCTATCTTAGCATATAGTTATCTCTTTTTACCTTATGCATTTGTATTACCTCTTTAGTTATCTATTTCTATTATGCGCTTAAGTGTCTTTCCTTAATATGCATGCTTATATGAAGGCTATGTGTTTTCGCTTCTGTGCCTACCAATGTGAAATTGTATGTCTTCCGTATGTCTATTTATCTTTATCCATGAATTCGGACATAGATTATATACAAATAGGTTGTATGCAAGCATGAAATGTGTTATATGTAAACTTAGATATGAGCTTTGTACCTATGCATGCAAACTTAGGAGTGACTTATCCTTGGAAATATGTTGCTTAGGCTTGGTTAGATTATTTCACAAATCACTTTATTACAAGCGGCATAAGTAAGGACCATTCCGAACCCAACAGTTTGAGGTCTTCCCTTGCGAGGGGTGAGTGCGGCCTTAAATATTTATCCCGGTTCACACCGGGTGGCAACTCCATTATTCTCCGGTTTAGTCCCCCGCGGGCTACTCAGTACTCCCAACTAGGCCGCGAGCCTAGAACAGCATGCGTCCCCCAGATCCTGTGTCCCACACATGTGTTGAATCAAAGTTTGCTAGCAAGTCATATAAATCTGTGACTAAGAGATCAAATGAATTATTAGAATTAATTCATACAGATTTGGGTGATTTTAAATCAATACCAAGTCGTGGTGGAAAGAATTACTACATCACTTTTATAGATGATAGTAGTAGATACTGTTATGTATATTTGATACATAGCAAAGATGAGTTTTTGAATATGTTTAAGACATATAAAGTTGAGGTGGAAAATCAGTTAGACAAGAAGATCAAAATATTACGATCTGATAGAAGCGGAGAATTTGAATCTAATGCCTTCGCAGAATTTTGTGCTTCTAATGGAATAATTCATCAAACAACAGCACCCTACACTCCACAACAGAATGGGGTGGCTGAACAGAAAAATAGAACTCTAAAGAATATGATGAATTCCATGCTTAACAGTTTCGGTTTACCACATAATATGTGGGGTGAAGCGTTACTTACAGCTAACACCATCTTAAACAGAATTCCACCAAAGAAGAGTGATCAATCTCCATATGAAAAATGGAAGAAAAGGCTACCGGCATACAAAATCCTGAAAGTGTGGGGTTGCCTAGCAAAGGTTCAAGTTCCCTTGCCTAAAAGAGTTAAAGTTGGACCTAAAACCATTGATTGTGTCTTTATTGGATATGCCAATAATAGTGCAGCATACCGTTTTCTAGTAATCAAATCTGGAATTTCGGATATCCAAGTAAATACAATTATTGAGTCTAATAATGCTGAATGGTTTGAGCATATGTTTCCTTATAAGGATAGACTTGATAAAAATAAACGAAAAATGCCTGAATTTAATCAAGAGAATGGGGATGTTGTTGCGTCTTCATCTGGTGTTCAAAACAAGGATTTGGAACCAAATAAATCAACTATCCAAGAGAAAGATTTAGAACCTAGAAGAGGAAAAAAAAATCAAGGTAGCAAAAGAATATGGACCTGATTTTTTAACCTTTCTCACTGAAGCTGAACCTCAAACATATCAAGAGGCCATAACTTCGTCTGAATCTATTTATTGGCAAGAAGCAATAAATAGTGAAGTAGAATCCATTCTACAAAACCATACATGGGAGTTGGTAGATTTACCATCTGGTTGCAAACTGATTGGTTACAAATGGAATTTTAAAAAGAAATTGAAGTCTGATGGTACAATTGATAAATACAAAGCTCGTTTGGTAGCTAAAGGATACCGTTAAAAACAAGGACTTGATTTCTTTGACACATACTCACCAGTAACCAGAATAACATCTATAAGGATGTTAATAGCAATTGCAACAATTTATAATTTGGAAATACATCAAATGGGTGTAAAAACTGCATTCTTAAATGGTGAGTTGGATGAAGAAATTTATATGGAACAACCTGAAGGGTTTGTAGCAAAAGGACAATAGAATAAAGTATGTAAGCTTGTGAAGTCACTTTATGGACTTAAACAAGCACCAAAACAATGGCATGAGAAATTTGATCATAAAATGTTATCACATGGATTTCGGATCAATGAATGTGATAAATGTGTTTATATCAAGAAAATGAATAATGGTTCATATGTCATTGTATGCTTATATGTTGATGATATGCTCATCATGGGACCAAATTTAAGTGTCATAAACTCCACGAAGAAAATATTGAATTCGACCTTTGATATGAAAGACATGGGAAAAGCTGATGTTATCTTAGGAATTCGAATTCAAAGAAGTAGTGATGGTTATATTCTAAGCCAATCACACTACGTGGAAGCGATTCTTCAGAAATTTGGACATTTTGATAGCAGTCCATCTAAAACTCATTTTGATCCTAAGAGTACATTAAAGAAAAATGTTGGGGACAGTGTGTCACAACTAGAATATTCTCGTATAATTGGTACATTACAATACATCACGAATTGTACTAGACCAGACATTGCCTACTCTGTGAATAGATTGGCAAGATATACGAGTAATCCTTCAAAAGATCACTAGGATGCTTTAGTTAGAGTATTAAGATATCTTAAATACTCAATGAAGTTTGGATTGCATTATACGAAATATCCACCAGTTTTGGAAGGATATAGTGATGCCAATTGGATTTCGAATGATACAGAAAAAGCAACAAGTGGATATGTGTTTACACTTGGTGGAGCTGCAGTATCATGGAAATCACAAAAACAAACGTGTATAGCACGTTCAACAATGGAATCAGAATTCATAGCCTTGGATAAAGCTGCTGAAGAAGCGGAATGGCTAAAGAATTTCTTGGAAGATATTCCAATGTGGCCTCAACCTGTGACGGTCATATGTGTGCACTGTGACTGCATGGCTGCTATTGGGATAGCAAAGAGCCATATGTATAATGGGAAGTCAAGGCACATAAGACGAAGACATAACACTATAAAACATATGCTCTCGACTGGCATTATTTCCATTGATTTTGTAAAATCAAAGGAGAATATTGCAGATCAATTAACAAAGGGTATACCAAAAGAGCAAGTGTTATACTTATCGAGGGGAATGGGCCTAAAGCCAGCATAATGAGAAGTAACTTAGCGGAAACCCAACCTAGCAATTTGGTAAATCAAAGTCTAGGTTCAATGTGGAAAACTAGTTGGGTGAAACTTAAAGTAATAGAGCATAACAAGCTGCTCATTCCTATGATAAGAGAAGTTATGCTGTTTATGATGATAAGGATGAATGATTGATCATTCTTAATGACAAATTAGTATTATACGATACTATAAATTTTGTGTCACCTATATAGGAGTAATGTGGGGTCGCATTTATAAGAATTAAATGGCTAAATTCTCTAAAGCTCATATGAATCCAGGATTGTTCAGGACCAAAATGAACACAACCGTATGAATCGAAAGATGTCAAAATTGAATATGTGTGATACTTATTGCCTAGATTTACAAAATATGATGAACAGTTCAATGTCTCCTATACACACTGACTCATTGGTAAATCCAATAAATATTTACTAAGGAAGGTTCAAGTCCAAAAGACACCTCTCCTTATGCATATCAATTTTAAGTTTTCTCCAGATCATGTTATGTACAGTATCGCCACTATTTGTTATACAAATTTGGGGTATTGTAAGAGTTTGTATATCAAATAGTGATAGCAATCCCACATGGAAAATGTAAAGGGAATATGGAAAGTTTATAAGTGGACTTTGCACACTTATATTAAATTGGAATGATAAGGCTTGGGCTTGGGCTTGGGCTTTGATGTATGGCTTAGGTGTATGGATGGCATGATAATTAATATATATATTTAATATATATTAATTAGTCAAATGATGGGCCTTGGGCCTTGGGGCTCTTGGGCTCTTGTGATTAATTAGCCTCCCTGAATACTGTTTTCTTTTTGAGTATTCTGGTTTTGATTTTCCAGTTTAAATCAGAAGGATATAACCCTTCAATCAAACTGAAAAGGAGTCACACCATTTCATCTTCAACTGTTCCAACTGTCACTATATATACAACAATACGTTTTGCAGATGAGACATAACTTTGTTCCTTGGAAAACGTTGAAACTGTTTCTGATATTTGAAGAAAACGAAATACAAAACAACATCTAGTAGATTCGCCAGGGGTCGATTTCCGTGCAGAATTTCGACTTCAGATTGTTGAATCCTGGTGGCAGACGTCCGAAGAACTACAAGCACAAGAGTATGGACGAAATTCTGCTATAGGACATAGCGTTTCGCTAGCCTCAATCTTCAAGTCTGTGAGTTTGTAAATTGAATTACTTGCACTGTAAGTTTCAATTTTGATTGTTGTTATTTTTCATTAGAATTTTCAATTCTGTATTGGTATTTTTATTGTTTATACAAATATATTCAATAAAATTATAGCATTCACTGATTGTTCTTTATCAGAAACTATACCAAACAGTATACTAGAATGTCCAAAGATCTTATAACTATATCTTAAAGGTTCAACTATGGCTAATTCTATAAATTATTTTGACTTTTTATTGGGTTGGGGCTTGGCTTTTTTGATAATCCAAAACGTTTTTGAACATTAGGGATTTTAGAAGTTAGATAGAGGAAAAGATATGAAGGATTTGATTTGATTAGGGATAAAAGGCAATTTACATAATGTTGAAAGTTGAAACTATGAGGGATTGTGAATTAATTATGAAAGTCCTTCATTAGATGATATTTGTCTTTTAGCCAACTATGGGAGACACGCTTCTATGCAATTTTCTACAGGCAATGCATGCCAAGTATTTCATAGTTGTTTTTGGTAGCTAGAGGGTATTCTCAATGGAAACACACACAAGTGAATGAGTCTTATCATTCACCAAATGTATGCATCCACAAATTTCGATCCACTGTCACAGCAGAAAGTATTTGATGCTGGTAGAGAAAAACACACCATAGAAATATTGGGGTTTTGGCGCAGGCGCAGCGGAAGCTCGCGGTTCGGATGAAATCATAATTTTAAATTACCGAATAAATTATTCAATATCTAATATTGAAGAATTCATTCATATTTCACCTAGACATATTTATTCGATATCAAAAAATGACATAAATAGTTGAGAAACATCGCGAAACTTTTACGAAAACGTTTTTCTGCAAAATGACATAAAATGTGTTTTTGACCAAACCGACCACCCAAAGCACATGAAGGATGCCCAGTTCAGCCCCAACAGTACTAGGGCAGTTCATGGGATGCCCGAATAGTGACCAATTCACTGTTTGGGCAGCCGTCACCCGGTTGGCTAAAAAGTCACCGGGTAACACCATTTTTCGCCGTTTTCACTTATTTCAACTCCGAAATAATTTCCAGCAATTATTCCAATACCCAAAACACATCCAATACATTTATATAACATAATTTTCATCACCATAAACCCAGTTTTCCAGATCTGAATCAGAAACCAAAAATATCAATATTTCATGCTTTAATCCAATTTTCCTAATATTAATCACATTAATCATAACACCAATCCAAGCCACCAGCAATGAAGCACCCAAGAATAATTATAAGCATTACAAGAGTGGTCATAACACTCTAGAATGGCAACATATCATCAAATGATCAAATTGAACCAATATTACAATAATATCATTCAATTCTACTTCACACATGCACTAAGCCTTCAATTCCATCTTCCAAATCAAAAACACCCAAATTATAAAGAAAAGAAGAAACCCTAGAATCTCTCTAAATGCTCAAGAACAAGAAACATACTTTCTAAGCTTAGGGATATAAAGAAATACCTTTAATTCTCCTAATTCCTTAAGCTATTTTTTTGATTTTCTTCAATTTTCCTTCTTGAATCATCAAACAAATTTGGAGAGTATTTTGAAGATGAAATTCGGCCATAGCTACCCTTAGAAGGGAAAAGAAAATTTTTTCACTTTAAAACTTGTAATGACTGACTTTGGAGGGGCATTTTTGTCATTTTGTCTTGATTAATCTAATTAATTAATAATAAGCTTTAATTTGACAAATCAAATTTGTACACTTAAACCTTAATAAGATCATGCCACTTGTAGCCAATAATAATCAAACATATATTCCATAACAATTATGAAATATATATCATTTAATCATCTAAATATATAACATTTAAATATCTAAATAATTAATTAATATAATTATTAATCCATATGTATTTTCTTTACACTAAATAAAATACATATAGAAGTGACATGTGTCAAAATCTCATTTAATGTGTATCTAATCAAATTATGTATCAAATACAAACACACAATAATTAAGATTGACCAAAAAATGCCCATATGCATGTATTTTCGTTTAACCGTTTAAACTATTCAAATTAACTGATTTAATCCGGTGAAGAATTATGAATAATCTATATTATTCATAAGGGGTTGCCTAAGTGCTCAACGAGTACACTTCATATAGTGGGACTCTCTAAGTTTATGTTTATCCGCCACAAAATCCAATTTCGTGTCCATAATTCATCCACTCATGAATTATGAGGACCACAGAAAATCTCGCTAAACTATGCAAGTCGAGGTCATTGCATACGTATAATCCCTCCGTCACAGGCTATCCATATTATACATGGGATATAGATAAGAACGTCAAATCCTTATGGTATAATATAGTCGACTTTCAAATTTACGATCTCTAAATAACACTAGGAACTCGCTTCCGAAGTTATACCACGGCCATGGATTTACTAGATTGCAAACACGTGTAGGAAACATATGCCATGTACACAAGACTGACGGATTCTATCTTGATACGCATTGGATATCATGAGCATCAGTCCACACCAAATGAACAGACGGAGGTCTGATCTAAATAGATTGGTGACGTGACTGCCATCAAAGTGTGGAGGATAACTCATATATCCACTGCGGTATCTCAAGTCGAAGGACCACTATGCTCGCTCAACTCAATAAGATTCCTATTGACGTTGGTGTACGATCTATTAGGAAATCTTCAGTGAGTCGTTCAGTGTTTATCATAAAAACACCTACATGTCTATACGAGTCTCCCGAGACTCATGGTTCATTGGGATAAACCATCGAACCAAGTCACGATATACGACATGTACTGGTCTCAGCGGATTTTACTAACGGACCCGTTTTAGTAAATTTTGACCAGGAATTTTATTTAAAGATATACAACTTATAGTGACGCTTCCCAATGTCAATTACAAATTACGTTGTAACTGCGCACTACATGTAAATCCTAGGGTCTTTGTCTAATATACATGTATCACTAAATCAGATTTAGTTTCGATCTAATCATAATTAGATATCTAATCGTAATTAGATCGAATATATATATAAAAGACAAGAGGTGCTACCATTAAATAAGTAATATTATAGAAAAAGAAGTGTTTGTATTCATGAATCAGACATAAATACGATCTGGATTGGCACTCCGAGCACCAACCCTAACAAATTCTCCCACATGCTCTAGTGTTAATCCACGGTATCATATACACATCTAAATATGTATCACATACTTATGGCCCTTAAGAGCTCACCTAGCACTCAAAAGGTAGGCAAAAACAAGTAAGCCCGCTATAACAAATTGAGTTTGTCCAACAAACCCAATCGTTTCCTTTAACCATCATCATTCATATTTTGTAGAACCCAAGTTGTACATCAATATGACTCAGATGCGATATCAATATTGTGTTAAGGCTATAAAGTTGTCTATGTATTTAGAGATCAAATCCAAAATACTATGTAGACAACCGCAAACACAATACTAATATCAAAACTTCTAATCTATAAGGTCACTATGCAACTTCATAAGTCAATATTTCATAAGTTACAACTAATTCTACTAATTCAGTAGAATCAACGGTGACACTCTCACTGCATCTTTTCTGACTTTATATGACATAGACCATCTAATGTCATAATTAGACTCAAAATTAATTTGATTTTAATGGTTGCGGACTATATCTCCATGAATAAGAAACTCGTTCTTAATATCTCCAAGATAACGAAGAACATGTTTCAAGACACATCATATGGTCTACAGGGTATCAAACTAATTCGTAACAATTACGATTAAATTGATATTTTTAATCGCATATAATATATTATTCATTATGTCATCATCCTATAACGCATAAGATTGACTAGACATTCTAATCAATTTTTCTTTCGACAAAGAAACCATCCTTTACGAAAGATGAATATTATATATAAAAGACACACTAACTGTCAAACAGTTATACTAACTGTCATACAAATAGTTTTGATGTGTCCTTTGTTAGATCATATCTAATGCACGACTAATGAGAGAATCTCACAAGTCTCTTAGTTTTATATCATATATGAAACCTTATATCAAATATAACAGAGACTACTCCCACTGCATTCACAGAGAAAAGAAGACTTATGATATATAACATTAGAAAGAAATTTGTACACTCCCATTGACCCTACTATCAAATATGTATTCTCTATGCTTTGATAAAATCAGATAATCTGACTGTAATCAAAATTAGAGAACACAAATTTCCGGAAAGCTCACATAATTCTGTAATAAGCTCTATAAGCTAGTATATTAAACTGTAATCATAGCAGAATACAAACTCTAGGGCCATTCTAGAATGAACTCTTCAAATAAAGAAATCACAATGGATCTCTTCTTCGAAGAAACCATTCAGGAACACCACTTTGTATTCCTAGCTAAAATACATAATTTAATATCAACATTAACCAACAGATCTTTAATTGTTCAATTAGTGCGACTGGAGACAAGTTTCCTCAGAATCTATAATAAATAGCTGAGTTTAACTCTTCTCACAATCATACTATAAAGGTCAAACATTTAATAAACTCACTTTTATTTTGTTGCGCAAACAATTTGCACATTTTATGAACGATTCATAACGAAAGCTCAATCAAGTTCCGAACTTGATCATGGTAAGCTATGAACAATCTTAGATCTATGGTTCAATGGTAACTTTCGAAATCAATATTAAATATCGCTTCCACTATAAGTTATAGTATAATTTTCTTCGATAAGAAAACAACATAATCATCAAGTATCAAATACTTTGTAAATGATTCTGACATCCTATTAAACTTATACGAAAGATATCTTAGGGTCATTTCATCTTATTAATTATGTAGTTCCATTTATAGCTTATCATTCTCACATTTAACTTCAATAAGTCAAGTCTTTTCTACAACTGTCAACATCCAATGTTACACATCAAGTAATAAAACTATTTTATTGCTTGGGATCGTAGAAAAGATATTCTATCAAATAGAATACAATATCCTATTAAATAGAATAAATGATAAACTTTTATTTGTACCTCCAAGGCGCAATTACTTTCAATTATATAACCATTATACAAAAGAAAGATTCAAATCTCAAACCTTTTAATATTCAAATTTTCTACTAATACATATCATATATGTAACTATAGAAACTAATGGAACCTTAACTAAAAGAATGAATTAGTGTAACTGGAGCATAATCCCAAGAGTATTGAAACTAATTCGATAATACTCAATATCAAACGAATCAAATCATATAAGATTTGATTTCTCCCACTAACTAATTCCACCATGATGGAATCGTAGAAGAATCATATTGAGTAAGAATCAAATTCATTGAATAACCTTAGAACTAATTGCCATAAATTCATATGTTTGATCATATCAAACATCCTTCAACAATTCAAAGACTCACAATGAATTTTAAAAAAAAAATATAGTTTTTAACACTTCAAATAGAATATCTTTGAACCATTCAAAATATTATATCCGCATTTCATCAGTAACATATTGAAAGTTCTCAAACCATTCAAGACGTTCAATATATATATATTCTTTTAGAAACACGCAACTAAGTCATGACTACTCATTAACTAAGTTACAAAGTAAAGGAAACTATCCAAGACAATTTATAATTCATTAAACTACATACATCCAATGTATTAGTTTAATAAATCTATGGTCCAATGACGATCATTGGTTAAATGAGATTTAATCACATCCTGAATACAATATTCATTAAATGGATAAGGATATATGGTGTGATCTTGTATCAGGCCATCTTTTACCATACGGAATAAACATCTAATGTTTATGTGATAAAATCTCATAAAGCAATGTTCTAAGTTATTTAGTTAACCGAATATTTTTCTTAATGTTTATCTCTTCATCAATGACACCACTAGTCATATTAAAATATGTAATAATTATTTATAAAAAAACAAATAACTATCCAATAGTCATAAGTTCTGATATCAAATATCAAAACAAGCATTAAACATTATTTTAAATAACTAGATGGGAGATCTGGTATCCAATAGCTACAGTTGTCGTATTGTGAGAATCGATATTCTCTATACACAACTATACACATATCCTTTCTTTAGCTTTATAATTTTCCTTCAATTATTCACAACAATTGTAAATAATTGATTAGCAAACTGTGTCAAACACGTGACTTCTAAAAGTCACTAAAGTAAAAAAAAAAAGTCATTATAAGATAAATAAATACCTAATAGAGTTTTCTTAATGCCAGTCAAGAATCTCGAGACATGAACTAATTCACGTCAATTCTTACTGCATAAGAAAATATAGATAATTATATCTTAAAACAGATATCTATTTAGATTACCTATCATGACTTAGCAACTAAGTCACTAACCATCTTGATTTTCAAGAAAATCGGAAAGGCAATTCCCGATGGTTTAGACTAATTTAACAATATCCAAGTCTACTAACATTCTAGAACCTATTCAAATAATATGCATACAGTGGATTAGAAGTTTAAATTCTATCAACAATATAGAATAAGGAAAACACACAAGCGGTAATTTCCATAATATTACACACTGCTTTAATTATGGATTTTTAACCCAGCAGTGTCTCCCACTACTTTACGTAATACCGTAATCCCCAACGGAAAATGGGAATTCAATAATTAAATCGAATTCCATAGTGAGAAGTGGACCCCATGAATATATTTCGACTCACAGCTTTGGCACGATCTCGCCTACGTATATTCATTAGGTAGACAACTCATTGTCAATCACACTCACTGTGACTCCTGATTTTGGTCCTGACCGTTTCTCATTATGATAGCTTTGGCACATTCACAAGGAGGCATATCAAGGCTTCACTTGCCAATGACAAACTCAAGTTACCGATGTAGTCCTGACAGCTTTGGCATGTTCAGGATTTACACTTTCACTTGAATTTGTCTAGTATCAAATATACATCCGTCATCGATAAAATTCTATCAACTACACCCTCACTGCTTTGGCACTTTCTCGGATGCAGCAATAGAAAGATATCCATAAACCGTATTGACAAGACGGACCAAGAAACATGCATCCAATACATATCACTTTAGTGCCTTATTTAAGCGGGGATATTCCTCAAAAAATTATTGCTCTACATCAAATGCAGAATTTAATCTAGAACAATTTCTAAACAATTCAATTCTACCTTAGAAAACATAACTTAACCATTAAATTTCTGTTACGTTCCCCGTTAGCGTAGAACTAAAAGTCAAGAAACATATAAATTACATGCATGTGCAAACATCAAAATTGGATTATATATCATATATCAAGCATGACTAATCTAATGGATGAAAGATCAGATCTGCTCTGATACCATTTTTGTTGGGGTTTTGGCGCGGGCACAGTAGAAGCTCGCGGTTCGGGTGAAATCATAATTTTAATTTTTTTTTAAATTACCGAATAAATTATTCAATATCCAATATGAGTAATTCATTCATATTTCACCTAAATATATTTATTCGATATCAAATAATGACATAAATAGTTAAGAAACATCGCGAAACATTTACGAAATTTTTTTCTGTAAAATGACATAAAACGCGTTTTTGACCGAACTGACCACCCAATGCACATGAGGGTTGTCCAGGTCAGCCCCAACAGTACTAGGACAGTTCATGGGCTTCCCAAACAGTGACCAATTCACTATTTGGGCAGCCGTCACCCGGTTGGTTCAAAAGTCACCCGGTAATGCCGTTTTTCACCGTTTTCACTTATTTCAACTCCGAAATAATTTTCGGCAGTTGTTCCAGTACCCAAAACACATCCAATACATTTATATGACATAATTTTCATCACCATAAACCCATTTTTCTAGATCTGATCCAGAAACCAAAAATATCAATATTTCATGCTTTAATCCAATTTTCCTAATATTAATCACATTAATCATAACATCAATCCAAGCCAACACCAATGAAGCACCCAAGAATAATTCTAGGCATTACAAGAGTGGTCATAACATTCTAGATTGGCAACATATCATCAAATGATCAAATTGAACCAATATTATAATAATATCATTCAATTATACTTCACACATGCACCCAGCCTTCAATTTCATCTTCCAAATCAAAAACCCCAAAATCTAAAGAAAAAAATAAACCCTAGAATCTCTCTAGATGCTAGATGCTCAAGAACAAGAAACATGCTTTCTAAGCTTAGGGATATAAAGAATTACCTTTACTTCTCCTAATTCATTAAGCTATTTTCTTGATTTTCTTCACTTTTCCTTCTTGAATCATCAAGCAAATTTAGAGAGTATTTTGAAAATGAAATTCGGCCATAGCTTCCCTTAGAAGGGAAAATAAATTTTTTTCACTTTAAAACTTGTAATGACCGACTTTGGAGGGGCATTTTTGTCCTTTTGTCTTGATTAATCTAATCAATTAATAATAAGCTTTAATTTGACAAATCAAATTTGTACACTTAAAGCTTAATAAGATCATGCCACTTGTAGCCAATAATAATCAAACATATATTCCATAACAATTATGAAATATATATATCATTTAATCATCTAAATATTTAATATTTAAATATTTAAATAATTAATTAATATAATTATTAATCCATATGTATTTTATTTACATTAAATAAAATACATATAGAAGTGACATGTGTCAAAATCTCATTTGACAATTAATTAATATGTATCTAATCAAATTATGTATCAAATACAAATACACAATAATTACGATTGACCAAAAAATGCCATTATGTATGTATTTTTATTTAACCGTTTAAACGATTCGAATTAACCCATTTAATCTGGTGAAGTATTATGAATAATCTGTATTATTCATAAGAGGTTGCCCAATTGCTCAACGAGTACACTTCATATTGTGGGACTCTCTAAGTTTAGGTTTATCTGTCACGAAATCCAATTTCGTGTCCATAATTCATCCACTCATGCAAGTCGAGGTCATTACATACGTATAATCCCTCCGTAACTGGCTATCCATATTATACCTGGGATATAGATAAGATTGTCAAATCCTTATGGTGTAATATAGTCGACTTTCAAATTTACGATCTCTAAATAACACTCGGAACTCGCTTCCGAAGTTATACCACAACCATGTATTTACTAGATCGCAAACACGTGTAGGAAACATATGCCATGTACACAGGACTGACAGATTCTATCTTGATATGCACTGGATATCATGAGCATTAGTCCACACCCAACGAACAGGCGGAGGTCTGATCTAAATAGATCGGTGACATGACTGCCATCAAAGTGTGGAGGATAACTCATATATCCATTGTGGTATCTCAAGTCGAATGACTACTATGCTAGCTCAACTCAAGAAGAATCCTATTGACGTTGGTGTACCATATATTAGGAAATATTCAGTGAGTCGTTCAGTGTTTATCAAATAAATACCTTCATGTCTATACGAGTCTCCCGAGACTCATGGTTCATTGGGATAAACCATCGGATCAAGTCACGATATACGACATGTACTGGTCTCAGCGGATTTTACTAACCGACCCGTGTTAGTAAATCTTGACCATGAACTTTATTTAAGGATATACAACTTATAATGACGCTTCCCAATGTCAATTACAAACTACGTTGTAAATGCGCACTACATTGTAAATCCTATGATCTTTGTCTAATATACACGTATCACTAAATCAGATTTAATTTCAATCTAATCATAATTAGATATTTAATCGTAATTAGATCGAATATGTATATAAAAGACAAGATGTACTACCATTAAATAGGTAATATTATGGAAAAATGAATTGTTCGTATTCATGAATCGGACATAATACGATCCAGATTGGCACTCCGAGCACCAACCATAACAAGAAACACATTTTAACTTGCAATAAATATGAGTTTTTCCAGTTTCTAGTTTAGAAGGCTAAACTTCCTTGTAAGATTAAAATTCTGCTCGGATTGTCATGAGAAGGATTAAAACTTTTGATTGGACCGAAGTAAAGGCTAACATTTTGTGCTTAACCACACTTGCGTATCATTGGTTTATGGAGATAATTGATAATTATATTATTAAGAAAGTTACTGAAGTCGTGAGATCATATTCAAGGGGATACTGTTAGAATATTTTATTCTAATTATGGGCTTATATTAATTGTGATACGGGTTTTAATATAAAGCGCTAAGATAATTGGTTTTGTAATAGAAACTGTGAAGCCTAATTGTTTGATCTAATAAAGTTGGCTGCAAAACTCTATATTATTTGATGTGTGGATATTAGAGCGGGCTCTGGATTTGTTATGGGCTTTTGATGGGTGAGCCCATTACACTCCATAAATTTGTGAGCTAAGGTCTCACTCTCACTCCCCTAAATAGCTTACTCAATAAGCTGCCTTAATTGATAAAATCTCCCCTCTCTATTATTTATGAAAATGACTTATGCATATTAATGCATAATTAAGATAATGAAGTGATGTGAAGCTTATTTGATAAGCTTCACACCTCATCACTCTTATCACTTTTGTTGATATAAAGAAAAGCACATGTGTGAGCACATATGCAGTGTGTGTGTTAGAGAGATTGCCGTGAGCAATCATAAAGAAAATAGAGAGGAGAGAAAAGAAAGCATACGCTTTCATCAAGTGTTAAAAGTCTTAAGGCATAAGGAAAGTTTTATTCAGGGAGAGTAAGTTTCTCACCATCAAGAAGTGGGGAGCAGAGGGTGATCTCCTCAGTGCAACTTTTCAACAGATCTACAGAAATTTCCGCTGCAGATATGGATTCTAAATCAGGTACGCTCCCTGGATCATTCGATTAATTCATTAAATTGTATTCTAAGCTCTTGTGTTAAAGGTCATGTTGCAAATAAATTTCTAACATGTGGTATCAGAGCATCAGGAACACAATCTTAGAATCTATGGATTTTTCATAAAGTTGAAGAAAAATCTGATGAATTTTTCGGATGAATTTTTTCTTAGATCCATATTATTTTGATTTGTTGATGGTTGTTAATAATTGATCCGATTTTAAGCACATAAATTTATTGGATTAATTATTAATTCAGATCCATGAATTTTGGGATTTTGATAATACTGAAATTTAATGAAATGAATTCTAGATCTGATATTGGGAGCTGAATTTGTCGCTGTTGTTGGCTGCCTTTGTTGATATTCAATCAATTATAAAAGTTGATTACTTTTGATTAGGCAGCAAAATTATTTTAGCTTTAATGTTTTTTTTTTTTAAAATATTAATATTTATGTATTGTTGCTGCTGTTGATCATCAAAAGGCAACCAATATAATGAAATGATAATTGATCATGATTTTGGTGGGGTTGCCAGTCTGGCGCGTGCGTTATACGCACGTGCGTGATCAGTGCCCTTTGTCAAATTTCAGTTTGGTCCCTTGGATAATAGCATACAGGCCCCCAGCTATTATAATTTGATCCCTGAACTTTATTTTAATTTCAGTTTTATCCCAAAATTTATAAATAAAGTCATAATTAATTTTGTGTGACAATTTAAGAGATAAATTGTTATCTCATAAAGTTTTATTTATACATGGGTATAAAAATTATCACTGGTTAGAGAGAATTAATTGTCTCTCATAAAGTAAAATTTCAATACAATTAATTTATTTGTGACATAGAGATAAATATAAAGAATTAATTTATCTCATAAATTTTGTCACAATATTCAGGAATGTAATTTTATGGACAATTCGGCCCCTTGTCTATAAAGAATAAAATTACATTATAAAGATTATTTTACAAGATAATATAAGGTGTATCCCGATGTGAGAATTGCTTATGAGTTTAGTGGAACTGCAGCCACCAAAGTGACCTTTTTCACTGAATCTTTTAAGTGATGATGGTCTTGCATGTTTTAGGGATGTTTCTATTTTTTGATGTCCAGTCTTCTGTCCAAAGATGTGGATTGTATGTTAAATTTTAGAAATGTTACATATGAGACATATGGTTGGGAATGGACTAGTCTGAGTGGTTTATTCACCCAAAGGTGGTAGACTTACGAAGATTGGATAAGTTTCTAAATCGTCTTATATGAAGAATTTTTAATTACATATTGTATATTCTGCCCAAAGGTGTTTATACAGTGATGTGCTAAAATTCTTGATATAATACTCTTTTATGACTTGGAGTATTTATTATCTTGTGTCGTGCTTAAACTAAAGAATTGCATTGTCATTTGTTTTTCAGTCACCTTTTCAGTTAACAACAACACTGTGACTATAGAGATGTTGACTGGCTCCAATTTTAAAGTGTGGAAGAGAGATGTGTTGTTGGCTATGGAATTAGCAGATATTGATCTTGCTATGAACACTCCTAAGCCAGCTGATATTAATAGTTCCAGTACTGATACGGATAAGCAGCTGCATACATTATGGCATAAGTCAAATCGCATGTGATATTTGACGATAAAGAGATCTATTCCTGAGCATTTGCTAAGTGGTCTTCAAGAAACCTCTATAGCAAAAGATTTCTTGACAGCTGTATCTGAAAGATATAAAGTCTCAATCAATGCAGAAATTGGTACCCTTCTGAAGCAATTATACTCAATGAAGTATAATGGTAATGGAGATGTTAAGGAGTACATCTTGTTGATGGTCCATGTTCAGAATAAGCTGAAAAATCTTAACATTATTCTTCCAGATGCTTGCATTGTCCATCAAGCATTGAATACTTTGCCTGCAGAGTTTGGTACAATTGTAACTACTTACAATTCGAGGGAAGAACCATGGAAGAGAAACTTAAGGCAGGGCATACAGATGCAGCTCTCATTGTTTCTAAGCCTCGCAAGAAAGGTAAGAAATCTAAATTTTCAGCTTCAGGTAATGTTCAGAATTACAATAAAACTGGTCAGACAAGTGCTGTGGGTGGTACTAAAGGTGTCTTCAAGAAAGAACTTAAATGTTTCTTTTGTAAAAAGAAAGGGTATAAGAAGTCAGAGTGTTCCAGGTATAAAGTTTGGTTAGAGAAACATTGTTTGAAGTTTGATTTCATTGCTATATGTGTTGCTGAGGAAGAGAAACTTAAGGCAGGGCATACAGATGCAGCTCTCATTGTTTCTAAGCCTCGCAAGAAAGGTAAGAAATCTAAATTTTCAGCTTCAGGTAATGTTCAGAATTACAATAAAACTGGTCAGACAAGTGCTGTGGGTGGTACTAAAGGTGTCTTCAAGAAAGAACTTAAATGTTTCTTTTGTAAAAAGAAAGGGCATAAGAAGTCAGAGTGTTCCAGGTATAAAGTTTGGTTAGAGAAACATGGGCATACAGGTAACTCCTTGGTTTTTGTTGTATGTGAATCCAATTATGTTAATGCCACATCCAGTTCTTGGTGGCTTGACAGTGGAGCAACTAGTCACGTTGCTTTCACATTGCAGGGATTCATAAACAAGAGGAAACCAAATAAGGATGAGTTCAAGCTCGTAGTTGGAAATAATGAATTGGTGGAAGTACATTATGTTGGAGATGTTTGTTTAAAACTAGACTCCAATTATGAACTTGTTTTGACAAGTGTTTTGTATGTACCATCTTTTAGACGAAACTTGATATCAGTATCTGTACTCGACAAACAAGGTTATGGTTTTGAGTTTAATACAGGTTCTGTATCTGTATATTTCAACTCCAATAAAGTTGGCCATTGTGTTTTGTCATACGGTTTGTACAGTCTCTGTTTAGCATCAAGTGAGGTCTATTCCAATTCATATAATGTTGAACAAATTGCCAAAAAACCCTTAATAAAGGAAAAGTCATACATGTTGTGGCATAAAAGACTTGGCCACATTTCTAGGGAAAGAGTAGAAAGGTTAATAAAGTATGATATCCTACCTACTCTTGACTTCAGTGACCTGGAAACTTGTGTTGACTGTTGTAAGGGTAAACTAACCAAAATAAAGAAAAAGGAATCCACTCGTAGCTCCGATCTTTTACAAATTATTCATACAGACATAAGTGGACCTTATTCACCCACAATTTGCAATAATAAGTATTATATAACATTCATTGATGATTTTTCCCGATATGGATATTTGTACTTGATTAAGGAAAAGTCTGAAGCCCTTGATAAATTCAAGATCTTCAAGACTGAAGTTGAGAAACAGCTGGGAAAAATTATCAAGATTGTTAGGTCTGACCGAGGTGGTGAGTATTATGGTAAACATGGGGTCAGTGGACAAATAAAGGGACCGTTTGCCAGATACTTAGAGGATTGTGGAATAGTAAGTCAATTTACTATGCCAGGTAGTCCTGAACAGAATGGTGTGGCCGAAAGGCGGAATCGCACCCTTCAAGAGATGGTAAGGAGTATGATGTCTAGAACTAATCTCCCAGACTTCCTTTGGGGTGAGGCAATTAAAACGGCCTTATATATCCTCAATAGAGTTCCAAGTAAGTCTGTTTCTAGAACTCCTTTCGAAATATGGACTGGTTGGAAACCTAGCATGAGTCACCTCCGTGTTTGGGGATGTCCTTCAGAAGTACGCCTTTATAATCCCACTGAAGGTAAGTTGCAATCCAGATCTACTCGTTGCTATTTTATAGGATACCCTGATCATTCTAAAGGCTACAGATTTTACTGTAGAGAAGTGGGTTATAGGATTGTAGAATCACAAACAGCTAAGTTCTTGGAATTTGATGTGGCTGATAATGATAATCATATATAAATCTCAAATCAAGGACAACAGACCAGAATGGTTCATATACCTATACCCATACAGTCTGAGACCTTGGAACCTACACCTGCAACTAATCAAGTTATGGAGGAGGAACCCATACAGGTAAACGAGGTTCCGCCATTACTAGATATAGCTGCAGAGGTTCCATTAAGAAGGTCAACCAGGGTAAGACGGTCTGCTGTTCCCTCTGATTATGAAGTTTATCTAAATGAGATTGATTATTACATAAGCCATTTCACTGATCCAACAACTTTTAAAGAAGTTGTTTCTAGTTCTCAATCTGATCTATGGTGGAATGCAATGAGAGATGAAATGCAATCTATGGGATATAATGGTGTGTGGGAGCTTGTTGAATTACCTGAAGGTTGTAGACCTATTGGCTGTAAATGGGTCTATAAGACCAAGAAAGACTCCAAAGGGAATATTGAGAGGTTTAAGGCCATATTAGTTGCCAAGGGATTTACTCAGAGAGGAGGAATTGATTATACTGAAACTTTTTCTCCTGTATCTTCAAAAGATACATTTAGAGTGATCATGGCACTAGTAGCTCATTATGATTTAGAGCTACATCAGATGGATGTTAAAACTGCATTCCTAAATGGAGAATTAAGCGAAGAGGTCTATATGGAACAACCTGAAGGATTTCAGAAAGATGGTGAAGATCATCTTGTTTGTAGACTTAAAAAGTCTATTTATGGTTTGAAACAAGCCTCACGGCAGTGGTACCTAAAGTTTGACAATGTAATCTCCTCTTTAGGCTTTGTGGAAAGTAAAGTTGATAGATGCATATATATCAAGATCAGTGGGAGCAAATATATCTTTCTCATTCTCTATGTAGATGATATTTTGCTTGCATGTAATGATCTAGGAATGCTGCATGAGGTAAAGCAGTCATTGTCTAGACATTTTGTTATGAAAGATCTTGGAGAAGCATCTTTTGTTCTGGGTATTGAAATCCACAGAGATAGAACTCGAAAGGTATTAGGTCTCTCTCAGAAAGCATACATTGAGCGGATACTGAAGAGATTCAGTATGCATGATTGTAAATCTTGGGATGTGCCAATTGCTAAAGGTGATAAATTGAGCCTGGCACAGTCACCTGAGAATGAGGTTGAGAGAGAGTCCATGAAGGCAGTGCCATATGCTAGTGCAGTAGGAAGCCTGATGTATGCACAGGTATGCACTAGACCTGACATTGCATTTGCAGTTGGTGTACTGGGAAGATTTTTATCTAATCCTGGAAAGGAACATTGGACTGCTACCAAGAGAGTTTTTCGGTATCTTAAAGGGACTAAAGATTACATGTTGACATACAGAAAGGTTGAAAATCTTGAACTAGTAGGGTATACGGATTCTGACTTTGCTGGTTGTTCAGATGATAGGAAATCTACCTCAGGATATGTGTTTATGCTAGCAGATGGAACTATATCTTGGAAAAGTGTCAAGCAGACACTTGTAACTTCTTCCACAATGCAGGCTGAGTTTGTAGCATGTTTTGGTGCAGCGTCACAGGCTGTTTGGCTACGAAATCTCATTAAAGAATTGTCAGTTGTTGACTCCATTTCTAGACCTATAAGGTTATATTGTGATAATCTTTCAGCTGTATTATTTGCCAAAAATAATAAGAATATCACTGGGTCAAAACATATGGAGGTCAAATACTTGACAATTAAGGAGCTAGTTAAGAAAGGTGACATTATAGTAGAGCATATCGGTACAGATGATATGATTGCTGATCCTTTGACCAAAGGTCTTCGACCCATTGTTTTTGTAAAGCATGTTGCTTGTATGGGTTTGGTAAAGTCTTTTGATACCCTAGGTTAGTGGGAGGCATCATTGCTCTATGTTATTTTGTTTGTACATTCGTACATGTATTTTGTATTATGCAATGATTATCTATAAAGGTGCATCTTCATTGGAAGATATTAATGTTTATTGTTTGATATATCATTGTGTAAAGTCTTATGATGTGTGTCAATCATAAGCATTGGCTTGGGGCATAAAGTTATAAAGCCTTGTTGGTATGTCTTGTGACACATAAAGTTTATCTTGGGATAATAGAAGACATACATGCTTATATTTAAGCCTTGATTTCTCATGTGGCCTGGGCTGCATAAGGTAGAGAAATTGGGGACCGATAAGAGAAAATAGCACATGTATTTTTTAGATCATAAAGTGGGTGCTATTGTATCTTACTGCTCTATCACATCTTGTTCATGTCGATAAGGTTGTTTGATATATGTGACCATGGAAGGGACTATGTTGCATTATAATGTAGGCACCGCCATGATTCTATATCTACGATCTTATAGGACGAAATGGTTTACTAGAGTTGTTTCTGAACCAATATTGGATCCATAAAGTTTTCTTAGCATTAAAACATCCACAGTTGATATCGCCCAAGTGGGAGAATGTTAGAATATTTTATTCTAATTATGGGCTTATATTAATTGTGATACGGGTTTTAATATAAAGCGCTAAGATAATTGGTTTTGTAATAGAAACTGTGAAGCCCAATTGTTTGATCTAATAAAGTGGGCTGCAAAACTCTATATTATTTGATGTGTGGATATTAGAGCGGGCTCTGGATTTGTTATGGGCTTTTGATGGGTGAGCCCATTACACTCCATAAATTTGTGAGCTAAGGTCTCACTCTCACTCCCCTACATAGCTTACTCAATAAGCTGCCCTAATTGATAAAATCTCCCCTCTCTATTATTTATGAAAATGACTTATGCATTATTAATGCATAATTAAGATAATGAAGTGATGTGAAGCTTATTTGATAAGCTTCACACCTCATCACTCTTATCACTTTTGTTGATATAAAGAAAAGCACATGTGTGAGCACATATGCAGTGTGTGTGTTAGAGAGATTGCCGTGAGCAATCATAAAGAAAATAGAGAGGAGAGAAAAGAAAGCATACGCTTTCATCAAGTGTTAAAAGTCTTAAGGCATAAGGAAAGCTTTATTCAGGGAGAGTAAGTTTCTCACCATCAAGAAGTGGGGAGCAGAGGGTGATCTCCTCAGTGCAACTTTTCAACAGATCTACAGAAATTTCCGCTGCAGATATGGATTCTAAATCAGGTACGCTCCCTGGATCATTCGATTAATTCATTAAATTGTATTCTAAGCTCTTGTGTTAAAGGTCCTGTTGCAAATAAATTTCTAACAGATACAATATAATAAAAGGAAACGTTAAAAAAAAATAGTTACCGGAGTCATGGACAGGTGGTCCCCTTTGAACAATATTTAAAATGGAACAATATAAAATTAAAAAATTTTATATTTTGAATATGTTTTTCTTACCCCATAACATCATAAGAAAAAGGCCTCAAAGCATTTTGTTTATGCTAATGTTCTACTAACTAATAGACAAACTTGTTACAGGTCATTTCCAAGGATGCTGAAACTCCATTAAAACCAAATTATCCTTCATTGATGGTTAAAAACACACTGCTGCTGATGGTATGAGAAAGAAATCATCTTATTTCTTATGTTGCAGTTTAGGCAAAAGTTACTTTTATTTTAGGTGCTCTTTGTCAATACAGACACTGCATTTTTTTTTATTCAATTCCTTGATCCCTTAGGATCTAATCCTGATAATGATGGATCAGTTAAGTCTTCTATTTTGTTTCTTTTAACATTTCTAATTTCTATTTGTTTTCCGTTGTTGCATTAATTTTCGGAGATCCTCTTTATCTTTCTTGTAGAGGGATTAGAATACATCAATTTTTACAGAATGATACAGAAGGTGGTAGTTTTAATTGGATATTTGTGAAAGTTCAAACAATATTCTAAAAAGCGTTAGGTGCTAGCGTTTAAGGGTCCTAGGCGAGACCTAGGAAATTCCTTGGAAATTAGGGATTTCTAAAATTAGGGTTGAGATTTGATGGAATTTGGACAAAAACATGTTATGAAAATATTATTTGAGCGATGAGTAAGTTTTCTAGATGTTCAATTTGATGAAAAACACGAACAAATGAAGAAATTAGGGTTCTCACAAAGTTAGGGCTTTTGAAAATTGGGGATTTTCAAAAATTTATGTAATTAGGAACAAATTAAGCATGGAAATGGTAAGAAAACCCCAAAACCGGCATCGATTCACTGTTAATTTTGAAATCAGAGATGGTCAACGATCATTGACCGTTGTTGACTGATGATCAACAGTCAAATTTGACAGCGAAAATTCACCGGAATAGGCAGAAAAAACCACTTATTCCGGCAATCGCCTAGCCCCAATGATTTGGGGCCAGGCTCAACGGTCCTAGGTGACGCGTTTTAGAATACTGGATACAAATGAAACAAATTATGCCGAACAACTTGAACACTTTAATTAGTATACTCACATTTCATTTTTTTTGTAGTCGCCGATGCATTCCGGAAGTTTTGAATATGGTTATTATGTCATGAAGTACATGAAAGATGTTGTTTCAAATGTCGATTTTCTGAAAAAGAAAGTAAGCTTTCGTTACAGTAATATTTTTAATTTTTAATATTTGAAATTATTGTTTCATTTTTTTAATTTTTTTTTAAATTTGAATTAAAGTTCAAGGGAATAAATGAGTACCATGCACGATATTTCGCAATTTTGTGATGATGGGCAACTTATGTTGTGAAGTTAATCACTGAACACAATTGTAAGGTAATTTATATTTTTGTTTTTTTTACCAATTCAAATTATATAACATTTATCTTATGTTGACGGGTGATTTTCGTCCCAATGGCAGTTTCAGGATAACTCTCCTGAGACAATCCTCCTTCAACTTTGAATTTGTTTGGTTATGAGAGACCAAAAACAAATGTAGCAAAAGGTAAAATGAACACAAAGTCGACAAGGAAAGTTAACGTGGTTCGGCGGAGCGAGTCCAGCCTACGTCCACGGGCACAAAGTGGGAGGTTGCTTTTATTTCCAAACCGAGCTCGGCCGACCTGTTTTCAGGATGGGTCTAAAGAAAACGAGCTGTTTTTTATGTTTCTCTTTTACAAGTAGTGCTCCCTCCTTCATTACAAAATTTGCTATCCCCTACAGATGAAACTAACTTTCCTTTATATACTAAGAAAATTACAACACTATTCCCATACTTCCATGACGTCATCCACGTAGATCTCCGGCTGATTGAAGGGCTCTCGGCCCCAAGACTGTCTTCGCCGAAAGCAAATCTGCCACTTGGCGGCTTGTCACGTCAGCCTGTTTTATACATTGCCACACGCCATAATGATGATGCCAGCCTATAAAGAGCTTCCCAAACAGTGGTGAATGCCAGAGGGAAAATTCCAAACTATCCATGATCATACGTCGGACTTCAAGAGGTCGGTCAAATGATCTGCCGAACTACCCAAACTGCTACCATCCCGACCAAAAATACCCGAGCTCACTATTCCGGTCTAAGGAGAAGGTAGAACTGAACCGAGCTACTAGGCTACTATGGTCGGTCTCGGCTCTGATGTTGTCGGTCTCTGAAATTCACATCATGTTTTATCCTCGGGGGGGGGGGGGTCAGATCCGGGAAACTGGGTCCGAACACCATGCTAGACCGAGGAATGACCCAAACCTTCTGAACAACCGTCTTCCCAAAAGGAGAAAACCCATATCTGCCTTTGCCGAACTGTTCAAGTGCCTTGTCACAAAAATCACTATCAACATATGTCCCATATTTCTCGGTTCCAACGAGTGTACAAGTTGGTACCGGGAACTACAAAACTGGAAGTGTGATATCATTCAGTTGGTGGTCGACTCCTGGGACGGGTGATTTTTGTCCCAGGGGCAGTTTCGAGATAACTCTCTCGAGACAATCCTCCTCCAACCATGAATTTGTTTGGTTATGGGGGACCAGAAGTAAATTTAGTAAAAGACAAATCAACACAAGATCGACAACATGGTTTTACGTGGTTCAGCGGATTAAATCCAACCTACGTCCACGGGCACAAAGTATGATGTTACTTTTATTACCAAAACTAGCTCGGCCGACCTCTTTTTATGGGTGGTCTAAAGAAAACCGAGCTGTTTACTTATGGTACTTTTTACAAGTAATGCTTTCTATGAGACTTATTTTCACCAACCTATACAAATGAGACTACACTAATTTTTTACACTGAGAGAAATACAACATTGTTATCATGTTTTCATGACGTCATCCACGTGGATCTCCGGCTGATTGACGGGCTCTCGGCCCCAAGTTTGTCTTCGCCTAAAGCAAATCTGCCACCCGACGGCTTGTCACGTCACCCTGATTTATACACTGCCATACGCCATAATGATGATGCCAGCCTGTAAAGAGCTTCTCAAACAGTGATGAATGTCAGAGGGAAAAGTCCAAACTATCCATGATCATACGTCGGACTTCAAGAGGTCGGTCAAATGATCTGCCAAACTACCCAAACTGATACCGTCCCGACCAAAAATACATGAGCACACTATTCCGATCCAAGGAGAAGGTAGAACTGAACCGAGCTACTGGGCTACTATGGTCGGTCTCGGCTCCGATGTTGTCGGTCTCTAAAATTCACATCATGCTTTGTCCTCGGAGGGGGGTCAGATCTGGAAAATTGGGTCCGAACACCATGCCAGACCGAGGAATGACCCAAACCTTCTGAACACCCGTCTTCCCAAAAGGAGAAAACCCATCTATGCCCTTGCCGAACTGTTCAAGTGCCTTGTCACAAAAATCACCATCAACATCTTATATTTTTATGAAGTTTATTAATGTGTTGTATTTGTTTGCATAATTGAAGTTGGAAGAACAAATAGGGTTAGTTTGTTGAGATGTAATTATTTTATTTTTGAAATTTATTTGTTTGTTGAAAGTTGTGCATGTTGGCTAGAAATGTGGTATATTATTGTGGAAAATACTTTTTTGTTGAAATTTATTTATTTTTAGCTCCAAATTGAAATTTCAAAACCGTGGTATAATATTATTGTTGAAATTTGTGTATTTGTTGGAATATTTTTGAAATTTATGGTATTTTATTATTGAATTAATATCTTGTTTGTGAAATTTGTGTACAAAATTATGGTATTTTTATGTACAAAGTTGTTGGAATTTGTGAGCAACATTCACATTGTAATTTGTGTTCAAAGTGATTGAAATTTGTGTGCAAAGTGGCTGAAATTTGTGTTCAAAGTGACATTGACACTGTTTTTTGTTATATATTATTTCTCAACATATATTATTAATAATTTCTAATGAAATGAAACTTGTTTTTGAACCTTTAGGTGAAAGTAGCAGATTTTACTTTTTGGTAAGAAGATACAAGATGTTTACATGATAGAATTTTATTGTTTGTACATGATGGTTATAATGATCTTTCAAACATATTATGTTATTCAAATTTATATGTCACTTTATATGATTTCTTAAATATATATTGATTATAAAATATATTATCTTTTTGTTGGAGTTGATGTTTGGAGCATCAATCTGAATAATGTATTATACATTATATTTTATTAGTTATTAATAAAATAAATATTTTTTCATTTCAATCCTTATTAATGGTAACACCATTATGCATATTAGATTGATGTATAAATATGCTAAGAATGACATCGCCTTAGAATAGTCATGTAGTAATACTGGACACTGGGTGGTCTGACATTGGAATAATATTACTATTATAAACTATTCTTAAAGTAGGTATTCCTAATCGTTGGTTTTGTAAAAATGGTCGAATTTCTATAACCTAGAAGACTAGCACAATTCATATATTGGAATTTGAGTTCCAACGGTTTAACCCGATGAACCATGAGCATGGGAAGCTCGTATAGACATTTGGGTATTCATTGGAGCGAATACCGGATGACTCACTGGTGATTCCTAATAGTTGGAAGTACACACCACCGTCAATAGAAATATTATCGAGTCAAGTAGTATATGTGATCTTTTAACTATATGATAGCATTGATTTTGTGTGTGATCATTCACACTTTGATGTCATGTATATTAGAGACCTTTCATGGAACTGATGTATTCGTTAATCAAGTGCGTATCAAGATAGAATCCGTCGATCCGTATGTGTACCATATATCCGTCGATCTGTATGTGTACCATAAGAGGTTTAGGTATCCATGTGAGTAATTCACGATTCTTTAGACTTTGGCACCAAAGCCGATCACCTTGGATGGATCGCATATATCAGAAATGGTTTCTGATTAGTTGTAAAAAAAAATGGACATGTCGACATGAGATGTGGGCCTTGGAAACTTGACGATGTAATCTATGTTTCCTAAGCACAACTCGGATAGCCTACGACAGAGGGATTATTAAACATAAGTGATGACCTCGACTTGTATAGTTCAGAAAGGTTGTTCATGTTCTTCACAAATTTGGAGGTGGCAGAATTGCGTACATATAATATAGTCTTATATGTGTAACATCCCACCTAATGCCAGGATGCTACCAGCAGGAGACAGGAAAACCCATCTCCATAAGCCTCTGATGCTAAAATTTCGACATGACCTCTGTTAAAAATCATGAAACCTGGATCAAAGTCCAGCACCTCGAGGTGTCCTGATATTAAATACAAACAATTATTCTCAACTCATAAGCAAATAGGCCTCCGGCCTGACATTAGACATAATAATTATAAACAACTATGTGCTCAGCATGATTAAAATTATACATAAAATGCAAATAAATAAAACTAATGCTGTGGGAGCCCAATTACACATCATATCTTATGAAAATATGAGCTATAAAACTCAGTAAATAACTCATATCTTATGAAAATATAACAAGTGACAATAACAACTTAAACATAAATCAAATATATGTGATTATACTCAAACTTATAAATCTCCTCTTAATTTGATGACATCATACACATATCATACATTGATAATACACTCACTGCACTGAATGCAACATCAATTTTTCTCATAATCGAAACTAACTTATTATCTACCAAACCACCCAAACCCACGGCTAAGGTCATCCCAAACCTGTGGTGGTTCAGTCAGCTAAAACTACGACGAGTTTCTTTGTAAAGGTAACGTGAGCTAAAAACGTAAACATTAGCTAAATGTGAGATGTAGACCATGTACTGAAACACTGAGCTGAAACCTCATACCTATATACAACATATGATAGTTAGTATTATAACAAACAAATCAACATATCAGTAATTTATCAGAATTACTAAATTGTTACAAGTTCAGATTTTATTAATTTGTTATTATCCTTTATACTTAACCCATGCCAAACTTTCATATTACCTATCTACAAATGCGTTATTCTAATAGCTAACATCCAAAGCATACGAAGCAAATCATGAATACCATAAAGTATATCGTTTGATATCAAATACACTTCAATCACATGAAATATGAAGTCATAGACATATATATTTTTTTTATCAAAATTATCCATCTTTGCAATATCATAAAATCAGCAATCCAAACAAAATGTCTAAGAAAACTGTCTTTTCAGAAATCTCTTTTCTAATCTGAAAACACATCTTTTTCTATAAAAATTTTCTGAAAATTCTTTTCTCTCTGTAAAACTCTGAGCTTTTCTGTAAATACTCATAATCAATGCAATAACTTTTCGAGTTCACAATACTTAAATCCAAGTTTTCCTTTCAAAATTTTTGTAAAACATTTATGAAAATATATGTATCATCATCAGAAATATCATCTGTCAACTAGTACATAATCTCGTGGTCTTGAGGCGTTACGTCTCGTCGTCCCCCAAGCCACTAATTCAGTAAACAGTGGTGCTATCAGAGCCATCAACCTGTCTCTGAAACCCGGGTCTAGGGGCCTCGCTATCCCACTAGCCCAATACCTAGGATCTATGGGCATTTGTCATCCATAGTCCTGTATCCCGTGGTCTTGGGGCGTTACGTCTCACTAGGCCTCGATATCCCACTAGGTCAATACCCAGGATCTAAGGGCATATGTCATCCCTAGTCTTGTATCCCGTGTGCACACTTCTATATCCGGATTGGTTACCAATATCTGTTAATTCCATGTCTGGATCAAGTTACATATGAGGTGGATTTTTCCCCCATGCCTCCAAAATCATAAAATCATTCATTTGAAATCATTTTCATCATGAAAGCATTCATCTGAAACCAAGCTTATCAAAAAGCTTAAATCATATGTCTCAACCTGAGTGAAATCAACATTTCAAGTGAAATCAACTTAGTCAAGTGATCTGTAAAATCATATCTGAAATCATAATTAAAATTCTGAAATAAATACTTCACTCACACATACACAATAGTCAAGGCATCCAGAAATACACAATCAAGACATCACATACATTTGAGCTAGCTTACACATACAATACTCATACGAAACTCTTTACCTATTTAGAATATATATTAGATGAATGTCGTCCGAACACATTTCCTAACCAGCTCGGCTACTACACCACGAAATCATTAACCAATTAAACATACCCACATACATACATATCACGTGTCACAAATTCATTACATAGTTTCTCATACCCAAACATATACATGACAAACATTACTTAATCATTCAAACTTATCACACACATACGTTTATATACGTATATCAAACATATGAATATATTTATTGTAGGCACTGCATTTTTACACATAAGTCCCTATGATGAGTCTCATTTTGGAGACACTACCTTTTAAGTCACGGAGGTCGCGGAAAACGGACGTCGGAAGGGGAATTCAGAATAAACAAGGTTCACTGTTTTCGTTAGTGCTGCGTTCGTGTTTACGTTCGAACGTCAAACGGATTGCGGGCGTTCGTGCCGCGTTGGAGGAAGCGTTCGAACGGTGTCGGTAATTCTGGTTTTGCTGCTAGCCTCACATCCAGCCCAATTAGCCCCCCAAAGCCCATAAAACATATCCCAATTTAAATAAATAAATATTATTTAAAACATTAACTAAATAAGATAATAATTAAATTAATTAAATAATTAAATAAAACATATACCAATTATAAAATAAGCAATTACCAACTTAAACTAAAATCATGCCTAAATTAAACAAATCACATACTAAATCAATTATATAATCATACCAAGTTAAAATCAATCAACCAATATATTATTCCTAACTTAAAATATTGTATTCCTAAACCAAGCCAATCAAATATTCAACCTTCCCTATCTAGCCAAGATTTGTCCCCCCCTCAATCTTTGACTTCCCTTAACCAAACCAAATCAAATCCCTCTTTAATTAGCCAAATCCCTTTCCTTGTCAAGCCCAACCCTTTGCCTATAAAAAGAACCATTCACCAACCTTCTAGACCCTAGTCCCTAGCTCATACACAACACACAAGAAAATTACAGGAAGAAGACACCCAAAAAATAGTAAGCAAAAGATAAAGAGGAAACGGCAGCGAAACCACAAGGAAACAATAGCAAAAGACGGAGAACGACGACTCAAAACAGTAAGACAACGAACGAGAACAGTGAACCAGTGAACCGGAAGAGTTGCGGAGCATCCACCCTTCCGACGATCGTGTACCGTACATCCGAGAGGTGATTTAAAAGGTTAGACCTGAGGGTACCTTTTCATTAGTTTATATTCGTTTTTTTTTATTATTATTGAATTCTATTCGCATGAGAGTCGTTTATGGATGCATGTTGTGGCTTGAATGAAATGGAAGAGTGTCGTCTCTTGTGGTATATAGGATGGAAACCTAGACGTAAATTCCGTAGCCGAATCCGAATGGACGGTAGTGCGGTCTGTACTTGGGATACAACTCCACGTACCACTTGAGTAAACGGCACATTCTCTTGTTTTGTGTTGCTTTTATTATTTATTTTTCGTCACTTAAATTCTGCATGTTGCTTATTTATGCATGACTCAATCGAGCGCATGGGCTTAGTAAGTGGAATGAAAGATCCCCTATGGGGAGGGGTTAAAGCCCTTTACCACAATGCTTTGCCGCACCGGTTGATGTGTGTTCGGTTGGATGCAAGACACGTTCAATCGGATATACGTAGAATAATATGATTGTCTTTATGTTTGTATGCATGATGTGATGTGATGCGCATGGGCTTAGTATGTTGGTCTAAAGGTCCTCTCTTTGAGAGATCAAGAGCCCCAAAAGGCCACCTTTACGGCAGTACTTTACCGCGCCCCTTTATTTTGTTGTTTATGTATTGCGTCCCATTTCATACATCAGGTCTGTTCCCGTTCGAATGCGTTTACGAACGTAACTCGAACGTGCATGCATTTTTGCCTTATAATGCATCAGGTCTCATTTCCGTTCGAACGCGTTTACGAACGCCATACGAACGTGAGCATTCTGTTTCATTTCCGTTCGAACGCGTTATCAAACGCCATACGAACGCGAGCATTCTGTTTCATTTCCGTTCGAACGCGTTTACGAATGCTACTAGAACGTGAGCATTCTGTTTCATTTTCGTTCGAATGCGTTTACGAACGCTACACGAACGCGCACACACTGAACTGAGTCTGTCTTATCATATTCATGCATAATTGCCTCTTGGTTGATCTTTCTTGTGTTATATAGTCAACCGTATTATTTGTATTCCTGCATTTATCCATTCTATGTGTTCTTGGGATTGTATTCAAGCATGATTAGGCTGTTAGCATGTTATTTGGTTAATAGGTTCATGAGATAGTACTCAAGCATGATTATGTTGTTCTTAGTTTTCCATATCATAGGATTGAAATATGTTCATGAGATTGCCATGTGATGTTGCATGTTGTGATGAACTTGTTGATGTATGCATATGAATTTAGAAGCATGATATTTTTGGAAATAAATGTTATTTAAGCCTGGTTAAATTATTACATAAATCCTTTTATTACAAGTGACATAAGTAAGGGACCATTCCGAACCCAACGGTTTGAGGTCTTCCCTTGCGAGGGGTGAGTGCGGCCTTAAATCTCATTTTCCCGGTTCACACCGGGTGGCGACTCCATTACTCTCCGGTTTAGTCCCCTGTGGCTACTCCGTACTCCCAACTAGGCCGCGAGCCTAGGACAGAAAAGCGTCGCCCAGATTTCCTGTGTTCCCACAGTCTGGCGACTCCACTGGGGATAGAGAATTGGCCCCGAAATATTGACTTGTGATGTTTGGATTTATGTTTTAATTGACCGTGTCTATAGTGTATAAAGTGAGGGTTTAATCAAAGGCATTTTTAGGCTAGGTAATGGTTTGGTGTCTTCCTTCATTCACTACCTTTCTAGAAGGAAAAGTTGTGAAGGCACCTAGATAGCCATCTACTCGTAGCCTATTGTGATGGACTAATTTGGAAGACTCGTTGTTTATTCCTGACAACAAGCGATAAGAGCCTAAGAGGCTTGGGTATTTAAGTGAGCCTCGCTCCACCTTCCCTCTGGGGGATCTATAACGGTAAATCCATTTGACAGTCCGTCACACGCCATAGCTCATTGGCACGTACCTTAGTGTATAAAAAAGGGTGCGCTCACTTGGTTGCTCGAACCCTTGAGTGGGGAGACCTAGTTGTGGGCCATCCTTCGCCGGTGAGAGCCTTTGTCTATACTCTTACTAACCCACCTATAGACCGGGTTGGCTAAAGTAACAATTATTTCCTTGAATATGTGCTTGTGGACCATCCTCATTTGGATGCAGTTGGACTATTGTCAGAAATGCGGGCTTGCTGGGCCATTTAAACTGGGGCAAGTTCGCACCTTATGACTATTAGGCCAAAAGCTTCTGAAATGTTGATAGGCCATTATTGTAGAAATTATTATGTCATGTTTACATCATCTTTCTTCTATGCTTGTGTTTGGGAACATCGTCGTTTGAATCCATTTGGACCATTTGTCATGGGATATGGGCTTGTTGGGCCATTTAAACTGGGATAAGAACGTATTTAATGACTATTGGGCCAAAGGCTTCTAAGTGATTGATGGGCCACTTTGTGATTGTGTTCGGAACGTTATCATTTAGGTTTAGTCGGGCACTTTGTCATGAGATGTGAACTCATTGGGCCATTTAAACTGGGATGGGTTCACTCCTATGACGATTAGCCCGAAAGATTCTAAAATGATAACGGGCCGATTTGTTTGAGAATTTTAGTTGATTTAGTATGTTATATATGTTACATGCATCTCATGCACCCCATGCATACATACATCATGTTAACTCTTGTATACTGAAAGCCATCATAAATTCCCGTTGGGTTAGAAAAAAAGGAAGCCTCACCAAAATACTGAGAACAGACATGAGTGAATCAGATATTGAGGTATCCCGGATAGATCAGTTGGAAAATGGTCTCGCCAAGGTCACTGAACAGTTGCAAGCCTTGACTACTGCCATGACAAATATGGCTGTGCCCCGTGCTGGGGGAAATTCTGAGAATGTAAGGCGCGAGGATCCTCCGAATGGGTTGGGGGATGATATCCCCGCTTTTGATGATGATATGGCAGAGTATGCAACAGACAGAGTGATTGGGTCCCAGGCCGAGATACAGAAACTCAGGGATCAGGTTGAATCCGTTACCCGCAAGATGAGGGGTAAGAATGAAGATTTGCTAGATTATGAGACAATGAAGTTTGAGGAGCAGTTGCCAGCTCAGTTTAAGATGCCGGATTTGGCTAAGTTCAATGGGAATGGAGATCCGAGGGTGCATCTCCGTCAGTATGTGTCTGTTATGAGTTCAGTTGGCCTGTCTCAGCGCCAAGTACAAAAGATGTTCGGGATGTCACTCGAGGGGGCACCCGGTAGTATGGTACCATAACCTAGACAAGCAGGTTAAGGAAGATTGGAAGGAGCTAGCTGATGCTTTCTTAAAACAATATGTCACAGACCTGGAGATTGACTTGTCACTCCGTGACTTAGAAAATATCAAGCAGAAGCCGGAGGAAAATTTTAAGGAATATGTGGACCGCTGGAGGAGCCAGCTTCTGAAGATGCAGACCCGGCCCTCAGAAAATGACCAGATCAAAATGATCATCAAGGGCACCAAGCCCTCTATTTATGGCAAACTGAGGAGAATGACTTCGATGATTACTGATTTTCGACAGCTGAGGGAGACAGTTATGGATATTGAGGAGGAGGAAGCCGAGAACAGAAAGTTTTATGGACAGAACAGAAGGAATATTGGGGGACATTCAGGGACTATGCCTGCTACTGCTGAGGTCACTGCCATTAAGAACAGACGATTTTCTAACCTTGGTAAGCCTCTTTCAAAGGTATTCGAAAAGCTGAAGGCGCAAGGACTCTTAAAACCTTTGGAACCTAGGCCCATTCCAAATCCTGTGCCACCTCACATGAACTTAAACTTATACTGTCACTTCCACCAAGAAAAAGGCCATGACACCGACAACTGCGCCCGCCTCAGACATGAAATCCAAAACCTCATCGATGCCCATACAATACCCGACCCAGAGAAAGAACAACCCAACGCACACAGAAATCCCCTGCCCAACTACATGATCAACTCTGGCCTACCCGAAACCCTTGTCCTCCAAACTCTCAACCACTCAGCTTCATAGGAATAAGGGATAATAATGGTGAAGAACCATGGGCTGAAGAAGAAGGCACTGTTGTTTCTCCTAGTTTATCTTGCACTTTTAATAAAGACATTGATTTTGTTTACCTGTTCGAACGTTTCCTCAACAATAATAAAGGCGATCATTTCATTTATCTGCCTAAGACTATTACTTTCAAACTTGCAACATGAGTGTGTTCAATCTTGGTAATGTGATACTCAGAACGTAGGGAATCCTCAAAAGAAGCAAGCAGAAAAGATAAGTTAGCCATTCAGGAATTGGGAAATGGAGACAGTAGGACTGTTAGACTTGGAAAGAAACGGGTTCCTGGAACAAATCAGTGAAGACAGGTGGAAATGGTACTTTCCCCAGGAGAAGAATGGTCATCAATGGAATTGACAGAAGACCTAACCCAACGGGATAGGAAACTCATTCACGCATGCATGCATGCACGTAACATATTTTGCATTCCTTTTTGTGTTTTGTGTTTGTTTTGTGTTCACAGGTTTTAAAGAAGAAAGAGAGAAAGCGGCAAATGAAAGCCAGTCAGAAGCATCAATATTAGCATCAGTATCAGCATGGGGGCGAGACCCATATCAATATCAACATAGGGGCGAGGCCCCACATCTGCATCAGTTGGGGGGGGAGGCCCATATCAGTATCAGATCGAGGGCGAGGCCCATATCAGTTCAGGGGAAGAAAGCCTCATGTCAGTTCAATTCGGGAATAAAGCCCACACTCAGTGCAGTTCAGGAAGAAAGCCTGCATTCAATACAGTTCGGGAATAAAGCTCGGGAGGAATAAAGCCTCATCTCAACAGTTCGAGAATAAAGCTCGGGAGGAAGAAAGCCTCATGTCAGTATAGTTTGAGAATAAATCTCGGGAGGAATAAAGCCTCATCTCAACTGTTCGGGAATAAAGCCCACATTCAGTTCAGTTCAGGAAAAAAGCCTGCATTCAATACAGTTCAAGAACAAAGCTCAAGGGGAAGAAAGCCTCATGTCAGTACAGTTCGGGAATAAAGCCCACACTCAATACAGTTCAGGAAGAAAGCCTACATTCAGTTCAGTTCAGGAAGAAAGCCTGCATTCAATACAGTTCAAGAACAAAGCCACAGTCAGCTCAGATCAGAGAATAAAGCTCAAGGGGAAGAAAGCCTCACGTCAGTATAGTTTGAGAACAAAGCTCAAGGGGAAGAAAGCCTCATATCAGTATAGTTTGAGAACAAAGCTCAAGGGGAAGAAAGCCTCATGTCAGTACAGTTCGGGAATAAAGCTCGGGAGGAATAGAGCCTCATCTCAACAGTTCGAGATTAAGCTCGGGAGGAATAAAGCCTCATCGCAACAGTTCGGGAACAAAGTACAGGGGAATATAGCCTCATCTCAATACAGTTCGGGAATAAAGCCCACAGTCCAAACAATCATGGAATAAAGCCCTATCTCTACACAGTCAGCAGTTCGGGAATAAAGCTCGGAGGAATAAAGCCTCATCTCAACAGTTCGGGAATAAAGCTCGGGAGGAATAAAGCCTCATCTCAATACAGTTCAGGAAGGAACAGGCCGAGAATGGCACTCCAAGAATGGAAGCACGGTTCGGGAATGAACCAGGGGTTGCAGCACCTCACCATCCAAATCAACTCAACTCAACACAGGGTAAGTCAAGTGGCAGCTGGCGAGCCAGGTACGTGAAAATGCATTGCATAACTTTGATAGGATTGTCACTGTTACACATTACACAAGTCCCATCAAAGTGGGGGCGACTGTAGGCACTGCATTTTTACACATAAGTCCCTATGATGAGTCTCATTTTGGAGACACTACCTTTTAAGTCACGGAGGTCGCGGAAAACGGACGTCGGAAGGGGAATTCAGAATAAACAAGGTTCACTGTTTTCGTTAGTGTTGCGTTCGTGTTTACGTTAGAACGTCAAACGGATTGCGGGCGTTCGTGCCGCATTCGAGGAAGCGTTCGAACGGTGTCGGTAATTCTGGTTTTGCTGCTAGCCTCACATCCAGCCCAATTAGCCCCCCAAAGCCCATAAAACACATCCCAATTTAAATAAATAAATATTAATTAAAACATTAACTAAATAAGATAATAATTAAATTAATTAAATAATTAAATAAAACATATACCAAACATAAAATAAGCAATTACCAAATTAAACTAAAATCATGCCTAAATTAAACAAATCACATACTAAATCAATTATATAATCATACCAAGTTAAAATCAATCAACCAATATATTATTCCTAACTTAAAATATTGTATTCCTAAACCAAGCCAATCAAATATTCAACCTTCCCTATCTAGCCAAGATTTGTCCCCCCCTCAATCTTTGACTTCCCTTAACCAAACCAAATCAAATCCCTCTTTAATTAGCCAAATCCCGTTCCTTGTCAAGCCCAACCCTTTGCCTATAAAAAGAACCATTCACCAACCTTCTAGACCCTAGTCCCTAGCTCATACACAACACACAAGAAAATTACAGGAAGAAGACACCCAAAAAACAGTAAGCAAAAGATAAAGAGGAAACGGCAGCGAAACCACAAGGAAACAATAGCAAAAGACGGAGAACGACGACTCAAAACAGTAAGACAACGAACGAGAACAGTGAACCAGTGAACCGGGAGAGTTGCGGAGCATCCACCCTTCCGACGATCGTGTACCGTACATCCGAGAGATGATTTAAAAGGTTAGACCTGAGGGTACCTTTTCATTAGTTTATATTCGTTTTTTTTTATTATTATTGAATTCTATTCGCATGAGAGTCGTTTATGGATGCATGTTGTGGCTTGAATGAAATGGAAGAGTGTCGTCTCTTGTGGTATATAGGATGGAAACCCAGACGTAAATTCCGTAGCCGAATCCGAATGGACGGTAGTGCGGTCTGTACTTGGGATACAACTCCACGTACCACTTGAGTAAACGAAACCTTCTCTTGTTTTGTGTTGCTTTTATTTATTTATTTTTCGTCACTTAAATTCTGCATGTTGCTTATTTATGCATGACTCAATCGAGCGCATGGGCTTAGTAAGTGGAATGAAAGATCCCCTATGGGGAGGGGTTAAAGCCCTTTACCACAATGCTTTGCCGCTCCGGTTGATGTGTGTTCGGTTGGATGCAAGACACGTTCAATCGGACATACGTAGAATAATATGATTGTCTTTATGTTTGTATGCATGATGTGATGTGACGCGCATGGGCTTAGTATGTTGGTCTAAAGGTCCTCTCTTTGAGAGATCAAGAGCCCCAAAAGGCCACCTTTACGGCAGTACTTCACCGCGCCCCTTTATTTTGTTGTTTATGTATTGCGTCCCATTTCATGCATCAGGTCTGTTCCCGTTCGAACGCGTTTACGAACGCAACTCGAACGTACATGCATTTTTGCCTTATAATGCATCAGGTCTCATTTCCATTCGAACGCGTTTACGAACGCCATACGAACGTAAGCATTCTGTTTCATTTCCATTCGAACGCGTTATCAAACGCCATACGAACGCGAGCATTCTGTTTCATTTCCGTTCGAACGCGTTTACGAACGCTACTCGAACGTGAGCATTCTGTTTCATTTCGTTCGAACGCGTTTACGAACGCTACACGAACGCGCACACACTGAACTGAGTCTGTCTTATCATATTCATGCATAATTGCCTCTTGTTGATCTTTCTTGTGTTATATAGTCAACCGTATTATTTGTATTCCTGCATTTATCCATTCTATGTGTTCTTGGGATTGTATTCAAGCATGATTAGGCTGTTAGCATGTTATTTGGTTAATAGGTTCATGAGATAGTACTCAAGCATGATTATGTTGTTCTTAGTTTTCCATATCATAGGATTGAAATATGTTCATGAGATTGCCATGTGATGTTGCATGTTGTGATGAACTTGTTGATGTATGCATATGAATTTAGAAGCATGATATTTTTGGAAATAAATGTTATTTAAGCCTGGTTAAATTATTACATAAATCCTTTTATTACAAGTGACATAAGTAAGGGACCATTCCGAACCCAACGGTTTGAGGTCTTCCCTTGCGAGGGGTGAGTGCGGCCTTAAATCTCATTTTCCCGGTTCACACCGGGTGGCGACTCCATTACTCTCTGGTTTAGTCCCCAGTGGTTACTCCGTACTCCCAACTAGGCCGCGAGCCTATGACAGAAAAGCGTCGCCCAGATTTCCTGTGTTCCCACATTTATTACTTCAAATTATGATACCATGACCTTTAAAATCCTCATATTCTTTACTTATCAATCAATATTCACCATTCATGTCCAATCATGTCATATATATACAAATATGCATTCATATGCTAATACACATGCTTATACATATTCATACATTTACATACACGAATACATATTAGTACCGATTCTTACACTTCCATACATCCATACATACACATAAACATTAAGTTCATTTCATGTCTCTCGTCATATCATATCAATAACAAAAATCAATACTTGTGGTAGTCGATTATCCTAACCATAGGTAATCTCGAACTTCATTCTCAAGAATATACCTTAACTATCATCTTTTAACTTAACATGTCAATCATATATATATATATATATATATATATATATATATATATATATATATCAAACACGAAATCACTAATTTAAGTTCCCATCGCATGTGTTACTTACCTGGCTTCGCGAACACTCCAGGTCCTAGTCACATTTGTCAAAACAAATGGTAAAAATACTGTCAGAATCGTGATTTACGATATCATCGACTTAACTACGATAAAATCTCAGATTTTTCCGGAACAACCAAAACAAATTATTACAAGCCACTAGTTCACCGAAATTCTCGGTTTGCGTGTTTTTGGAAAATCTTCCGAAAAACATTTCTGCAAACACTACGGAAGGGTTCCGAACCCTCCGAACATACCCGGATTTATCCAGACATGTTCATAATATCATATATAACTCATAACTATCGTTAAAATCAAAACGTATCATTATATGCAAATACCCACTTTTACCGAAAACTAACATATTCTATTGGATCGATCAAACTCATTCTGTTTTCACTCGGATTCTACCGAATGCTCATATTCAATATACTAATACTCAAATAATTCAATTTATATCAATATTCTACTCTACGAAGCTACTAGATACATCCGAACGTTTAACCATAAACTTGAAATTTGTGTATTTATACTGGGAGGTCTTACCGAGATTTTGAGGCCATATACGGACTCCAAACGATCCCACGAACGCGCTGGAATAGACGGAATTCCGATCGGAGCTACTATTCACAGTGGGTCACTATTCATCTGAATCTTCCTTCCTCGTTTTGCATGCAACCGTGCACGGAACGGAAAATCCATCACCGCCAACTTGTAGTACTCTTCGAGAGCTTCGATTTGGCAGGTGGCTCGGGCCGTGAAACGAAACGACGAGTCAGGATCGGGATACCCATTCACGCATATTTCTCTCTCTCTAACGGCTGTTCACAGCGTTTCTGGCGTCGTCGCCGGCCACCGTTGGACGCAGGGTGGCCGGACGCTCCTTCAGTTCCATCGCGATGGCCGACCGTGGCCGGCTGGCTGCTGGCACGGCCTGGCAGTAGCTTCTACGGGTTTGGAGATTGTGGGCATTTTGGGCAGATGAGAGAATTTTGACATTTGCGTAATTTTTGAAAACAATGAGGTATTTATAAGAAAGTTTCTGAAAATTATATTTTGACCCCTAAAAATTACAGTAAGGCCCCTGCCGAGGGGTTTTAACAGAAATTTACATATTTAAAGCCATTCTGATGTAAATTTTGAAACGTGTTCAACATGAAAGTTGTTCGTCTCGGAACAAAAAAAAAATCTGATGGTTCAAGAATCAACTCAATTGGAGTTCGTTTGCTATCTCTATAGTCGAACCAACAAACTTCTTTCATATAAAATAATATACATAAATCGCGTAAGCGGTTCTTTACTGTCACACGATTTCCATTGCATCAAATCTCTATTTTAAAATATTTCAAGCTATATTTCAACACTTAAACTCTTATTCTCTGATATAGTCTCATTCCAAGACCCGATCTACAGTGCAAAATCCTTCCGAAATAGTTTCTGAATTCTTGGATATTACAATATAACGAACGTGTTTGGACTAAGAGAGTCTCATAATATGAAGTGTACCCGTTGAGCACTTCGGTAGCCGATAATTTTTGATAATAAATAATATTTGATATTATAATTATCAACTGAAATAATTAAGTGTTATTGGATAACATTAATTATATACTTTGACCCAATTGGATTAATTAGATTAATTCACACAAGCGATTTGTTATAATTTCATAAATATCTCTACAATTGGAGGATATTTTGGTAATTACAAATATGTAATAATAGTTGTATTTGTCTTAATTTAATTAGATTAAATCAAAGTGGTAGACATTTAACTAATCCATTAATTAAACTTTGTCTTGATTTAATTGGATTAAATCAAAGTGGTAGACAGAGGTGATTAGTCACACCTAATTATATATATTTCGACAAATTGGATTAAGCCTACCTAAAAAATTGATTAGAACTTTTATTAATTAAAAATTACCTAAGTTTTGCTATAAAAGGAAAACTTGAGCAAGTTTTTAATTAAGCTTGAGCTTAAGAAAGTTAAGTTTGTGAAAACTAAAACAATCAAGATTTATAAATATTAGCCTAAGTAAAAGAAATATTTGGAGAATGTTTGGAAGTTCTCTATAACATTTCGATTAGGAGAAATCAAGATTGGGTCTTGGAATCAAGCTTGCGAGTGGTGGAATCGAGATTAGATCTTAGAGTCAAGCTTGTCAACTTTGGAAATTCTCTACAATATTTCAACAAGGAGAAGAAGATTGAATATTGGAATCAAGCTTACTAGAAGAGTTTGATCTTCTCTAAATCTATATTTTCATTAGTGAATTATTTTTATTAATGAAGCATAACGTGGTGTATTATGTATTTGATACATAATAACATAGTTTGAATTGTTCATGAGTCACTTCATTGTGAGATTCTAATTTGGTTTGTGTCTTAGATTCAAAATTTACGCATGTGCGTATTTAGAATAAATTTATGTTTTTGTTAAAACTATTTGATACTTTGAAAAACATGATTTTATTTTTTAACATGTGTTGATGTTGGTTTTGATGTTAAAAATTAATTTTAGGCGTTTGAAAGTGTTTAGGGACGGTTGGAAGAAATTATGGTTAAAAACCATATTTCCTTCAGCTCTCTATTTCTAGAGAGGTTAAGGATATGTTTTGTAAGCATTTTGAAAACAACTAAAAAAAATAATATGACCAGAGCACAATGCACGCGCGCACTGTAGTACTGAAGCTTATTTTCTCCCATTTTTGAGTTTTCGGACTCCGATTCAGCCCTAATTTTTTTCTATACTCTAGTAATGGAATATGATATTCTAAAAAATTTTAAAATACACTCATGCTCAATTACCACGGGTTAGACCCATTTTCGCTGCACGGGACACCGATCCGACCGTAGAGGTCCTACAACTGCCCCAACACTTTTCATATAATTCTTAATTTAAAAATATAATTTTTAGATTATATTTTATTATACAAAGATTAATATTGGCGCACAAATGTAATTATATAATAAACATTAAAACTTTTAATTATTGTCAATAAATTACTGATACTATAGTCATATTAATCATTGATACTAAAATTCTAAATATTGTTAGTAATTTGGTGATGTTATTGTGTCAATGATATACTGATACTTTTATAAGTTAAATTATTGACATCGAAAAGTGTTAGTTTTTCTTGTTAGTATCGTATCAGTGATACGATAACCGCCACGTCCATGTGGATGAGACTTCTTACAAGGACAAAATCGTGCAGGACCGTTCATGAATGCAGCCCCCAGGCACCTCCGTCAAGCACCCAAAACAGACAAATGACCTCGTAGGATGTGGGTCGCATTAGCGCACCTTCATAAAATAGTATCGTTGTGATGCATAGTGTTAAAACTTTACTCACACTTGAATCACTAACACTAAAATAGTATTAGTAAGGGCCATTGTTGGCCTAGTGTGTATAGTATGAAATGAATCTATGGGTGGCCTGATAGAGGATTTTCTGTTTTGTTAGAAGCTCAATTTATACAAATTCAAATTATCATTTTGACATCTGAAGTTCAATTTACATTTTTAGGTATAAATTAATATATTAATTGAAATTTTTTAAATATAAATTAGTTTGTTAGATTGAAACTTGGTGTGTAAAATTGAATTTAAAAAACGTAAATTAGTGAAAAAATTTAATTTAAATTTAAATTTATTTAAAATTTTCGGATTTTTCCATACCTAAACCAAACGTGGTTGAAAAAAAAAATGATAATCTCCCAATAAATTATTATATATGAAGCCAAATTCCAAACACAGAGTCATTGCTTCCTGTCGTATTGAGAGAAACAAGTCAACAACCTGTGCTGTTAACATAACAACTCCACCCTCGATGGCCCAAAGAAACCCAAATCTCTGAAAGCAAGCAGGAAGCAGGAAGCAGGAGCAGGAAGCAGGAAGCAGGAAGCAGGAAGCAGGAAGCAGGAAGCAGAATAATGGGTTCTCATAATGGAAACACGTGGGCTGATCAAAGAGACAATAACCGAAACGTGAACCCCACAGCTAATTATTATACCCCTAAAGACAAGAAGGATAAATACAAGCAGAAAGTCGGAGAAGGTCTTGATAAAACTAAAGAGGTTGCAATTTCCGGCATGAAGAAGGCTAAGCTTGGTGCCTTTGCCAGTTTCAAATGGATCAAGCACAAGTGCAACAGTAATAATTCTCACAAGTATTAATCACATCCATCCATGTAACGTCTAAGATTTATCATCTTTCTTCATTGCTTCCTTTTTTCCTTTTTTTTTTTTTTTTTTTTTAAATTTCTTCACGTCTTTATATCTGTTATATGCAGTTTGATATGTGTATTTGATGATTATGCTCTTGTTTCAAGTTCTTAGAATTAAAATTGGGATGTGTATGTATCGCTATTTCAAATTATTTGATGATATATTCAAATGAATATCAGGATGGAAGCCTGGTGGGTTTTTGATGTTTTATCTGTTGATTATATATATATATATGAAGCCTTTCGTTTTGTTTTAGAGATGGTATTCATTTTCGTTGGTCATTAAGGAGGCATAAGCGATTATGCCATAGGTTAGCGGTTTTGAGTTAGTCAGAAGCCTTCTCGATAACAAATTAAAATAATATAAGGCTCCGGTCAATAATGGCGTTAAAGATCAACATTTTTATTCATTACACAAAACTTAACCTCCTATGGGACTCTTTCAAAGTCGGGTAGCTTGTTGTTTTCTGGATTCCTTTTATAATGTTTTTTCTTTTACCTAATGTAGATGACAAGTCACTTTTGTCTTGCCTAATGAAATTATAACGTCTCAACTCTTCAACAAATATTTTTTAATTACTATATAAAATAGTCATGTCATCAAAATTGGTTACGAATGAGATATTAGTTGAAATTCATATTACATTTATTTCTCACTCTTTGAAAAGTGATTTTCCTCTCCTCAAATATTATTATATAATATTTTATCTTTATTTGTTTTATTGTAATTATGGTGATTACGGTTTTTTTTTTGGATAAGGGAAGTATATTAGCCAAAAAAAAAACTACAAAAGCACAAGAGCATACCCTAGAGAGAACAGACTATATATGACAGATTCTCTAAGTAAACAACTAGAGCCAAATAGGTTAACAACAAAACAAACAGAGGAAACTCAGAAAATATTATTGGACAATTGTCAAGAATGATGAAGCCATCTATTATCATTGGATGAATTCACTTTATTTAACAAGTTAGCACGAGTCTACACAATAAATTTAATATCATTCAGAATAACACTATGAGGGTGAGGAGGCTCACCATGTAAACGGGCATTCCCCTCTCTCCAAATAAAATAAACTACAGCGGCAAAGAAAAATCGAACAATCAAGTGACATAATAAATCGCCACTATACTACTCCATCAATGAGATTGTCTGCCGCCAATTACATGAGTGCCAAACAATGCCGCATTTAACCAAAATAAAAGACCATACTAGAGATGAAAATGTACACTGTAAGAAAAGGTGATCGGTATCCTCATTGAAATTTCTATAAAACACACATGTAGACCGATCATAAATTCCAAAGACCATCATCTTATCCTGAGTATAAAGGCCACCTTGAATCACCAACTAAAGAATGAAAGCATGTCTCGGAACCGCCTTGCGAAACCATGCAATCTTACTCCAACTCACCCGAGCGCCTCTCAGCCATAAAGCCTCCCAAGCACTCCTAATTGAGAAAACACTCGTACTACCATCCTCCCAAACTAGCTCATCCCCCCTCAAACTATTAGAATCTAGAGGCAGCGTACAAGCTAACTTGAGAAGAGCAGATGACCTAGCTGGGGGCCAGTGCCAAGAAGACCCATCAATGATACAAGCCACCCCAGCCATCATGTCCAACCCTGAATCATAAATGACTCTCTCACCCAAAGCATCCACAATGGGCCCCAAAGAATGCCAATTATCAAACCAAGAGAGTCTTGTCACTACTCTCAATCCTGAACCTCATCCTCCTACGCACCCAAGAATGGAGACTCAATATCTTCCGCCAACTCCAAGTGCAATCCCCTGGACAAGAAACCTCCCAAAAACTCTGTCATTTCAATAAGTAAAATAAGACACAAGTTGATCAATATGAGACCTGGCCCGAAAAAAGAAACTACAAATGTTTTATGATTGCCGCTCGATTCTAGTGCTCGAATTTCTTAATCCCCAAGCCTCATTTTCCATAGGCAAACAATCTCTTTCCCAAGCCGCTTTAGCCACTATAAACACAAACTCACTATCTTGCCACAAAAAAGATCTCAAAGTGGCATCTATCTTCCTTGTTATAGCCTTGGGCAAAATGAACAAGAAATACCGATATACCTGAATTAAGAAAACCAACTTCTACTCAGCTCTACTCATGTTACCATACAATAAAAACAATCTCACCTCCTCATTCAACAAGAAATGATCACTAGGATACTCTTGCAAAGCATATTGCACCTCATACAACTCTCTCATAACCTTTTTAGCCCTACCAAAGAGATTTGAAAAATGCTCATGATTAAGCTTTTGTAACTCCACCTTCACATTTCACAACTTCCTACACAAACAAAACATATGAGTGTCATGGACTTCAATATCCCAATCCCTAGCCACAGTCGAAAGGAAATCAAAGATGATCAGCCCAATAATCAAATAACTTAAACGAAATCTTCCTGTTGGGGAGCTCAACAAGAGAAACAACCATAGGAGAATGATCCGAGATACCAGAAGGATGAAATCTATCAACCGAACCGGGAAAATGACACTCCCAAGAAACATTAGCAACAACACAATCAAGCTTATGCCAAATAGAAGAGCCAACATGCTTATTATACCAAGTAAAACAATACCTAGAAAACTAAATATTTGCCAAACCAGCTTGACCCAAACAAATACCCAACTCATCCTTCCACAAAGGCCAAACCATAGATCCACCATTATTTTCAAAAGGAGTACTGATTGCATTAAAGTCACCCATAACCATCCACAAAGAAGTATCAAAATCACTACTACTATATATATAATTATTTATATATTAAAATAATATAATTAAAGTGAGTCTTATTCAATTTAATTTAATTAATATAAATCTATTTACATTATTTCTTTTCTATTAATATTATATAATTTTTATATACATCATCATCATTACTTATAATTATCTTTATATTAAAATCATATAACAAAAGTGGGTGCCTTCATTTTTTTTAAAAATAATATAGATTTATTTTATTATTATTTGAAGAGTCTTTTGAAAGATAACTTATTTTTCACTCTTCAATTTGGCAAATAAGTAATCCGAGTGAAATTAGATGAGTTTTTGAGAGTTGCTCATAAGAGTCTTCAATGTGGACTTCAATTTTGTGTTTAACTCACTTTTGTATTGACTTTTTTTAATAAATTATAATTAATAATTATTGGATAATAATTTAAATGTAATAAAATCATAAAAATACATTATTATTAAAGCATGTATGGTACAAAATTATAAAAAATTTAACATAACTCAGCTCAATATTAGATTTATATTCTTAAAATTTTACAACTTCTTGATGCTTTTGAAGGAAAATCAAAATCTACATGCACATTGCATATCTTATTAATTACTGGAAATCTATTAAGATCTAGTTGTATATTTATATTCCTATACAATAGCTAATATGAATTAGAAATATTATTTGAAAATTATGAGACAAATGAATAGAGGTAGATATTAAAGATAAATAAATCAATTGTCTTATTTATACTATAAAGGCGACAAGATCTGAAATATTTATAAGATCAATATCTAAAATAATATTAGGGTATTTATTGTTATATGAAATAATAGTTAAAGAAGTGTTCAACCCGCATAATGTGCGGGCCATGTGCTAGATATTTAAATAGATAAATATTTATTAGTAATTTCAACCACCACCAAAAATAAAGTGAAGATCGAGGGATAAAATATGGTATAATATTAATAAAAGAGAGATAAATCACTCTTCAATATTAAAGTGTACGAAGTAAAATCTCATTTGAAATATCTTTTTTTTTTTATAACCAAGATTACTGATATGGCTATTGAGCAACATAATAATATTGAGTGAGTTTTTTGGAGTTGATATAATGTCAACATAGAGCATTAGCTAAATTGTCCAATTTGTTTACAAGGAAATATGATTTCGCGCCTCCACCAATTATGCTGTAAGCAGTCTATATCATAGTCATTCTCCAATGCAGATGAGTGTAACAATATTTATTATTAGGGTTATTTACGTTTTACTACTAAAGTTATGATAAAATAACAATTGGTATTATGAATATTAACAAATTACATTTTACTACTAAACTTGTACGGGCCAAATTTGGGCCAAGGGCAATTTTGTCCTTTTACTCCAGGCCCAAGTTTCTACCTCAGAAGGAAGCCCGATGATTAAAGTGAATAGTGGCCTAGAGATTCATAAGCCCAAGCCCAATGTGGAGCCACGTAGCGCCCAGGCTCATTAATGCCACCCACAAGCCATCCGTTCCAACCTGCAAGCAGTAATGGCACTTCATTAAGTTGACTGTTACTATGTTCTAAACGGGCAAATAATCAAAAGACAATCAATAAAGGCACACGTTACTACACCATGGATATTTAAGGAACATGACTCCAAGAGGAAAGGGATCCAATTTCTAGCTCTCCTACTCACAGCTCTGGGACTTTCACAAAAGTCACCATACCTGCTATCTACCGCCCTCACGGCATCCTACGAAGCTCGAGGTAGTATCTTACTTTGACCTACCTTCTACTATTTTCTTTAGTCCCTTTACTGACTTGGGCGTCGGAGTGCCCCCGGCACCCACCACACCGGTGGGTAGTCTACTCCCGCTCACTCTACATTTGTTTTGCAGGATCGCCAGTGCCCCCATCTCAACGAAATCTCGATTGTGGACCTCGGGTGAAAACCAGTGTCTACAATTTGGCGCCCACCGTGGGGCCCTAGCGATTCATAGCATGCGAATATACCTCATTCTGCGATCCTTTCAAATACCCCTACCAGTTCGGCGTCACGCAACGAGCAAGCACCAGATTTCATGATCACTTAATTAGTCATCACAAACATCGAAGCACATATCTTCAACCTCCCAACGGCCCGAAGCTACGGGTCACCCAACAATCCTATCATCTGATGCATTGGGAGCATTCAAGAATATGGCAAGTGGAAATCCACAATCAAACGACCATCCACTTATTCTCCAGAAAAGCCACAATGATTCTCCAGCCGACCGATCACAACAAGCTATCTCCTTCATTCGAAAGGAAATACAAGAATTGGAAAGAATGATTCTCTAGCCTACTCGGTGCCAGACTACCAGTGAACCAACACTTGGATCGTCCTATGCACTTCCACCAGTCGACAAGATAATAAAATATCATTTCCTTCAGGCTACGTAAGGAGATTATGTCTCCTCCAGACTACATGAAAGGCTTGGCGTCTCTTCCAGACTACGTAAAAAAAATGTCATCTTCTTCAGTCAACGTTACGAGAATTCCCCTATCCTCTTGAAGATATGAAAGGTATGTCATCTCCTCCAATCAATATGCAGTGATTATCGTATATTCTCTATATGATAGACATGTATCAACATCAACTCTAGACTACATAGGAAATCTATTATCATGTTTAGTGAAATAAAGTTTCTAGAACCTAAATAAGGTCCAGTCGACCTCTACCAGGTCTGGTAGAGTGGAGACTCTTACGGACCTTCAACTGGTTCAGTCGACCATAGTTTCATGGATCATCATCATGTCTAGTAGGATATATAGACTACCTTCGACCTTTGTCAAGTCCAATCGACTATAGAATCCCATGTACTTCGTCAGATCAGCTAGAAGGGGGACTCCACTGTACCTTCTCTATGTCGTGTAAAGTAAAATTATATCAGACCTTCGTCACAGGTCTGGTCGACTGAGGAAATTTTCAAATTGAGAATCAATGGACATTCACCTGGGCCAATCTACACTGGCCTCATGAACACGTTTCAGCCCTAAACTATTGTGGCTTCATTGACCTTCACCAAATCAAAGGAATAGTTCTAATAAATTATAGAGTAGAGTAGAAATTTAACTTTCATTTTCTCATTTCGTCTAATAACCTCAGACAACGAACATGTATTACCTTGTCGTGCGGCACACTGCCTGAGCCGATTGATATCCTTCAAATGAAAGATAATAGGAAGAAAGCATGTGACCAAATTTTACATGTGCATGAGGCGTGTCCAACTCAAGCTCGTTGATCAATAAGGAAGCCCGAATCTCAAGAATTTTAGCAATTACAAAGCAAGCCCAAAATGTGGGACTCGACCCCTCAACCTTCTTCATCTTAACTCAGTAACCTGCCATTCGTGCTACGCATTTGAGTTGCTGCCCTTAACTCAGCCTACATTTGCTATAAAAAAAAAAGAGGCCTCCCGACAAAATTCTATTTTTCCCTTTCCGATTGATTGATCCCAGACGACATGAAACATATCATATTGCATGCCTGTGATTTGATTTCTCCATTCGATTAAAAAAAAATATATAATAATGCTGCTCACAAGCACATGCCGACTGAGTACAAGAACCCAAGGTTGTTTTTGATACGTGGTGCTCTTGGTCAGTCTTCTAGTGGATTTTCATCGTTTAAGGCAATGGAGCAGGAAAAGGATAATTTGAAATATGTCATGGATATAATTGACATGTGTCGTCCAAATGTGGTTCTGGTAAAAAAAAAAAAGTCTGTTTCTCGTGATATTCAAGAGTCTATTCTTGCGAAAGGAATGACACTGGTCTTTGACATGAAGCTCCATCGCCTGGAACGAGTTGCTCGTTGTACTGGCTTGCCAATTTTATCCTCTGATACATTAACAGGTCAAAAGTTAAAGCATTGTGATTCCTTTTATATTGAGAAATTTGTAGAGGAGCAGAGCCTCCCTCTCAAGTCTACAAAACTCATACCCAGCCGAAATGCATGAATCCAATAATAGAAGTGTCTTCTAGTCGACATATATAAATCCAGTAACAGATATGTATCCCAACTGACATGCGTAAATCTAGTACGTGAATATCTTCCAACATTTGGGCCTTAACGAGCCCAACAACTTAATTCAGCCACACGCACTACAGAACCCAAGCCGAAATGCCAGGTCCTGCTACGTGTGGCTGAGAAATGGACCAAGCACTCAGCCCAAAAGCAAATTCCCATTAAAAGAAAAATGGCCCACACGCCGAATTAAATGGAGGAAAGCAACATCCCCATATCCCACATCGCCTACACAAGAGAGGCACACAAGTAGTAAACACACGTCAAGCTTCAGGTCTTGAGCTACAGGATCCAGAGGTCCCAGTATCAAAAGCAATGCAAATTCATATGAGCAAGCTGTCAAAATCGAGCCACAAATCCCATAATGAGCATGCAGCAACGCAGGCCAACACATCAACCTCTAAGACCAGGCCGCTGTTTGTCGAGCCTTGCTAAACCCTAAAAGAGATCCATCAATGATACAACCTAGTTAAGATACACAAATCCAGCCTACGTTTCCAATGTGTCCGAGATCAGCCCAAACACCCGAGCAGCCCCAACAAAATCAGCACGTTTTGACCACAGAAATGAGGTAACGTATACCAGCTCGATCACACTCCAGGTCGTTCTGAGCAAAGTATGAAATAAGCTGTATCAAGACAAACCAGCATCCACATCATGCAGTTACAAAGGATGCCCACTCACCACCACCAAAAAAACCACATGCTTGCTGCCACCATGCCCAAATTGCCAGCTGTTAGCATGAAAAAGTCCACGCACGATAATTCCAAATAATTCAAAATAGTCTTTCAGCCCATCATGGATTCTTCCACACGCAAGCAAGGAAAATAGCCTTGTATCTTTTTTCCACTCGACATTTCCATATGTGTTGCTTGGGGCATGCTGTAGATCTCATTCAACAATACAATATGAAACTTGGCACTTGATGAAAATCCCATTCGACACTACATAAGTATGAGGATGATCCTGATCTTCATCAGGTCTAATGAAGTATGGTCTCCTTTAAACTTTCATCAAGTCTGGTAGAATAAAAAATCATTAGAACCCCCATCAGGTACAATCGACCAACCTTCGTCATGTTAGGTAGAGTGAAAATGATTTTGGACCTCCGTGAGGTCCATTCGACCATAGACCTTTACTGACCTTTATTAGGTCTTATAGAGAAGAGATTGTAGAATGGGGAATACACACCCCATTGATATTTAGAAAGTGTCGTAGTATGAGGAGTGAAACCCTCTTTGACCTTTCTTAGGTCTAAAAGAGTCAGGAATGATGACTTTGGGCTTTCATCTAGTCCCCACATCAAGTCCAGTCGACCGGGGACATCCCCCATAGACTCATGTCGAGTCAAAGTTGTAGACATGGATTACACATGTCGTATGACTTATATCTTCCTGGACTCATCAAGTCCAGTCGACCGGGGACATCCACCATAGACTCATGTCGAGTCAAAGTTGTAGACATAGATTACACATGTCGTATGACTTATATCTTCCTGGACTCATCAAGTCCAGTCGACCGGGGACATCCCCCATAGACTCATGTCGAGTCAAAGTTATAGACATGGATTACACATGTCGTATGACTTATATCTTCCTGGACTCATCAAGTCCAGTCGACCGGGGACATCCCCCATAGACTCATGTCGAGTCAAAGTTGTAGACATGGATTACACATGTCGTATGACTTATATCTTCCTGGACTCATCAAGTCCAGTCGACCGGGGACATCCCCCACGGACTCATGTAGAGTCAAGTTGTAGACATACACATGTCGTATGACTCATATCCTCCTGGACTCATCAAGTCCAGTCGACCGGGGACATCCCCCACGGACTCATGTAGAGTCAAGTTGTCGACATACACATGTCGTATGACTCATATCCTCATGGACTCATCAAGTCCAGTCGACCGGGGACATCCCCCACGGACTCATGTAGAGTCAAGTTGTCGACATACACATGTCGTATGACTCATATCCTCCTGGACTCATCAAGTCCAGTCGACCGGGGTCATCCCCCACGGACTCATGTAGAGTCAAGTTGTCGACATACACATGTCGTATGACTCATATCCCTGGACTCATCAAGTCCAGTCGACCGGGGACATCCCCCACGGACTCATGTAGAGTCAAGTTGTCGACATACACATGTCGTATGACTCATATCCTCCTGGACTCATCAAGTCCAGTCGACCGGGGTCATCCCCCACGGACTCATGTAGAGTCAAGTTGTAGACATACACATGTCGTATGACCCATATCCTCCTGGACTCATCAAGTCCAGTCGACCGGGGACATCCCCCACGGACTCATGTAGAGTCAAGTTGTAGACATACACATGTCGTATGACTCATATCCTCCTGGACTCATCAAGTCCAGTCGACCGGGGACATCCCCCACGGACTCATGTAGAGTCAAGTTGTCGACATACACATGTCGTATGACTCATATCCTCCTGGACTCATCAAGTCCAGTCGACCGGGGACATCCCCCACGGACTCATGTAGAGTCAAGTTGTAGACATACACATGTCGTATGACTCATATCCTCCTGGACTCATCAAGTCCAGTCGACCGGGGACATCCCCCACGGACTCATGTAGAGTCAAGTTGTCGACATACACATGTCGTATGACTCATATCCTCCTGGACTCATCAAGTCCAGTCGACCGGGGACATCCCCCACGGACTCATGTAGAGTCAAGTTGTCGACATACACATGTCGTATGACTCATATCCTCCTGGACTCATCAAGTCCAGTCGACCGGGGTCATCCCCCACGGACTCATGTAGAGTCAAGTTGTAGACATACATATGTCGTATGACTCATATCCTCCTGGACTATCAAGTCCAGTCGACCGGGGACATCCCCCACGGACTCATGTAGAGTCAAGTTGTAGACATACACATGTCGTATAACTTATATCCTGAACCTCATCTGGTTCAGTCGACCGGGGACATTCTCATGGACTCTTGTCGAGTCAAATAAACTCATGAACCCTCTTCTGGTTCAGTCGACCGGGGACATTCCCATGGACTCTTGTCGAGTCAAATAAACTCATGAACCCTCTTCTGGTTCAGTCGACCGGGGACATTCCCATGGACTCTTGTCGAGTCAAATAAACTCATGAACCCTCATCTGGTTCAATCGACCGGGGACATCCCCTGTAAACTCATTTCGAGTCAACTTGTAGACATGGAAGGCATATGTCGTATGACTAATATTCTGACCTTCATCGGGTCCAATTGATTGGGTACTTCCCCAATGGCTCTTGTAGAGTCAAGTTGATAACTTGACATTTGTTTGGTTCAATCAGAAGGCAGCATCAACGCTCGAGTACACCAACATAATATGACATCATCCCACGCGACCCATGCGTCAAATACTCTCCAAGCCAATGACTCCTTGACTTAGAGAGTAGGGGACAAACTGTACGGGCCAAATTTGGGCCAAGGGCAATTTTGTCCTTTTACTCCAGGCCCAAGTTTCTACCTCAGAAGGAAGCCCGATGATTAAAGTGAATAGTGGCCTAGAGATTCATAAGCCCAAGCCCAATGTGGAGCCACGTAGCGCCCAGGCTCATTAATGCCACCCACAAGCCATCCGTTCCAACCTGCAAGCAGTAATGGCACTTCATTAAGTTGACTGTTACTATGTTCTAAACGGGCAAATAATCAAAAGACAATCAATAAAGGCACACGTTACTACACCATGGATATTTAAGGAACATGACTCCAAGAGGAAGGGGATCCAATTTCTAGCTCTCCTACTCACAGCTCTGGGACTTTCACAAAAGTCACCATACCTGCTATCTACCGCCCTCACGGCATCCTACGAAGCTCGAGGTAGTATCTTACTTTGACCTACCTTCTACTACTTTCTTTAGTCCCTTTACTGACTTGGGCGTCGGAGTGCCCCCGGCACCCACCACACCGGTGGGTAGTCTACTCTCGCTCACTCTACATTTGTTTTGCAGGATCGCCAGTGCCCCCATCTCAACGAATCTCGATTGTGGACCTCGGGTGTGAAAACCAGTGTCTACAAAACTTATATAAAATTTAACATTTTACTACTTTCCATACAAACCGTTAGTTGACCGTCAGTTGACAATGACATCATGCTGACATCGTAAGGATAAAAGAGTCTTAACCCATAAATTATTATAAATTATAAATATTCTAAAAAATTAAGGGTGATTTTGTCATTACGAAAGGAAGAACAAAAATAAAAACTAAAAAATATATTGACAATACGATTATTCATTGTCTTTATTGTTCCATTCCACTGCCAATAATATAATTGAACAAAGAATTACTGATCTTTTGACATCTCTTTTATTGTTATACTTTAAAGTATTTTGGATATTATGAGAAAGTTAATTATTAAATTAATTTGGTAAATTAAATTATTTATTTGTTAGGTTTTATGGACAGTTTATAAACTAAAGTATTTTTATAAATGTGATTGTTGATTGCATCTCTTTTATTGTTATATATAAGATTTAGATATGTTTTTAAAGGGTATAATTGTAATTTTTACTTTTATTTTATTTTGAGGATAAAACAATCTTTTTAAAGGTCAACTGACGGTCAACTAACGGTTTAGATGGAAAAATAGTAAAATGTTAAATTTTATATAAATTTAGTAGTAAAGTGTAATATATTAATATTCATAGTACCCAATTGTTATTTTATCATAACTTTAGTAGTAAAATGTAAATAACTCTTATTATTAAGACATAAGTTATACTGTGGCATCTTGGCCATGACACTTTAGGTTTGATCACATGTCATATTGATCTTTGGGAATAAATGATCACGTGTTCCTCGTGCACAAAACCAAATTGGCAGATGAATGTTAGAAATATATCTACCCACTTCCCAGTCTGTGGGTTTTGAATATGCTACTTTAAGTTGTCTTCAGCACTAAAGCATGCGAAAGTTTGTAGGCAACAATGTCTCCATATTAATGGCTGAGAGTTAATTTGTAAACAACCTAAGAATATGGGAAACAGAAGCTATTGATCAAGTTCTCAATAACAGACTAACAAATTGGAAAATTTTGTTCTGCTAGCTAGCAGCTTTGTTGCCAAAAGAATGCATCAGGGTTCTTGAAGCAATGAAGCTTGGTTGTAAGGCACTTTGACACGGATACGCTTTATCAAACAGAGCAGCCACTTGGCGATGCAATTGCAGAAGCACTCTCTAATGGTATAATTAACAGTAGAGATTAACTATTTATCGCTTCTAAGCTTTGGTGCAGCGATGATCATCATGAACTTGTTGTTCCTGCCCTTCAGAAGAGCTTAAGAGTAAAGTATATCTCTTGATTTTGCGTTTTATTAACTTTTTCCAGGGTTCAAACAAGAAAGATCCAAATCCATAAATTAAAATTACTCCCACTATTTCAGTAACATATATGTACAGACTCAAGACTCCAACCATAGTGGAAAGTAGGTAGGAAGATCGAACTTGCACAATCATTCTATGATTTCCTTACCTAGACATCTCTGCAGCTTGATAAATGGCATTAGATAACCTTTAACGCCAGTGTAAGTGCACCTTTAGGGAACAGCAATTACAAACAAACAAACAAAATGAATTCAAATTCAGCATCGTTGTGGCCGATCATAACTAGGAGGCAAGGATGGGCAATTCTCGTTCATGTTGGCATATGGCTCTATGGTGTTGTACTCTGGCAATTCCATCCTATACTCTCCAAGAATCTGGCAGAACGGGAGCTTAGCTTCCTCATTGTTGCACCAACTTGGCAAGCGTGTTTGATTTTTTTCAAAAATCTTAAGCATGTATGCATCACGAATCTGTTACCAGGAAAAAATGTCAGGTCAGTCAGACCACATAGAACTGGCAGTATATGAGAGAAGAAGGGAGAACTAACCATTTAACACTTACAGTGAATTCAGTCACTTGAATAAAGTTGGAAATAGGACCAAAGACTCCAGCTTCTTTATACATTTCAAGGATAAAGGCAACACATGTAGTTGATTTCCCATCACTATATACCCATTCATCTTTCTCTGGGATGGTAAGTAACTGATCAAAGGATATGCCACGCTTTTCAATCTCATCTAGAATACCATGGAGATCAAAATCCTGATAAAAACATAAAGAGAAATTGCAATTATTTATTCATCATGTAAAAGTGCAGGAATAACAATAAGTAATTTAACAATCCCAGGCCAGATAAATAAAAGTTAAAAAAACACATTCCAAGTGTTCATTTTTCAAGTGACGTAAGTTTAAATTGTTCACAAGAAAAGGCAAAAAGGGAAACGGAAGGAAACGGAAGTCATTGAGGAGTAGGCAAGGAGTACCTCAGTTCCAAGCCGCTTGTTTAGAGCTTCATTCCACATATTTGCAGCATATGCAGGCTGCACTCTAGTCCACATAGACATTACTGACACAACCTGCAGTTAGAATCAGACAATCATGAATCTCCTGAATCCTGTCTTTCCAAGTAAAACACGTAAACTTATTGATCATCTAGTCTCTTTATTCCTCATTTTAGGAAACATGAAGAATCATATCCGTGATTGTTAAATATTGTACACCATACACATCCTTATGACCATGTTTACGCTTGAATATCTACACTTGCAGACATTATCAATGCCAGGATCTGAAAGAGAATATTTACTTTGCGGAATTCCAAGTGGCATGAAATAGTGCTCATCTATTGTCATCATGTTGGCATGCCTTAGAAACAAGTTTCGTGCATCGGACAACCAGAAGATCAACTAACAGAAACAGTGTGCCAACTACTTAATGGCACAATTTGTTTTTCATGTAGAACACAAGTTCAATGCACAGGTAAACCTTATTAAACTAACACATACCAAGTGTGAATCAAGAGGTGGTGGATAGTTGTCTGCCATAGTGTCAATCCAACTAAATATCATGTTATGATAACCATATGGCTTTCCTGACATGCTCCGGGCATATGCCCATGCTGCTGTAGAGTTGAACTTCATACGCACATCTGGATGTAAAGGAAGTAAGGCTATCTGTGGATTAGAATCATCCTTAAGTGCTAATTCCCACCATTCGTCCCATGGAATTACCACTATGATTTCTTCTCCCTGCAGATTCAAACAATTACATGTTGTAATCACAGCATACTTCCATCTATAATAATCATTTCATATGGGTCGGACCCTTTTTCCCATTTATCCTTATCTTGCCAAATATATTTATCCAATGCATACCTTTTCATTCTCATGTCCTGATTCACCAACCCAAAGATTACCCTCCTCATCCTTCAAACAAACTGCTGTATGACCAGCAAATGCTCCCGTCACCCATTTTTCCAAAGTCTCAAATCCACCCCATCGACCACGGATCTTTGAAACTGCCAAAAAATCACCAGAATGTACATCCTCAGGATTAATGGTTGCACGCCAAGGCTGAGGACGTTTTTCAAATGTTGCACCCATGTGCTTCTCTAGGAAAGCCAGGTTAGCATTCTGACCCCAGTGAGAGTTCGAAAACAGAGGCAAGACATCTATTAAAGAAAGCAAGGTCCCCATCATTCCAGATGGCATGAGAAATACAGACAATCCATGCTGCTTTACCTGCTCAATGGACAGCGGAAAAATGTCGTCTGTGCAACATAATAATTAGCAAAAACATAACAAACAACATAATATTAGCATACATATTCTAACTCAGCCGGCTCTTCCCAAGAGCCAAATTTCAAAGTATGTTCTCTAGCAGAGAAGTAGTAGTCCCAAGTAACCCTGTAGGGCGTTGCAAAAACATACAGATCCATACAGGTCCAGCTGTGTGCATCAGACGTCTGCCATAAGGAGGAAAAATATTAACATCCCAGAAAAGTAAATGGTAACATTGAAAACACGTCATTACACGAAAATACTAGAACAATGTGAGTTAGATGTAGAGAATACCAATCTATCAAATCTCTGTTTATTCTTTTCCGAATTTGCAGTGTATTGAGAGAATTTCAATTACATTGAAAGTTGAAACAAATTCAAGTTTTTAACTGCTCAATTTCCCATTGTCCCTCATATTCTGCTCTGTACAATCAACCGCAGTCTAGAAAGTGTATGGATATAGAAGACACATAACATAATCTTTCAGTAATAAACTGCTTTCTTTCAAATGCAATATATTTTGCATAAATTTGTTCATTACATTCAATGAGTACTCCAGAGTCATATGTAACCAAACCACACAAAAGCCTTTTTTCACCAGATGTAGTCGGCTACATGGATCAGTTAACATCATTGTGGTATATCAGAAATTATTGTTTACTCTTATTTTCTCATCTGGACGCTTAGAGTCTATATTGTACTACACTTAAGAGTATATTTAGTAGTTATGAAAAAAAAAGTTAAAAAAGAAAATATATATTTGTAATATTCAGTAAATGCCCGAACCAGCCGTAATAAAAGTAATTAAAATTATACAAACCCAAATGGCAATAATCAAAAATAGAAAAAATAAGCAAAGTTGACCTTGAGATAGAGGACGCCGCCACCCAATCCAGGCTCACGATCACTTTCGGTGAACTCGAGGTGAGCTTCGTTAGCATAAAAGCAAGCACCTTTCCACTCGATTGAGACGTTATTAGGAGTAACCGATCCGACATAATACGGCAACAAATCAACAGCACTGTGAAAATTATTCAGTACCGGCCATGATATCTGACGTGGCAGCACCGGAAGCACATCGTTCACTCTAAACGGAACCTTGAAGCCTTGACCAAAACCTGATCCTAGAAAACAAAACACCAATACCAATAAATATCGAGACATGGCTACGGTTTTCTTTTTCCCTTTTTGGCTGAAGATAAAAACCCTAAATTACTTCTTTTTTTTTTTTGGGATTTTTTTGAGCTCAATTGAACGGGCAGGGCAATTCCTAGGAGGCTCCATCCATGGGGATTTGAGTGGGCCCGTGTGTGTGAGAAAAACAATGTGATTCTTTTGTCTTTGTGAATTGGGATTAGGATAATTTTGGTAAATTGAGATTAATTTAATAGAAACTATATCATTATCCGCCCGTTGTGGTGGTTATTGAAGATTAGTTTTAAATATAGTATTGTTTCGGTTATTGAACAAGAACTTTTAATATAATGGACATATAACTCATGAGATCATCACATTTCCAGAAACAATTATTCTCTACTATTATAATATAATAATATTAATTCATATAAAAATTGTGATTCAAATCCTAGAGGTGGTCGCGGTTTTGATCCTGAAATCGAATCCAAATCGTAAAATTATAGTTTCTATTCTACTTCTATTTCGAAACTGTAATTTTTAATAAAATTAAATATAAACTACATTTGATTTAAATTAGTTTTAATTTAAAAATAATTAAATTAAAAAGACTTGGACTTAATTTTTTTAAATTGAGAAGAAATTGAGAGAATAGAATAATTTGAGAGAATAGAATTGTAGATAGATAGATTGAGATTTGAGAAAATTATTGTTGAGAAAATAAAGAATTAAGATGGGTATTTATAGGCTAAATTTAATATAAAAAAAAATTGAAAATTTTAAAAAAGAAACATTGCAAATGACCTTCGGAAAATAACATGACGTGCATGTAAATGGTTACAGTTTTAACTAATATCTTATGGAAAACATAGAAAAAAAATATAATGATAGATAAGCCGAATATAATTAAACATCTATTATGATTATCCACACTAAAAAACCCTAAAATAATCCACTATCTTTTTCCCGAATACATTGCTTTCATTTTCATCTTTGACAAACTCTACTCAAATTAGCATTTTTTTTGCAATGTCAAGATGACCATGAATAAAAAACATAATATTTTGTTCTTATTTATAATGAGTTTACTTGATCACCAAGTTCAGTGTGTAATTATTTAGTGAATGTATTAAAATCAACAATGCAAAATATATCAATATATAATGAATTGAGGGATATGTTAATGCTTGAACGTAGGGTTTAATAAAATATTGAAGAACTAAAAAATCATAACTCTTCATAATATATCTAGTGTATCAGAACTTGTCAAAAAATTTAATTTTGTTTTCTATCTTTATTCAGTGTCACGTGACAGTATCATACAAAAAAAAAATGACAAAAGTCTATGTAAATATGACTTATTAAATAATATATTTTTAATCATTTATTTTTAATAAACTTAAGTTCCTAGATTATGTCTTATTTAATTTTATATTCATAGATTTTATTATGTTTAATCTTTTTTTTTATTATTATTTTGAGGTTTGATCAAATTTTTCTTTTTCAATTTTTTTTGGTCACAAAATTAAGTACAATATTCACACAAAAAATTCAATTAAATCATATGTTGATGGTGTTTTCCGGGCACTATGTTATTTAAGGAGTACGGCAGGGGTAAAAAAGGGGTAATTCCCTTCTTGGGCGAGATCGTTAAAGCCGACCCGACCACAACATGTAGAGACCGACCACTTGAGCTCGGATGACCGGGCATTATCAGATCGACAACAACATCTCAGTTCAGTTCAAATGACTATCATGACCGAACATCATGAAGACCGAGCACATGACGAGGCGTGCTCAAGAAGATAAAGTATATATTCTTGCGGAAAGGGGATAAGTTGTCATACTTTAATGGGGTAAAGTAATAAGTTAATATCCTAATAGGATAAAGGAAGTAAATGTAGTTTTGATTAGGAATCCTTATGGGAAAAGGGAATAGTTTTGACTAAGAATCCTGATAGGAAAAGGAGACCATCTCCAATTGGGAATTCTTGTACAAATAGGAATCTGATTTCTTCACCATTATAAATAGGAGGGTAGAGTGAGTGTAGAAGGACAAGTTGAAGGCATCAAAAATCAGTGATAAGAATCATCAGGATCAGACCTGTAAACAGTACACAAATTAGAGAATTGGTCTGAGTAATAAAAGTAGCATCATGTTTCTGCCCGTGGACGTAGGTCGGACCAAGATCACCGAACCACGTTAAATCTCTTTGTCGATTGGTGTGTTTATCTGTCTCTCGCTAAATTTGTTTTGGTCCCCCATAACCAAACAAATTCACTATTGAGGGAGGAATAGTTCGGGAGGAGTGATATTCCCTTATTGCCCCTGAGACCAAAATCAGCCGTCAACAGTTGGCGCCGTCTGTGGGGAATTGCAACAAAAAGCAACTCGCGTAGTAAGACAAATGGCGGAAGGCGGAAACCAACAATCATCAGGGAGCTCGGCTGCAGACTGGATGGAAAAGATCGAGGAAAACCTTAGGAAAGATAGGGAGGAAAACCAAACTCTACTAAAAACCATAGTAGACCGGTTGGAAAGGATGGAAGGAGCACACGACGGAAAATTCGAGGCCGGGACTAGCCGGACGAAGGAATGAGATAACGGAAGGAAAGAGAATTGTCGATACGAGCGAAGACGACAGACCCCGGAGGAGGGAACCCTACAGGGTGAGATCTGTGGTAGTGCAGAGAGATTCCCAGACCGATGACACATGGGAGGGAGGGAGAAGATGACAAATCGTCACCAGACTCCTCCTACGATAGCCCTCACAACACCCGAGAGGAGAAGAGAAAGAATATAATGAAAAAGTACGAGAAGATACCGACCCCGAGGAGAAGCACCATTCCCGAGATAGCAGAAAGAAAAGAAACCACAGGGGGCGGCATGGAACCAAAGACAGCAGCATGAAATCTTGGTTACGGGAGGAGCTGGTCAAATGGGGAGTATACCCCAATGCAAACAGAGGGGATGTCTAGGACGGCAAAGATGAATCCCCCCTCACAGAAGAAATAAAATCAGAGAAATTCCCAAAAAGATTCAGCATGCCGACCATGACACCATACAAGGGCCATACCGATCCCAAAACTCACATTGAAGGTTTCGTCCTACTAATGGAGGTGCAAGGAGTAACAGGGGACGCCATCTGCAAAGTGTTCCCCTTAACTCTAGCCGGACCGGCCATCCTATGGTATAGAAGCCTAGCCCCAAGAAGCATCAGCAGCTTCACACAACTCAGAAAATCATTCATACGACACTTCAAGGGGGCTTGCGTCCCCAGAAAGACAATTGGAGAACTAAGACTTATGAAACAAGGAGACGATGAACCTTTGAAAATATTTATTGAAAGATACCACAATATGGTACTCGAAGTCGGAAGGTACGAATCCCCCGAGGCCCTGGAAAGCTTGAAAGGAGCCTTGAAAGTCAGGAGGCTATGGACCCACCTAAGGATCCAGGACACCCCGGACTACGCAACCGCCCTAGAGGTGGCCCGAAAATTCGTTCTATTAGAAAGCGATGAGAAAAATCCCGAAGAGGGAACACCATCAGAGAAAGGACCACAACGTAAGGGGACATGCCACGAATGGGTGCAGAGACCTGCGGGAGCAGGTGGAAGACTTGGTGAAAGAAGGCTATCTCAGTGTGTACATAGACCATTCGGTTTTTGAGGTCGACCAAGATGATAGCGGAAGTCATCCGGTCGGATGCGTGGAATGCTGAGATGCAGAGAGGATGTATTAAGAAGAGCCTTGCTTGTAATGACCCTCGTAGAGTTGCAAGAAAGGCAACGGATCCCCAAAAAGGTAAGTAAAACCTCTTCTAACTTAGGTTAACATTTGATTATGCTTGTTTGTTATGGCTCACACAATGATTTTGATATTTGTTTGACGGCTCGGGTCTGCTCTTGTGCCGCCGAGTCCGTTTTATTGATATATATTTTACGGCTCGGGTCTGCTCTTGTACCTCCGAGACCGATGTTTCTTTCCGGCTCAGGTCTGCTCTTGTACTGCCGAGACCGATGGCTCTTTCCGGCTCGGGCCTGCTCTTGTACCGCCGAGATCGATGTTTGTTACAGCTCGGGGTCGGGTTACGTCCCACCGAGTCATGCTTATTGGTCTGGGGACGGGACATTCCCCCAGAGCCATGTACCTCTTTCAGCTCGGGGTCGGGTTGCGTCCCACCGAGTCATGCATATTGGCCTGGGGACGAAACATTCCCCCAGAGCCAAGTATCTCTCTTAGCTCGGGGTCCTCAGGGGCATACTCGATGCATAGGATCCGAGAAGCATAGCACAAGGAAGGATGATACCCCCGTGGCGATTGCTTACTCCAGTGTTACCGAACATAAGGAGGAACATGCCCTTAATGTGTCGACACTCTTTTGATCCTCACCTACCCGATGTAATGGATCCGTGGGAAGCATAGCACGAGGGGTGATGACACCCCCGTGACGATTGCTAGCTCCAGTGATGTTGGAACTAAGGAGGAATATACCCTTAGTAGTCCGGACACTCTTTGATCCATTCATCATCCGGATCCGCGAGAGACACAGCACGGGGATGCGTTGTGCCCCTGTGGCGTGTGCCTACTCCAGCGTGGTAAGGAGGAGCCCTCATACAATACACAGGCTCCCCAGTGAACCGACGTGTAGAGGATGTGCCCTTACCATTCAAACGCTCTTCTGATCCGAATCCTGGTTCGCCGGGACACTGAATTGAAAGATTCAGAATTGTGTTTTGGAGACCTCGGGCGGGACGCTGTTTTGAGGCATCCATGTTGTTGTTTATGCTTGCGAAACGTTTTTGTCTTGGGATAAGTGCTAAGTCACCCCCGCATTTTTATTTTATTTTCCAGAATTTTGTTTTTGTTTTTTGCCGGTCTGGCAGAGGGACGCCCATGCCAGATTCGGTAGGGCTTCAAAGGTGGATACACTTCCCATCTGAATAAGTCCCAAGGATTAACCAGTGCTCGGGGCTGGATTCGTTCCGCCGAGGCCACTTGGTTAATCGGCTCGGGCTGGATTCGTTCCGCCGAGGCCACTTGGTTAATCGGCTCGGGCTGGATTCGTTCCGCCGAGGCCACTTGATTATTCGGCTCGGGGCTGGATTCGTTCCACGAGGCCATTATGACTTCTCCCAGCTCGGGGTCGGGTTACGTCCCACCGAGTCTGTCTATTTGGACTGGGGACGTAACATTCCCCCAGGTCCAAGTGCCTTTCTCAGCTCGGGGTCGGGGTACGTCCACCGAGTCAGCCCTTCGGACTGGGGACGTAACATTCCCCCAGGTCCAAGTGCCTTTCTCAGCTCGGGGTCGGGGTACGTCCCACCGAGTCAGCCCTTCGGACTGGGGACGTAACATTCCCCCAGGTCCAAGTGCATTTCTCAGCTCGGGGTCGGGGTACGTCCCACCGAGTCAGCCCTTCGGACTAGGGACGTAACATTCCCCCAGGTCCAAGTGCCTTTCTGAGCTCGGGGTCGAGGTACGTCCCACCGAGTCAGCCCTTCGGACTGGGGACGTAACATTCCCCCAGGTCCAAGTGCCTTTCTCAACTCGGGGTCGGGGTACGTCCCACCGAGTCAGCCCTTCGGACTGGGGACGTAATATTCCCCCAGGTCCAAGTGCCTTCTCAGCTCGGGGTCGGGGTACGTCCCACCGAGTCAGCCCTTCGGACTGGGGACGTAACATTCCCCCAGGTCCAAGTGCCTTTCTCAGCTCGGGGTCGGGGTACATCCCACCGAGTCAGCCCTTCGGATTGGGGACGTAACATTCCCCCAGGTCCAAGTGCCTTTCTCCGCTCGGGGTCGGGGTACGTCCCACCGAGTCAGCCCTTCAGACTGGGGACGTAACATTCCCCCAGGTCCAAGTGCCTTCTCAGCTCGGGGTCGGGGTACGTCCCACCGAGTCAGCCCTTCGGACTGGCGACGTAACATTCCCCCAGGTCCAAGTGCCTTTCTCAGCTGGTGGTCGGGGTACATCCCACCGAGTCAGCCCTTCGGACTGGGGACGTAACATTCCCCCAGGTCCAAGTGCCTTTCTCAGCTCGGGGTCGGGGTACGTCCCACCGAGTCGGCCCTTCGGACTGGGGACGTAACATTCCCCCAGGTCCAAGTGCCTTTCTCAGCTCGGGGTCGGGGTACGTCCCACCGAGTCAGCCCTTCGGACTGGGGACGTAACATTCCCCCAGGTCCAAGTACCTTTCTCAGCTCGGGGTCGGGGTACGTCCCACCGAGTCAGCCCTTCGGACTGGGGACGTAACATCCCTCAGGTCCAAGTGTCTTTCTCAGCTCGGGGTCGGGGTACGTCCCACCGAGTCAGCCCTTCGGACTGGGGACGTAACATTCCCTCAGGTCCAAGTGTCGTTCTCAGCTCGGGGTCGGGTTGCGTCCCACCGAGTCAGTCCTTCGGACTGGGGACGTAACATTCCCCCAGGTCCGAGCATCTCTCACAGCTCGAGACACGATCACATGCCACCGAGCACATCATCGTAAGCAATTTGCTTTGAGGTGGAGAATCATTCTGAATAAGGTCAGCATCTCCAAAAAAACCGAGGATATGAAGATAGAAACAGAAGACTTACTTGATGGCGAAAGCAATTTCTCTGTAAATTCTGGAGCGACCACCAGCAAGGCGATGAGCACACCATCTTTTTATAGTTCCCGGCACCAACTTGTATACTAGTTGGAACCGAGAACTAGGGGACAGATGTTGATGGTGTTTTCCGGGCACTATGTTATTTAAGGAGTACGGCAGGGGTAAAAAGGGGTAATTCCCTTCTTGGGCGAGATCGTTAAAGCCGACCCGACCACAACATGTAGAGACCGACCACTTGAGATCGGATAACCGGGCATTATCAGATCGACAACAACATTCTCAGTTCAAATGACTATCATGACCGACATCATGAAGACCGAGCACATGACGAGGCGTGCTCAGGAAGATAAAGTATCATATTCTTGCGGAAAGGGGATAAGTTGTCCTACTTTAATGTGGTAAAGTAATAAGTTAATATCCTAATAGGATAAATGAAGTAAATGTAGTTTTGATTAGGAATCCTTATGGGAAAAGGGAATAGTTTTGACTAAGAATCCTGATAGGAAAAGGAGACCATCTCCAATTGGGAATTCTTGTACAAATAGGAATCTGATTTCTTCACCATTATAAATAGGAGGGTAGAGTGAGTGTAGAAGGACAAGTTGAAGGCATCAAAAATCAGTGATAAGAATCATCAGGATCAGACCTGTAAACAGTACACAGATTAGAGAATTGTGTCTGAGTAATAAAAGTAGCATCATGTTTCTGCCCGTGGACGTAGGTCGGACCAAGATCCACCGAACCACGTTAAATCTCTTTGTCGATTGGTATGTTTATCTGTCTCTCGCTAAATTTGCTTTTGGTCCCCCATAACCAAATAAATTCACTATTGAGGGAAGATTAGTCTCGGGAGTGATATTCCCTTATTGCCCCTGAGACCAAAATCAGCTGTAAACATCATATATTTTTTTCTGTTGATGATCATTGCTTTTAAATAAGTAACTCAAACGCGCGTAAATCTTGACGATGTGTTTAAATTTTACTCGTAGTCTAAAAACTCTAGGCACTGTAATTAAAATCTCTCTCTGTTTTGTTTTTTATTTTTTAGTAAACAATAATTTGCTCAAACTAGTAACTATTTCGCCCAATTATATATATATATTTTTTTATATCAAGATAAGGGACTGGCATCGTCTAATTGGTACCAGTGTTGCATTAGTTGCCTAAGACAGGTAAAAAAAACTACAAGGATTAGCTCATTAATGTTATATCACCATAAAGGGTTATTTTATTTTTAAATGAGGCCTGTATATAATAATAATTGTTCTAAATATTTGGTGGATTTTCCCCATTTAATTGGTGAATAGAGGTATTCACGGTACGATTCGGGTTGGTTTTTTCGTTTTAAATTTCAAACCGCGCGGGTTGGCGGTTTGAAAAATAAAAAACCGAAATCGTAAATTTGATAAGAAAACCGCGACAGTTCGGGTCAGCGGTTTGGGCGGTTCGGGTCGGCGGTTTGGATTATAAATTTTTTAAAGAAAATTTTGTGTGTTTTCACATAATAATTGAAGAGAAATATACCTAATTTTCATTTATACATGGCATATTGTCATATGATAATTAAATATTTTAAATTTGATGGTTAAAGAAGAAGAAAAATATAAAATAATATCTAATTTGAACGCGGGTCGGCGGTTTAGGTTAAAATTTGTGGTTTGAGTGGTTCAGATTGCGGTTTGGGTCAAAACCGCGCACCGATCTACAATTTATGGTTTGGTTCAAGCTAACCCGAAATCATTTTCAATATTTTTTCAAACCGCACGGTTCGGTTCAGGTGCGGTATAATTTGGGTCGGGTTACGGTTTGATCCGAAACCGTGAAGCAATTGATGAAAATTTACTACATCAAAAATAACATACTAATGATCTTTTTCAAAAAGTATTAGTAATATTAGACAAAAATACTATTTTCTTTATTTTTTAGAAAAATATCAAAGATTATCAATAGTATTGTATCAATAAATATAATATGAGCAAATCGCTACATATTGTTTATGGAATTACCAAAATAACCTTAATAAAAAAAACAAAAATTACAAACATACTCAAACTATTTAAACACAGTAGCTAATTACAACCCACTCTTTGACCAAACTCTAGCGACACCAGCGAGCAACGACGATCAGCAAGCTTGCAATGGTGACGATTGTGGCAGAAGGAGAGGCACAACAGCAGTTGGCTTTCGTAGCGGAAATGATACTGAAGAAAAGGAAAAGCACTGAAGCTTTGGCACTGACGAGGAAAGCTCATTGGATTTTGGAAAGTATGCGCAGAATAAGAATAAGAAGAGCAAAGTTTAGGATATCAACAGACCCGAACAATTTATGAATCAGTATAGAGACCGTTGACGGCTGATTTTGGTCTCAGGGCAATATGAGAATATTACTCCCGAGACAATCCTCCCTCAATAGTGAATTTGTTTGGTTAAGGGGGAACCAAAAGCAAACTTAGCAAAAGACAAATAAATGCACCAATCAACAAGGAGATTTAACGTGGTTCGGCGGATCAGATCCAACCTACGTCCACGGGCACAAAACGAATGATACTTTTTATTACTGAGATATGCTCCTCTGATATCTCTTGTGTTTTACAAGTCTGATCGTAATGATCTTGATATTGATTCTGATCCTGATATTGGTTCTCTTTTTGCTCTACACTCACTCTACCCTCCTATTTATAATGGTGAAGAAATCAGACTCTTTCTAGCATAAGGATTCCCAGTTGAAACAATCTCATTTTCCTATGAAGATTCCTAATCCGCAACTGATTCTTCTTTATTTATCCTATCAGGACACTGATTTATCAGTTTCCGTGTGAAAGTAGGATAATTTTGTCCATTTTCCCGGTAGAAATAGGATGTCTTATCTTCTGGGCATGCTTCGCCATCTGGTCGGTCATTATGGGCTTCTGAGCTGAGGATGCTGTTGGCCGAACTGATAGTGCCCGGTCACCTGGTCCAAAGTGGTCGGTCGCCCATCGTCAAGTGATCGGTCTCTTATTCATGTGGTCGGGTCGTCATTTAATGATTTCGGCCAAGATGGGAATTGCCCCTTTTACCCCTGCCGTGCTGCTTAACCGTCATAGGGCCTTTTTACACCGCCAACATCTGTCCCCTAGTTCTTGGTTCCAACGAGTATGCGAGTTGGTGCCGGGAACTATAAAAAGAATAGTTTTTTGCTGGCGTGTTACCATAATGTCTTTGGTTCCGAATGTAGTGCTCGGCTTTGACTCCTTTCCCTTGTCAAAACAAAACCTTTCACCGCCTTTTCGGGCACTTCTTTCTCGAGACGCGCAGTCGTCACATCTGCTATAAATGCTCATCAAATCACTTTTTAGGGTTTTACCCCCAACCGGACACTTGTCGAGCATCTGTATGTTTCCCGCCAAAAGTGAACAAGATCAACCGTCCGCTGCTAGCATCTAAATATATTCGATCTCACCCGTTCATTCATCTTTTTGGATTTGTTCCTGAAGTCGACACCTGGCGCACATCCGAGATTCTATTATGATCCGACGGTCAGAATTATTCCGACGTTGTAATGAGAAGGTGAACCGATATCTTTGCATCTGTTTGGCAAAATCCTATCAACTTCAAAAACTCTTCTTCCCTTCGGTTACGAAGCATCTGATTCAGTTTTACTCAAAGCTTCTCAATACATTCGCCGCTTTCCGAGCAGAGATCAAGTAAGTTTCCCGAACGACCTTCTTCCTCTTCCCTTTTTTCTTGTTTACTGTGCTTTTTGTTGTAGATTTCATGGTTTTTGTCGGATGTTGCTAGGGCACTTAGAACTTCGTAGATTTAGTTTTTTCTGGAAACTTTAGGATAACTTGTGAACCCTTGGTCGTTTTTCAAGAATATAGTTGTAGACTGACCTTCCCCTTTTATTTTTCGGATGCCAAGGATGTCTGACGACAGTTCTTCCCCTGAAAACCCTGCTAAACCCTTGACCCCCCTTGCTGAAGAGCTTTCCTCGGGCTCGGGAGCGCCCAGCGTGGAAGACCTCGACACTACCCCCACCCCTTCTGAAATCGAGCAAGATACTTACCATCAGAGGGTTCCTCGGAAGGATCTGGAGCCCGGCGACTTTGACAGTTCGGCTCTGGACATGAACCGGCCCTCTAAGATAACCGAGGATGATCTAGCTCTGCTTCGGCAACGATATAACATCCCGATAGATATTGCTCTTGAGGTCCCTCTCCCATGTGATCGTGCCAGTCAGCCCGACGATGGTTCCGTGGCCCTTCTTCCAGCTTTCTTCGAGTGCGGGCTCCGGTTGCCAATTCAACCCTACTTCGCTTGGATGCTGGCCGAGATGGAGATTGCCCCTGTCAACTGAGTCTAAACAGTTGGAGGATCTTGGCTGGGTTGTATGTAGTTTGGCATCGGGCGGGGCTTGGCGAACCTTCTTTTGAAGAAGTGAAGAGGTTATATCGGTTAAAGGCCAACCCAAAGACTCACCACGGTTGGTACTACCTTTCTGCTTATGACAGTTCGTCAAACGTTGTCCAAAAACTCCCTGACTCCAACAAGAATTTCAAAGATCTTTGGTTCTGGGCCACTGGAGATTGGGGACGGACCCTGAGATCGAATGAAGAGGAGATCTTGGTCCCGGATATATTCAGAGCGGGAGGTCAGGAGTTTAACCTTTAGTTTTCCTGCCCTTAGTTTTTTTATGTTTGGATTCTCACCCTTTTTTTCTATTCCTCCTAGCCTGTTGGAGGGATGCTCCCAAGGTCTCCCACCAGGTCCGGAAGCGGGTATTCTGGGCTCGGCGATATGCCGCCCATTGGAGGGAGTTGGTAAATGATACAACATTTCTTTAATCGGGACTTGTTCGGGCCGTTCCTCCAAAGGTCTCGGGTCGGATAGGTAGATTCCTGTTGATCTTCTAGCCGACTCCTACGTTTATTTAGCATGTTTGATGTTGTCTCTCCTTTTTTTTTATATGCTCAGGTCCTGAACCCTTCTTTTGTCTTTGCTTTTGCAGGCATGTCGAAGAGACCAAAATACCTTGATCGGTTGACCGGTGCTGCGAAGAAAACTAGCTCAGGTGGAGCCGGTACTCAGAAACGGTCTGAAACTTCTGAGGCTGGAAAGATGGCTGAAGAGACGGAGCGTCCGAGCTCTCAAGGTCTGTCTTCGCCTTCCGGGGTGCCTTCGACGGGTGCTGCCCGCCCTGGTAGTCCTCCAAGGTCTTCTAGAAGGAGGAAGCGTCCGTTTGGTGTTGTGGACCCGATACTGAGTCGTGAGTTGGAGGAGGAGCGGGTTCAGAGTAAGGAGACTCCTGCTCGGCAGGAGAAGAGGTCATCGGGGGGTACTTCTAAGAAGTGGAAATGTTCTGTGGTCCTTGGGGTTGACGACCTCGGGAAGAATATTAGGGAAGCTATTTCTCATTTGGTGTCGGCTTTCAATGAGCTGGCCGAGCCGTACCTCCAGAGAAGATTCCTGGGTACGAGGACCTTTCCCCCGAGGAGGTGGTAGCGGAGCTGTGTTCTCAGATGGCTAAGGTTGTGTTACATTCCCTTATTCTTGATGTGTCCTCCTAACTTAGTTTTTCTGATTCTTTTTGTTTTCTTCTTGGTAGGCCAACTATCTTACGACCAAGAATAAAGACCTCTTTTTGAGCCTTTTGTCCGAGGGCGGCCAAGCCCAGAGGCTCCAAAACCGTCTCACGGAAGTGGAGGCCAGGCTGGCTGATAGGGAAGAGGCGATAAAGAATCATGAGATAGCTGCGGCCGAGGCCGTCCGTACCAATAAAGCTTTCAGGGCCGCTGCTACTTTGGAGAAGAAAAATGCCGATGCTGCCAGAGAGGATTTGAAAGCTGCCCAGGCCGAGGTTAGGATCTTACAGGTGGAGGTGTACAGTGAACAATCTAAAGTGTGGGCCAAGGATGAAGAATTGGCTCGGGTCCGTGATGAGCTTAAGAGGAAAGAGGCTGAGTTGGAGGCCGAGAGGGATGCAATCCGTCTTGAGGGGGTTGGTGACTGTGCTGAGATTATACCAACGGTGCTGCCCGACCTGGATATGGGGCCAATCCATGCAGCCATCTGTTTCTGTAAAGGGGAAATATCTGAGGAGGAGTTTCAGGAGTGGCTCCCCCTTCTTCCGATGAGGTGATGGATCCCGACCCAATTTCGATTGCCCCGGTTTTCTCAGCTCCTCAAGAAGACCGACCTGATGCCCCTGCCACAAAAGAGATCTGGCCTGAGGTTCTTCCTGCTGAAGAGGTCCGACCTGAGGTTCCTCCGACCCATGATACTATACTTGTCGAGGCCTCTTCATTTGCTGATGTGGAAGCTGCTGTCCCTTGTCCTGAGTCCGAGCCGAGCCATTCGCCATCCGGTCCTGCTGAAGGAGAGCTGTCTGCCCCTGCGCGGGCTGATTGACAAGGGGGTAACCCGAATGGGGCCCCGTGTAATCTTGATATACTTCTCTTTTCTTGTGATACATTTTTTCTTTGTTTGGGATGCCTATGTTTATTAATATATTTCCTTCTCTTTGTACTCTTCTCTTCGTTCTATATGCTTTCCCTTGGGTTCTTCTAGTTTGTTCTGAGGATGTTTCTTAGTGGGATGAGCTCCTGTATTGAGGGGACATAGCCCGACCCCGAGCTGGGATAAATACTTGGTCCTGAGGGGATGTTACGTTCCCAGTCCAAAAGACAGACTCGGTGGGACATAGCCCGACCTCGATCTGAGAGAAACACTTGGCCCTGGGGGAATGCTACGTCCCCAGTCCAAAAGACAGATTCAGTGGGACATAGCCCGACCCCAGGCTGAGAGAGGTATTTGGACCCGGGGGAATGATGCCTCCCCAGTCCAGAAGTGCTGACTCGGTGGGACGTAACCCGACCCGAGCTTAAAAAGGCATTTGGACCTGGGGGAATGACGCCTCCTTAGTTCGGAAGTGCTGATTCGGTGGGACGTAACCCGACCCCGAGCCAGTGGTACACAGAGGTCTCGGTGGAATGAAATCCAGCCCCGAGCCGAGTAATCAAGTGGCATCGGCGGAACGAATCCAGCCCCGAGCCGATTAATCAAGTGGCCTCGGCGGAACGAATCCAGCCCCGAGCCGATTAGTCAGGTGGGACTTATTCAGAAGGGAAGTGAATCGACCTTTTGAAGCCCTTACTGAGTCCGGCACGGGCGTCCCCCTACCAGACCAGCGGAAAACGAAAACAAAACTCTGAAAAATAAAATTAAAGGGCGGGGGCGACTTAGCGCTTGTCCCAAAATCAAACTTTTTACAAATGTAAACAACAGCACGGATGCCTCAAAACAGCGTCCTGTCCGAGGCCTCCAAAACACAATTCTGAATCTTTCAATTCAGTGTCCCGACGAACCAGGATTTGGATCAGTAGAGCATTTAAAATGGTAAGGGCACATCCTCTATACGTCAGGTCACTGTGGAGCCTGTGTATTTGTGTGGGGGCTCCTCCTTACCGCGCTGGAGCAGGCACACGCCACAGGGGCACAACGCCTCCCCGTGCTGCGCCTCTCTTGGATCCAAATGATGAATGGATCAAAGAGTGTTCGGGACACTAAGGGCACATCCCTCCTTAGGTCCGATATCACTGGAGCTAGCAATCGTCACGGGGGCATCATCACTCCCCGTGCTATGCTTTCCCACGGATCCATTACATCGGGTAAGTGAGGATCAGAGAGTGTTCGAAACATTAAGGGCACATTCCTCTTTATGTTCGGTAACACTGGAGTAAGCAATCGCCACGGGGGTATCATCCCTCCCCGTGCTATGCTTTTCACGAATCCTATGCATCGAGTATGTCCCTGAATATTCCGAGGACCCCGAGCTAACAGAGACACTTGGTTCTGGGGGAATGTCCCGTCCCCAGACCAATGAGCATGACTCGGTGGGACGTAACCTGACCCCGAGCCGAATAGTCAAGTGGCCTCGGCGGAACAAGATCCAGCCCCGAGCCGATTATCGCAGTGGCCTCGGCGGAACGTAATCCAGCCCCGAGCCGAAAAATGAAGTGGCCTTGGTGCCAACTGTCTTTTGAAACGGGCCTCGAGCATGTGAGGGTCGAAGGGTGTTTGAAACATTAAGGGCATATTCCTCCTTATGATCGGTAACACTGGAGCAAGCAAACGCCACGGGGGTATCATCCCTCCCCGTGCTATGCTTCTCACGGGTCTATACTCTGATTTACATTCGTCACCGCTGTTTAATGCTTATATGGAATCGACTGATTCTGGTGTGCCTTGTGCTTCTTTACGGTAGTAGCTGTGGTCGGGTAGTTGCGGGTTTTGTGCTTTTGACCCTGGATCGTTGTATTGAGTATGTCCCCGGAGTTTTGAACGTGGTTCAAATTTTTTTTTTTTTATAGGACTGGGCGGAACTTTTGGAAAAGAAAGTTTTATTTATATTTAGGGACATACTGCCCTTCTTACAACTCTATGCGGGTCATTTTGAGAGAGGCTTTGTATTGAATTTCTGTCCTTTATCGGGTTTCTGCAAAAGAAAAAAAAAGAAAAAAGGAAGGGAGAATTTACTGAAGGTATTTTCTCAGCATCTCGGCGTTCCATGGTTTCTTTAATCTTGTGCCGTCCAGCTGTTCTAAGATGTAGGCCCCTGGCCTTACTACCTCTGTGATTTTGTAGGGCCCTTCCCACTTGGCACCTAACGAGCCCTCCTCTGGTCTTCGGGTGTTTAAGGTGACTCTTCTTAATACTAAGTCGCCCGGGAGGAAGGAGCGGGTTCGAACTCTTCTGTTGTAGAAGCGGGCCATTCTTTGTTGGTAGACTGCCGTTTTCATAGCTGACTTTTCTCTCATTTCCTCGATTAGGTCGAGGTGGTTCTTGATAAGTCCTTCATTCTGCTCGTTCCCAAAGTGCCGGACCCTGTGGGTTGCTACCCCGATTTCTGATAGGGTACTGCTACGCGAACTGCTTTTTGTTGATTCCCCACAAACGGCACCAACTGTTGACGGCTGATTTTGGTCTCAGGGCAATATGAGAATATTACTCCCGAGACAATCCTCCCTCAATAGTGAATTTGTTTGGTTATGGGGGAACCAAAAGCAAACTTAGCAAAAGAAAGATAAATGCACCAATCAACAAGGAGATTTAACGTGGTTCGGCGGATCAGATCCAACCTACGTCCACGGGCACAAAACGAATGATACTTTTTATTACTGAGATATGCTCATTTGATATCTCTTGTGTTTTACAAGTCTGATCGTAATGATCTTGATATTGATTCTGATCCTGATATTGGTTCTCTTTTTACTCTACACTCACTCTACCCTCCTATTTATAATGGTGAAGAAATCAGACTCTTTCTAGCATAAGGATTCCTAGTTGAAACAATCTCATTTTCCTATGAAGATTCCTAATTCGCAACTGATTCTTCTTTATTTATCCTATCAGGACACTGATTTATCAGTTTCTGTGTGAAAGTAGGATAATTTTGTCCATTTTCCCGGTAGAAATAGGATGTCTTATCTTCTGGGCATGCTTCGCCATCTGGTCGGTCATTATGGGCTTCTGAGCTGAGGATGCTGTTGGCCGAACTGATAGTGCCCGGTCACCTGGTCCAAAGTGGTCGGTCGCCCATCGGCAAGTGATCGGTCTCTTATTCATGTGGTCGGGTCGTCATTTAATGATTTCGGCCAAGATGGGAATTGCCCATTTTACCCCTGCCGTGCTGCTTAACCGTCATAGGGCTTTTTTACACTGCCAATAGAGACCAGAAATATTTTTTAATTTCAATTTCAATTTTTTATGATTTTGTTTTATTTTGCTTCGTTTCATAGTTGGCTTGTCTATTTAGGGTTTTGTTGGATCTTGGTGAAGTTGCTTATACGGTGTCGTTTAGAGTTTTTTTTTTTTTTAATAGTTATTTAGCTATATCCGCTTGTGAAATCGATTAGAAAGTGAAAGCATGGGAGGGCAGGAAGTGATACAGTTCTTTGGCTTGATATTGTTAGAGTGTATGGCCTAAAGCTAATTATGGATGTAATAGCTTAAGAAATAATGTTTGTAATATAGTTTATTATTTATTTATAAAAGATATTTGTTAACTACACATTATTACATCCATATTTTATATGTATTTAATGAGACATTATGTTAGATGAATATCGTTAATCCAAAAGACGTTTACGATTATGAGAGTCAATGATATTTATATATGTCTCAAATTAAGTTCTTGGTAAAATGTGATTGTTATAGAGGACAATAATATATCACTTGATCAATATTGTTGTGTGTTGCCTAGATTGACATATGATGTTAATAGAATGGATGATGAGTCTCATATCATAAGGACACAAACAATAGATGTTTCATTAGTAGAATGAAATATCGAACACGACCATAAGAACGTAAGATCACATTGTAATATTATCTAAGGTTATTGATCTTCGTAATAATATATTAGTGCCGTGTCGTCATATCCTCTGATTTGAGATCATATGATGACTTGTGTGATAATACTATTGGTTCACTAGTATATCCTCATTCGACTATCCACGTCCTTTGAAAAAATACTAGATGGCCTTGAGTGATTGACGTACGAAGTCACGTATGCTTCAAGATTGGATCCGATAGCTTATATAATAAAAGAGATGTTTCAAGGAAACTCAAAGTTGTGGATATAAGTCTTTGGCCAAATCAGTCGATATCTTAGAGATATCAAATCCACAAGATAAAGTTTAAAGATATGTCCAGTATAAGGATTTGACCTTACCATGATCCCAGACTCGATAAGAAACATACATATAGGAAGGAATGAGATGACATGCTCAAGTGTATTCTAATAGGTTCATATGTTTTCCCACTTCATTCATCGACTAGAGGTCATGACTTGCTGCTAGGCGATTACCCATGGTCTGTGGAATATCATAGAGATGAAATATTAAATAGTTAATATTATTCCATTACTACTCGATAATGAAGCTAGGACGATCGCACAATCTAGTTCTTGTATATGTTACAAATTCGAGGATGTTTATTAAAAGTTAATAAATGATTATTTTGGCGTTTCCTAATTAGATTAGGATATTTGAGATATTTCAGAAATATTAATTTGGTTAATAAATTCGAAATATAAAATAAGATTCAATTGTTTAAATAAATATTTGATATTTATATTAAATAAATTAAATATAAATTTAATTAATTATTAATTAAAATTAAGTAAGTAAAATTAATTAATTAATAGTTAATTAATTATTATGCCAAAATAATATTTAATATATTGGGCTTTAATTTAAGTGTGCTAGTACCCAAATTAATTAGAGCCTTAATTAAGATTAAATAGAGAGGTCTTTATTTAATTAGGATTTTTAATTTGATTAAGTATCTTAATTTATTTTGGAAAGAATCTTTAAGAGATAAAATTTGATTTGGAAAGATATTGAATTGACCTTATTATATTGGGATACAATTGAATTAAATCCTATGCTAATATATAAATATGTTCACGTGAGAATATACATATATAAGAAAAGTTTGCATGAGGATATTGATAAGCAATTGATGTTGCTTGGAAATATATGCAATCAGCTGTTGACGTTGATATATATATACAAATATATTCATGCATGAAGCTTGCGCATATTGATGCCAAACGTGCACGTGAATATATGAAATATTTATGTAATTGAAGCTGCAGAATTTAAATCTCTCTAATTGGAATAGTTCCAATTTATTGCTAAAGACTTCAACATCTTAGAAAAAAAAAGTTTTCTTTGTTTTCAAAAGTGGAAACGATTTGTTCGTATAAGAGTGCTAGTGTGTTAACTAGAGGTGAAACGCTTGTTGCACTATTGTAAGGGAAAAATCAATGAGGATATTCAAAAGGCTCGAGAAAAATAACAAATTCATCAAAGTATGTTTTTATTATTAGTAAATATTATTTATATTGATAAATAAATTTTTATTGCGTGCATGTTAAAATTAAAAGAGATTAATTTAATAGTATATTTGTTTACATTAACAACGACATAACCATGATCCTTAAAGTGATTTTGGAAGAAAATTTTAAATTCCAGTCATATGGATGCTTCCGCACTAACCCCAAAACCTTACAGTGGTATCAGAGCATTGAGGTTATGTCGTTTTTGTAAGGTTTTGGTGTTAGCACGGAAGCATCCATGTGACTGAAATTTAAAATTTTCTTCCAAAACCACTTTAAGAATCGTGGTTGTAGACACAGGACCTGGGCGACGCCGTTCCTAGGCTCGCGGCCTAGTTGGGAAGTACTAGATAACATGGAGTCGCCACCCGGTGTGAACCGGGACAAAGATTTAAGGCCGCACTCACCCCTCGCAAGGGAAGACCTCAAACCGTTGGGTTCGGAATGGTCCCTTACTTATGTCACTTGTAATAAAAGGATTTATGTAATAATTAAACCAGGCTTAAATAACATTTATTTCCAAAAATATCATGCTTCTAAATTCATATGCATACATAAACAAATTCATCACACATGCAACATCACATGACAATCTCATGAACATATTTCAATCCTATGATATGGAAAACTAAGAACAACATAATCATGCTTGAGTACTATCTCATGAACCTATTACCCAAATAACATGCTAACAGCCTAATCATGCTTGAATACAATCCCAAAATCACATAGAATGGATAAATGCAGGAATACAAATAATACGGTTGGCTATATAACACAAGAAAGATCAACCAAGAGGCAATTATGCATGAATATGAAGAGACAGACTCAGTTCAGTGTGTGCGCGTTCGTGTAGCGTTCGTAAACGCGTTCGAACGGAAATGAAACAGAATGCTCACGTTCGAGTAGCGTTCGTAAACGCGTTCGAACGAAATGAAACAGAATGCTCACATTCGAGTAGCGTTCGTAAACGCATTCGAACGGAAATGAACAGAATGCTCACGTTCGAGTAGCGTTCGTAAACGCGTTCGAACGGAAATGAAACAGAATGCTCGCGTTCGTATGGCGTTCGTGAACGCGTTCGAACGGAAATGAGACCTGATGCATGATAAGGCAAAAATGCATGCGCGTTCGAGTTGCGTTCGTAAACGCGTTCGAACGGGAACAGACCTGATGCATGAAATGGGACGCAATACATAAACAGCAAGATAAAGGGGCGCGGCGAAGTACTGCCGTAAAGGGGCCTTTTGAGGGCTCTTGATCTCTCAAAGAGAGGACCTTTAGACCAACATACTAAGCCCATGCGCGTCACATCACATCATGCATACAAACATAAAGACAATCATACTATTCTAAGTATGTCCGATTGAACGTGTCTTGCATCCAACCGAACACACATCAACCGGCGCGGCAAGCATCGTGGTAAAGGGCTTTAGCCCCTCCCCATAGGGGATCTCACATCGCACTTACTAAACCCATGCGCTCGGTTGAATCATGCATACGAAAATAAAGACAATCATATCAAACTAGGTATGCTCGATTGAACGTATCTCGCATTCAACCGAACACACATCAATCGGTGCGGCAAAGCGTCGTGGTGAAGGATTTTAACCCCTCCAATTAGGGAACCTTTCATCGCACTTACTAAGCCCATGCACTCGATCATATCATACGGGATAAGCAACATACAGGATTTAAATGACAAGAAATAAATAAACCAAAGCAACTCCACACAAGAGAAGGTGTCGTTTACTCAAGTGGTACGTGGAGTTGTGTCCCATGTACAGACCGCACTACCGTCCATTCGGATTCGGCTACGGAATTTACGTCTGGGTTTCCATCCTATATACTACAAGAGACGACACTCTTCCATTTCATTCAAGCCACAACATGCATCCATAAACGACTCTCATGCGAATAGAATTCAATAAAATAATAAAAACGAATATAAACTAATGAAAATGTACCCTCAGGTCTAACCTTTTAAATCACCTCTCTCGGATGTACGGTACACGATCGTCGGAAGGGTGGATGTTCCGCAACTCTCCCGGTTCACTGGTTCACTGTTCTCGTTCGTTGTCTTTACTGTTTTGAGTCGTCGTTCTCCGTCTTCTTTGCTATTGTTTCCTTGTGGTTTCGCTGCCGTTTCCTCTTTATCTTTTGCTTACTGTTTTTTGGGTGTCTTCTAACCTGTAATTTTCTTGTGTGTTGTGTATGAGCTAGGGACTAGGGACTAGGGACTAGGGTTGAGAAGGTTGGTGAAGGGTTCTTTTTATAGGCAAAGGGTTGGGCTTGACAAGGAAAGGGATTTGGCTAATTGAAGAGGGATTTGATTTGGTTTGGTTAAGGGAAGTCAAAGATTGAGGGGGGACAAATCTTGGCTAGATAGGGAAGGTTGAATATTTGATTGGCTTGGATTAGGAATACAATATTTTAAGTTTGGGAATAATCTTATTAGATTGGGAATATAATTGGTTGATTGATTTTAATTAGGCATGATTATATTTTGATTTAGTATGTGATTTGTTTAATTTAGGCATGATTTTAGTTTAAGTTGGTAATTGTTTATTTTATGTTTGGTATATGTTTTATTTAATTATTTAATTATTTAATTATCCACTAATTTAGTTAATGTTTTAATTAATATTTATTTATTTAAATTGGGATGTGTTTTATGGGCTTTGGGGGGTTAATTGGGCTGGATGTGAGGCTAGCAGCAAAACCAGAATTACCGACACCGTTCGAACGCTTCCTCGAACGCGGCACGAACGCCCGCAATCCGTTTGACGTTCGAACGCAAACACGAACGCAGCACTAATGAAAACAGTGAACCTTGTTTATTCTGAATTTCCCTTCCGATGTCCGTTTCCCGTGACCTCCGTAACTTAAAAGGTAGTGTCTCCAAAATGAGACTCATCATAGGGAATTATGTGTAAAAATGCAGTGCCTACAGTCGCCCCCACTTTGATGGGACTTGTGTAATGTGCAACAGTGACAATCCTATCAAAGTTTATGCAATGCATTTTCACTTACCTGGCTCGCCAGCTGCCACTTGACTTACCATGTGTTGAGTTGAGTTGATTTGGTGGTGAGGTGCTGCGACCCCTGGTTCATTCCCGAACCGTGCTCTATTTTTAGAGCGCCATTTTCGGCCTGTTCCTTCCTGAACTGTATTGAGATGAGGCTTTATTCCTCCCGAGCTTTATTCCCGAACTGTTGAGATGAGGCTTTATTCCTCCGAGCTTTATTCCCGAACTGCTGACTATGTAGAGATAGGGCTTTATTCCATGATTGTTTGGACTGTGGGCTTTATTCCCGAACTGTATTGAGATGAGGCTATATTCCCCTGTACTTTGTTCCCGAACTGTTGCGATGAGGCTTTATTCCTCCCGAGCTTTAATCTCGAACTGTTGAGATGAGGCTCTATTCCTCCCGAGCTCTATTCCCGAACTGTACTGACATGAGGCTTTCTTCCCCTTGAGCTTTGTTCTCAAACTATACTGACGTGAGACTTTCTTCCCCTTGAGCTTTATTCTCTGATCTGAGCTGACTGTGGCTTTGTTCTTGAACTGTATTGAATGCAGCTTTTCTTCCTGAACTGAACTGAATGTAGGCTTTCTTCTTCCGAACTGTATTGAGTGTGGGCTTTATTCCGAACTGTACTGACATGAGGCTTTCTTCCCCTTGAGCTTTATTCTCGAACTGTTGAGAATGAAGGTTTATTCCTCCCGAGCTTTATTCCCGAACTGTACTGACATGAGGCTTTCTTCCCCTTGAGCTTTATTCTCAAACTATAATGATATGAGGCTTTCTTCCTCTTGAGCTTTGTTCTCAAACTATACTGACATGATGGAGGCTTTCTTCCTCCCGAGCTTTATTCTCGAACTGTTGAGATGAGGCTTTATTCCTCCCGAGCTTTATTCCCGAACTGTTGAGATGAGGCTTTATTCCTCCCGAGCTTAATTCCCGAACTGTATTGACATGAGGCTTTCTTCCCCTTGAGCTTTGTTCTCAAACTTATACTGATATGAGGCTTTCTTCCCCTTGAGCTTTGTTCTTGAACTGTATTGAATGCAAGCTCTTTTCCTGAACTGAACTGAATGTGGGCTTTTATTCCCGAACTGTAGATGAGGCTTTATTCCTCCCGAGCTTTATTCTCAAACTATACTGACATGAGGCTTTCTTCCTCCCGAGCTTTATTCTTGAACTGTTGAGATGAGGCTTTATTCCTCCCGGGCTTTATTCCCGAACTGTATTGACATGAGGCTTTCTTCCCCTTGAGCTTTGTTCTCAAACTTACACTGATATGAGGCTTTCTTCCTCTTGAGCTTTGTTCTCAAACTATACTGACATGAGGCTTTCTTCCTCCCCCTGGGCTTTGTTCCCTGACTGTGTTAACTGTGGGCTTTGTCCCCGAACTGTACTGAATGTGGGCTTTATTCCCGAGTTTGTAGGCTTTCTTCCTGAACTGTACTGAATGTGAGCTTTATTCCCGTACTGAGCTGAATGCAGGCTTTCTTCATGAACCGTTACTGTAAGGTGGTCCATTCCCGAACTGTTACTGTAAGTTGTTCATTCCTGAACTGTTATCGTGAGGTGGTTCATTCCCGAACCGTTACTGTAAGGTGGTTCATTCCCGAACCGTGCTTCCATTCTTGGAGTGCCATTCCCGGCTTGTTCATTCTTGAACTGTCCATTCCCGGACCATATATCCATTCTCGGAGTGCCATCCTCGGCGTGCTCATTCTCGAGCTGTCCATTCCCGGACTATATCTCCATTCTCGGAGTGCCATTCTCGGCAGAACTGATCTGATGTAATGTGGGCCTCGACCCTGGGACTCATTCCCAAACTGTGTTTGATGTGGGCCTCGACCCTGGGACTCATCCCCAAAACTGATGTTGAAGTGGGCCTCGGCCCCAACTGCTACTGACATGGCCTCGCCCCCAGATTGATGCTGATGTGGGCCTCGACCCTCGGGACTCATCCCCAAAACTGATTGCTGAAGTGGGCCTCGGCCCCAACTGCTACTGACATGGGCCTCGCCCCCAGATTGATGCTGATGTGGGTCTCGACCCTCGGATTCATTCCAAAATTCTGCTGATGCGGGCCTCGGCCCTGGAATGATGTGGGCTTCGCCCTAAACTGATATTGATATGGGCCTCGCCCCCAGACTGATACAGCTGATATGGGCCTCGCCCCCAGACTGATACTGATATGGGCCTCGCCCCAAGACTGATACTGATATGGGCCTCGCCCCAAGACTGATACTGCTGATATGAGCCTCGCCCTAAGGCTGATACTGATACGGGCCTCGCCCCTAGACTGATACAGTACTGTCGATGTTCCTGATTGGTTTGTCTTTTGACGCTTTTCTTTTTTTTTTTTTTTCTTTTGAAACCTGTTATTACAAAACAGAACAAACACAAAAAGGATGCAAATATGTTACATGTATGCATGCATGCATGATTGGGTTTCCTATCCCGTTGGGCTAGGTCTTCTGCCAGTACTCTTGGTGGCTGCTCGGTCCTTTTGACAAGTCTGTTCTCTTCCCTAACCAACGGGTATCTATGATGGCTTTTAGGAAAAAATGGGGTTAACATGGTGCATGTATGCATGAGGTGCATGTGATGCATGATATGCATGCGATACAAGAATATATCAACTCATTAAAATTTCACACAATCGGCTCATCATCATTTTAGAAGTTTTTGGGCCAACTGTCATAGGAGTGAACTCGTCCCAGTTTAAATGGCCCAACGAGTTCACATCTCATGGCAAGGAGCCCAACTAAATCCGAATGTTAACGTTCCGAACACAATCACAAAGTGGCCCATCAATCATTTAGAAGCCTTGGGCCCAATAGTCATGAAATACGTTTTTGTCCCAGTTTTAATGGCCCAACAAGCCCATATCCCATGACAAATGGTCCAAATGGATCCAAACGACGATGTTCCCAAACACAAGCATAGAAGAAAGATGATGCAAACATGACATAATAATTTTTACAAAGTGGCCCATCAACATTTCAGAAGCTTTGGCCTAATAGTCATTAGGTACGAACTTGCCCCAGTTTAAATGGCCCAGCAAGCCCGCATTTCTGACAATAGTCCAACTGCATCCAAATGAGGATGGTCCACAAGCACATACTCAAGGAAATAATTGCTACTTTAGCCAACCCGGTCTATGGGTGGGTTAGTAAGAGTATAGACAAAGGCTCTCACCGGCGAAGGATGGCCCACAACTAGGTCTCCCCCACTCAAGGGTTCGAGCAACCAAGTGAGCGCACCCCTTTTTAACACTAAGGTACGTGCCAATGAGCTATGGTGTGTGACGGATTGTCAAATGGATTTCCCGTTGTAGATCCCCCAGAGGGAAGGTGGAGCGAGGCTCACTTAAATACCCAAGCCTCTTAGGCTCTTATCGCTTGTTGTTAGGAATAAACAACGAGTCCTCCAAATTAGTCCATCACAATAGGCTACAAGTAGATGGCTATCTAGGTGCCTTCACAGCTTTTCCTTCTAGAAAGGTAGTGAATGAAGGAAGACACCAAACCATTACATAGCCTTAAAATGCCTTTGATTAAACCCCACTTTATCCACTATAGACAACGGTCAATTAAAAAACTAATCCACATCACAAGACAATATTTTGGGGCCAATTCTCTTCCCCAGTGGAGTCGCCAGACTGTAGAGAACAGGACCTGGGCGACGCCGTTCCTAGGCTCGCGGCCTAGTTGGGAAGTACTAGATAACATGGAGTAGGCACCCGGTGTGAACCGGGACAAAGATTTAAGGCCGCACTCACCCCTCGCAAGGGAAGACCTCAAACCGTTGGGTTCGGAATGGTCCCTTACTTATGTCACTTGTAATAAAAGGATTTATGTAATAATTTAACCAGGCTTAAATAACATTTATTTCCAAAAATATCATGCTTCTAAATTCATATGCATACATCAACAAATTCATCACAACATGCAACATCACATGACATCTCATGAACATATTTCAATCCTATGATATGGAAAACTAAGAACAACATAATCATGCTTGAGTACTATCTCATGAACCTATTAACCAAATAACATGCTAACAGCCTAATCATGCTTGAATACAATCCCAAAAACACATAGAATGGATAAATGCAGGAATACAAATAATACGGTTGGCTATATAACACAAGAAAGATCAACCAAGAGGCAATTATGCATGAATATGATAAGACAGACTCAGTTCAGTGTGTGCGCGTTCGTGTAGCATTCGTAAACGCGTTCGAACGGAAATGAAACAGAATGCTCATGTTCGAGTAGCGTTCGTAAACGCGTTCGAACGGAAATGAAACAGAATGCTCACGTTCGAGTAGCGTTCGTAAACGCATTCGAACGGAAATGAAATAGAATGCTCACGTTCGAGTAGCGTTCGTAAACGCGTTCGAACGGAAATGAAAAGAATGCTCGCGTTCGTATGGCGTTCGTGAACGCGTTCGAACGGAAATGAGACCTGATGCATGATAAGGCAAAAATGCATGCGCGTTCGAGTTGCGTTCGTAAACGCGTTCGAACGGAACAGACCTGATGCATGAAATGGGACGCAATACATAAACAGCAAGATAAAGGGGCGCGGTGAAGTACTGCCGTAAAGGTGGCCTTTTGAGGGCTCTTGATCTCTCAAAGAGAGGACCTTTAGACCAACATACTAAGCCCATGGGCGTCACATCACATCATGCATACAAACATAAAGACAATCATACTATTCTAAGTATGTCCGATTGAACGTGTCTTGCATCCAACCGAACACACATCAACCGGCGCGGCAAAGCATCGTGGTAAAGGGCTTTAGCCCCTCCCCATAGGGGATCTCACATCGCACTTACTAAACCCATGCGCTCGGTTGAATCATGCATACGAAAATAAAGACAATCATATCAAACTAGGTATGCTCGATTGAACGTATCTCGCATTCAACCGAACACACATCAATCGGTGCGGCAAAGCGTCGTGGTGAAGGATTTTAACCCCTCCAATTAGGGAACCTTTCATCGCACTTACTAAGCCCATGCACTCGATCATATCATACGGGAATAAGCAACATACAGGATTTAAATGACAAGAAATAAATAAACCAAAGCAACTCCACACAAGAGAAGGTGTCGTTTACTCAAGTGGTACGTGGAGTTGTGTCCCATGTACAGACTGCACTACCGTCCATTCGAATTCGGCTACGGAATTTACGTCTGGGTTTCCATCCTATATACCACAAGAGACGACACTCTTCCATTTCATTCAAGTCACAACATGCATCCATAAACGACTCTCATGCGAATAGAATTCAATAATAATAATAAAAAAACGAATATAAACTAATGAAAATGTACCCTCAGGTCTAACCTTTTAAATCACCTCTCGGATGTACGGTACACGATCGTCGGAAGGGTGGATGTTCCGCAACTCTCCCGGTTCACTGGTTCACTGTTCTCGTTCGTTGTCTTTACTGTTTTGAGTCGTCGTTCTCCGTCTTTTGCTATTGTTTCCTTGTGGTTTCGCTGCCGTTTCCTCTTTATCTTTTGCTTACTGTTTTTTGGGTGTCTTCTTCCTGTAATTTTCTTGTGTGTTGTGTATGAGCTAGGGACTAGGGACTAGGGACTAGGGTTGAGAAGGTTGGTGAAGGGTTCTTTTTATAGGCAAAGGGTTGGGCTTGACAAGGAAAGGGATTTGGCTAATTGAAGAGGGATTTGATTTGGTTTGGTTAAGGGAAGTCAAAGATTGAGGGGGGACAAATCTTGGCTAGATAGGGAAGGTTGAATATTTGATTGGCTTGGATTAGGAATACAATATTTTAAGTTTGGAATAATCTTATTAGATTGGGAATATAATTGGTTGATTGATTTTAATTAGGCATGATTATATTTTGATTTAGTATGTGATTTGTTTAATTTAGGCATGATTTTAGTTTAAGTTGGTAATTGTTTATTTTATGTTTGGTATATGTTTTATTTAATTATTTAATTAATTTAATTATCCACTAATTTAGTTAATGTTTTAATTAATATTTATTTATTTAAATTGGGATGTGTTTTATGGGCTTTGGGGGGTTAATTGGGCTGGATGTGAGGCTAGCAGCAAAACCAGAATTACCGACACCGTTCGAACGCTTCCTCGAACGCGGCACGAACGCCCGCAATCCGTTTGACGTTCGAACGCAAACACGAACGCAGCACTAACGAAAACAGTGAACCTTGTTTATTCTGAATTTCCCCTTCCGATGTCCGTTTCCCGTGACCTCCGTAACTTAAAAGGTAGTGTCTCCAAAATGAGACTCATCATAGGGACTTATGTGTAAAAATGCAGTGCCTACAGTGGTTATGTCGTTGTTGATGTAAACAATATGCTATTAAATTAATATATATTAATTTTAACATGCATGCAACAAATATTTTATTTATCAACATAAATAATATTTACTAATACTAAAACATATCTTGATGTGCTTATTATCTTTCTCGACCCTTTTGAATATCCTCCTTGATTTTTCCTTATAGCAGTGCACCAAGCGTTGCACCTCTAGTTGGCACACTAGCACTCCTCTACGAACAAATCATTCACACTTAAGAGAACAAAAGAAACTATTTTCTCTTCTAGGATTTTGAAGTATTTAGGAATAAATTGGAACTATTCCAATCGAAAAGTAAAATCGCAATATATCTTCACGCATATATGTATAACATATATTAACATGCGCAAGCCATTACATATTTTGCATGAAAGTTTATTTATACATGCAAGCCTTGTTCATCTGTGTCTGTATATATTACCACGTGAACACTTTATTTTAAACAACCAATTTGCTTATAATTCTTGCAAATATATATCAACAACAACGCTTGCTGTGTGTGTAGATATATTTATTTGCTTGCATGAACAAATTGCATTGCTTGATTTTTCTTCAACGTGAGCATGGATATATATAGACATAGGATTTGTTTCAATTGTATCCTAATACAATAAGGTCAATCTGATATTTCTCCAAATCAAATTTGATCTCTTAAAGATTCTTTCCAAAATAAAATTAGGATACTTAACCAAATTATGAATCTTAATTAAATAAAGACTTCCCTATTTAATCTTAAATATGACTCTAATTAATTTTTGGTGCTAGCCCACTAAATTAAAGCTCAATAGATTAAATATTATTTTGGCATATTAATTAATTAACTATTAATTAATTAATTTAACTTAATTTTAGTTAACAATTAATTAAAATTACATTTAATTTATTTAATATAAATATCAAATATTTAATTAAACAATTAAATCTTATTTTATATTTCAAATTTATTAATCAAATTAATATTTCCGAAATATCCTGAATATCCTAATCTAATTAGGAAATGCCAAAATAATACTTTATTAACTTTTAATAAACATCATCGAATTTGTAACATAAACGAGAACTATATTGTGCGACCTTCCTGGTTCATTATCGAGTAGCAGTGGAATAATATTAACTCTTTAATATTTCATCTCTATGATATTCCACAGACCATGAGTAATCCCCTAGCAGCAAGCCATGGCCCCTAGTGGATGAATGAAGTGGGAAAACATATGAACATGTTAGAATACACTTCGAGCATGTCATCCAATTCCTTCCGATATTTATGTTTCTTATCGAGTCTGGGATCATGGTAAAGTCAAATTCTTACACTCGATATATTTTTAAACTTTATCTTGTGGATTTGATAACTCTAAGATATCGACTGGTTTGGCCAAAGACTTATATCCACAATTTTGAGTTTACTCGAAACATCTCTTTTATTATCAAAATTATCGGATATCATATTGAAGCATACATGACTTCGTACGTCAATCGCTCAATGCCATCTAGTATTTATTTAAAGGACGTGGATAATCGAATGATGATATACTAGTGAACCAAGAGTACTATCGCACAAGTCATCATATGATCTTATGTCAGAGGATATGACGACACTAATGTATTATTACGAAGATCAATGACCTTAGATAATATCATCATGTGATCTTACGTTTCTGTGGTCGTGTTCGATATTTCATTCTACTAATGAAATATATATTGTCTGTGTCATTATGATATGAGACTCATCATTCATTCTATTAACATCATATGTCAATCTAGGCGACACACAATAATATTAGTCAAGTGATATATTATTCTCCTGTATAACAATCACATTTTACCAAGAACATAATTTGAGACATATATAAATATCGTTGACTCTCATAATCGTAAACGTCTTTTGGATTAATGATATTCATTTGACATAATGTCTCATGACATACACATAAAATATGGATGTAATAATGTGTAGTTAACAAATACCTTTTATTAATAAATAATAAAACTATATTACAAACATTATGCCTTAAACCATTACATCCATAACTAGTTTTAGGGCATATACTCTAACAGTTTTGATGAAAACAAATTAAAACATGTATATGGGATCCTAATGAGAGCTGTTCGGTTATGTTATTATTTTATGTTGATAAAATAATTATTTTGGGCTGAAATTTTTATTTTTAAGACTTTATTTATTTATTTTTTTAGAGGGAAAAAAAGATGATTTTCTTGGGCTTGATGTCGGGTTTTTTTCATTGTTCATTTGCTCTTGCTTTATGTAATTTATGTGGATTTGTTGCTTGATCAGGTCTTTGTTTTGATTTATGTTGTTTAATTTAAGATTGGGCTTAGCTTCTTTTTTTTTTTTTTTTTTTTTTTTTTTTTTTTTTTATTGCTATTCGTTGGTTTAATAAAATTTTGATGTGATTGGCTTTATGTTGATTAACTGAGAATTCGATAGCATTTTAGGTCCATTCCTCTAAAGTCATTCAAGTTCGAAAATGTTGGCGTATTAACGGTTTTGTCCGGGGGCACAGCGGAACGTGAAAAATCCGATTTATCTAATTTCAAAAATTTTCTTTGGACTATTAAAATAAATTATTTATTTTAATATTTAATCCCAAATCAATTTTGGAATTACCCAAAAAACCCCAATTACCGAAAACACCTAAAGTAACAAACTTGTTACATTTTGCTCATTTTAGTCCAAAAGTGTTAATTACATATTTAAGTGTTTCCAAAACACTACCAAAATGATTAATATACATCTAATATGCCCAATTGAATTCATAAAATGAAAAGCCCCAATTTAGTATTTGGCATAAACCCTAGAAATTTAAATTAATAAAATTTCCACCAAATTGACTTTCAATCTAGCATTACAATAATCAATCCAACATTTTTAAAGTCTCACCACATTCAAAAGCACCCAAGAACAATTCTAGGTTTCTATAAAGTGGAATAGAAATTCTAGAATGACAACTTTAATTTCCTAAATTAAATTGAACTCAAATAACAATTATTATGTTCAAAGAGTCATCACACATGCATTTAATCTTCTCAACAAGCATCCAACAAATAAAAACCCAAATTCAAGAGAGGGAAAAACATTATACATCATATGTATTATCAAAAATTCAAAAGAAACATTTTCCAAGCTAAAAGATTAATAAACTTACCTTAAATTTGAATAATCTTTAAGCTTTTGCTTGAATTTTCAATCTTCCAATTTCTCTCTCTCTCTCTTAGGTTTCTTTTCTCTCTTTGTTGTTGTTGAAGAAATGAGAATAGTTTCCAATTCTTTGTGTTGGACGAAATTAGTAGATAGTGGGAGAGAGAAAATCATTTTTATTTGATTTAATAATAACAATTATATAAAACCAAATAAATATCCTATCCCACTAATATTTCCAACAAAGCCACATGTCAACATTACAAAGCATCCAACACATGTCTAATACATGTGAATTATATACTTAATAATTCCCATTATATTTATTTAATAAATTAATTAAATAACATTTTAATTAATTAATCCATTTAATCAAATGTATAATGTATTTCTACATTTACAATAAATGTTAAAATATATTCAAGGTTGACATATGCTCCTAAAAAATATTCGATAATTAATTAATATATATCTAATCAAATTATGTATCAAATACACATACATATTAATTTAGGAAATTACCGAATACCACACATGTGTAATTTTCGTTTAACCGTTAAACGATTTCCGAATAATCAATATTATTCGTTTTAAGTTGCCCTAGTGCTCTACGAGTATTTTTGATTATGTAAGACTCTCTAAGTTCAGGTATATCCGTCACGGGATCAAATCCCGTGTCCATAATTTACCCACTCATAAATTATGACGACCACATATATTCTCGCTGAATCATACAAGTTGAGATCTTCACATACGTATAATCATTCCGTCATAGGTATCCGGATAAATACTAGAGACAAAGATATAATCGTCAAATCTCATAAGGTATTATCCCGTCGACGTATAGATTCGCGATTTCTCAATAACACTCAGAACTCATTTCCGAGTGTACCATAGCCATGGATTTTATAAATCGCAATCTCATGACGTGGATACCTAAATCCTGTACGCAGGACTGACAGATCCTCTATGGACACATCACCGGATATCATGAGCATCAGTCCACACCCAACGAACAGGCAGAGGTCTAACCTAAAAAGGTCAAAGACGTGACTGTTATCAAAGTGTGGAGGATAACTCATATATCCACAGTGGTGTCACAAGTCAAAGGACCACTATGCTACTCAACTCGAGAAGATTCCTATTGACGTAAGCGACCATATATTTGGAATCTTCCGTGAGTTGTTCAGTGCCCATCCGCTATGTACACCTACATGTCTATACGAGTCTCACTAGACTCGTGGCTCACTGAGATAAACCACCAGAAACTAATATTCTGATATACGACATGTACCAGTCTACCGGGTTTACTTTCGGACCAATAATGTAAACCTTGACCAGGAACAGTTTAAGAATGATACTGTTACAACGTTTTTCAATGTCAATTACGACGCTTTTACAATTAAGTTATAACTTAATCATTCATAGGTCTAGTACGTCTTTACCATTTCTAATAAAAAATATTGACGAAACCGTAAATTTTATTCATAACAAAATATTGTTTATACACGTATTGATAAGGAAATATATGAGAAATCGACACGCCGAGTACCAACTCCAACAATTTCTTCCACTTACTCTAGTGGCATAAATGATGGTATCTAATACCTATCGCCTCTGTATGCTTATCAAATAACTTAGGAGGAATGACTTTGGTAAGATGATTTGCTACATAATCTTCACTCCGTATCTTGCATACGACAATGTCTCCACGCGACACAATCTCTCGAATAATATGGTACTATCGCTCCACATGCTTCGATTTTTGATGTGCCATGGGTTCCTTTGCTTGCGCAACAACTCCGGTATTATCACAGTGCAAATGAATCGAATTCTCAATGCTAGGGACAACTCCCAATTCTATGAAAAAGTTTCTAATCCAGACAGCTTCTTTTGCAGCCTCAGATGCCGCAATATATTTTGCCTCTGTGGTGGAATCAGCTGTCGATCCCTGTTTGGAACTTTTCCAACTAACTGCAGCACCGTTAAGGGTAAATACAAATCCTGATGTAGACTTTCTAAATCCGAATCCGTATACCCATTAACTTGCAGTTCTCATTCTCCATAAATCAAAAACTTATCCTTAGTACCTTTGAGATACTTCAGGAAATGTTTAACGGCCATCCAATGGTCGTTTCTCGGATTTGATTGATATCTACTGGTTACACTAACCGAGTAACTAATATTAGGCCGCGTACATATTATAACATACATTATACTACCCAAACATGAAACATAAGGTAAATTAGACATTCTAATCTTCTTATCTCCAGTTTGCGGACACATTTTCTTTGAAAGATGTACACCATGTCGGAAAGGTATGTTATCTGTCTTACAATTACTGAAATTATATCTTTCTAAGTGTTGGACAATTATGACCCATAACGTCACTATTTGTACAGATCATGGTGTTGTTGTACAAATTAACTATGTGACAAGGAGATTGCACTTTTATCATTTGTGATTAGATCACCTAGATGTATAAATGATAGGAGGTCCTTATGATTAGTTCCTGGATTGAGATGATATGAGACAGTATCAATCCACGAAGGTTTAATCATTAAATATCCCTAGTCAGAGTATTATCGAGATTGGACATCGATAATGCGGAAAAGACTAGTATTACACTTGTGCGCGTTGTGAGGGCATAACGGCATAGTTCTCATATATTTGGGTATATGATACTCATGCAAGTGTAGTAGGAGGTTGTGTTTTACCGATGGTACGGAAAATAGCTTCGCTCTGGATAGACCCCTCAGAATTCCATTGGTAGTATGACTATGTGTCTATGGAAGTCCGAAATCAGGGTAGGTGTATTTGGTCTTAACCTGAGACTTGTACCGCTAATACTTGCGACAATCAATATGCTTTGGTTTTGGTCATCCAGGGCTTTAACCGGTTCTGTGTACGCCTCTGCTGGGTATATTGAGAATCGAAGTGTATTGGGTGTGATGTCAAGACGGAAGTATCACTCCAGTCATAGTGGAGATGATGTCACGTAGGATACGGAACTAGTACTCTTAAGTACTGCAGTCATCAGGATGATATGACTAGGTCATGTTCATCCGATTATCTCCAAGCTTTGTTTGATGATTCCAATCTCACAAGTGGGTTTTCCTATCACCTTAGGATGTCTCCATTGTGTGCTAGTACTCTTGATTTTGCAACAAAATCACTAGGTTTGCTTCTTCTTGCTCTCGGTAGTGGCCAAAACCAGAAGAGGAAAATAGCCCATTTAGGGCGTGAGAGAGAGGGAGAAGAATAGAGAAAGATGTGTGTTGGTTGGTGGCAAAATTTGTATCTGATACACTAAATAAATTTCCAAATTCATTTACCAAATTTTTGGCTTTCCAAAAGTCAAAAGGCTTTAAGCCTTAACCACTCCCATCAACTATTCACATCAATCAAGTGACAAGTTGTCACATCAATTGATTGACTAGCGATTTGACGCTTGATGTGACTTGCGGGCCGCACTTGAATTTGAAATGCGAGTGGCTCGCAAACAATATTGGGCTCGGGTTCGCTAATTCCAAATTAACGAATTTTCCGTTGCGACGCAATTAAATAATTATGCCTAGCAAAATCACTATTCACGTCGCTAACGAATTAATTCTAAATTAACTCGTTCGCCCGAATTAAAATCTAATTTCAATTCCGCGTCGAAATTCAATTTCGTATAATATATCGAATATATTATTTTATCAATTAATTCCAAATTAATCGTTATCTCTCTTTAAATAATATTCTATCCCAGATAAAATATCTCCGTAATTAATCCCAGATTAATTTTCTCTCATCTAATTAATCCCAGATTAATAAAGTGCGAGTCATACGTCATCGATGAATCTTCGGGAAGCGACCAATGAGATCCCCAGATATGTTGGTAGTAAATCCGGTCGTCGGACTATCCGAACACGTACGTACCTAGTACTACGTTTTTATCGATTTACAAGACATTGTTGGCTTCTAGCAAAGCACCGTGCCTACCCAATTCTCCAGAAATATTCTTAAAGGAATATGTGATCTAAATCAGGCGTAGTATACGTAGTATTACGTATTACGATCCAGCATCGGATGTCACGTGCTAGGCCTGAGGCTGGAATTGTGTCTGCCCCGTACGAAGCACATATCGAATCTAGTCATAATATCCTGATAGCTGCAGCATAAAAGAGCACCAGTTTCGTATCCTACGTGATCATCATCTCCACTATAACTGGAGTGATACTTCCATCTTGACATCACACCCAATAAACTACGATTCTCAATATACCCAGAAGAGCCGTACATAGAACCTGTTAAAGCCCTGGACGACCAAAACCAAAGTATATTGATTGTCGCAAGTATTAGCGGTGCAAGTCTCAGGTTAAGACCAAATACACCTACCCTGATTCAGACTTCCATAGACACATAGTCATACTACCAATGGAATTATGAGGGGTCTATCCAGAGAGAAGCAGTTCCCGTACCATCGGTAAACACAACCTCCTATTACACTTACATGAGTATCATATACCCAAATATATGAGAACTATGCCATTATGCTCCCACAATGCGCACAAGTGTAATACTAGTCTTTTACGCATTATCCTTGTCCAATCTCGATAATACTCCGACTATGGATATTTAATGATTAAACCTTCGTGGATTGATATTGTCTCATATCAACTCAATCCGGAACTAATCATATAGACCTGTTATCATTTATACATCTAGGTAATCCAATTACAAATAATAAAAGGGAAATTTCCTTTGTCACATAGTTAATTTGTACAACAACACCATGATCTGTACAAATAGTGATGTTATGGGTCATAACTGTCCAACAATCTCCCACTTGGCCTATAGCCAGTCACTCGAGTGTCTTACACCCGAACTATGTACGGTTCATTCAAATTACTGAGAAAAGACTTTCGTCAGCGGATTTGCATGATTATCATCTGATGCGATTTATACGATCATCACATCGCCACGATGTATGATCCGAACGAATCAGATGACTATCGAAGTATCTATCTGGATCATTGATGAGACCATTAATTCTTTAGCCTGTGCTGAAGCCTAGCTCAGCTGCCAACAGAACTATATCTAATCTAATTAGATTTATTATCGACCCAAATGGCTTATATTGCTGCCTCAGCTGCAGCAATAACCCGCTTTTGTTGTTTATTCGGTAACAGTATCTTGCTTGGAAGATTTCCAGCTCACTGTTCTGATATTCAAACTGTATAGTACCTTTGTTATGACTTGTAGTCGTTATTATTGGTTTGGAAACTTGCAACGGTGATCCCAGTCACTTCAAGTTCTCCTTCTCCATAGTATAAGACAGCATCCTTAGATCTTCTAAGATACTAAAGGATGTTCTTAATATCAATCCAATGACTATCACTTGGATTGGTCTGATTGTGACTCCATATGCTCAAAGCGTATGAGACACCAGGTCGTTACATTTATTTCAATGTACGAGTTCTCGGAGAGTATTAACAACCTTTGGATCTATCCCAGTAGATCTTTATTCCTAGAATAAAGGTTGTTTCTCCTAAGAATTCTACGGAGAATTTTATGAAAGCCAAGCTTTCACCGATTGTATTTTATGGGAATATCATTTCCAAGAAATGACATATTATCATTATATAGGACATTATTGTCAGTGCGCTCCCACTAACCTCCTTATATACACAAGAATCATCATTATTTTGAATTAAATCATATACCATTATGATTACATCAAAACGATAATTCCAAGAACTCTATGCTTGCTTCAATCCATCCATGGATCGAATAATCTGCAAACCTAATTTTCTTGTTATGGTACGACAAAATCGTTAGGATGTTGTAAACATCCCCCAAAAGGTTGCCGTTAAGGAAAGAGGTTCTGGCATTCAGCTGCCATATTTCATAAATGAAACATGCAGCATTAACAAGCATTATCCAAATGGATTTACCATGGCAACAAGTAAAAGGTTTCGTCGTAATCAACACAATGTTGATAACGATACCTTTTCGCTACAAGCCTAGCTTTATACCTTGGTATGTTGCCTTCCATGTATGTCTTCCTTGAAGATTTATATAGTACCAATAGGCACATTGCCTTTTGGTACATCAACTAGTATCCAAACTTAGTTGATTTACATGGAATCCATTTCGGATATCATGACACTTTGCCATAATAGGGAGTCGATACCTTGTATCACTTCCTCATACGTAGTCAGTTGGTGTTCCTCAATAAGATTGACATCTTTATGAGGTGAGATCAGAAACCCATACCCCAGGTTGTTTTCTGACTCTCTCCGACTTACGCAGTTCTTGTGTATTCGAAGATTACTGGAATAGTTTCATCCTTGATGAACTATTTTGTGTTTCATTAGGAATCGGTGCCTGGAATAGTATTACTCCGATTTTCATCGAGTTTTACTTTCCTCCCACTTACCACTGCATATAGGTATTCCTCTTAGGAAAACCACATGGTGAGCAACAATTACATTGTTCTCATGTGAGTTGTATAAGTACTATACTTTGGTTTCCCTAGGATAACCTACAATTTGGCACTTATCCGATTTGGGTTCTAATTTGGTATCATCCAAACATATGCATAGGCATACCCAAATCTTCAAAAATGAGAACAACCTTGTTTCTTTCCTGTTCATATCTAATATGAAGTCTGTCTAACAGATTTATGGAACCTTATTCAAAATAAGTTTTGCACTGATTATGCGTATCCATTGAAGGAAATGGTAGCTCAGAGCGACTCATGATTAACCTTATCATGTCCAACAAAATTCGGTTTCTCCGTTCGGACACACCGTCAAATTGACGTGTTCCGGGAGGAGTCCTCATTGAAAGAATACTATACTCTTTCAAGTATATAAGAAACTTATTGCTTAAGTATTTTCATCATGGTCCAACCGTGATGGTTTTATACTTTAGCCGATCTGTTTGTCTACTTCGTGTCGAAACTCTAAAAGTTTCCGATTTCTGTTTCAAAAGAAACACATAACCATAACGCGATGCCACATCCGTAAAGGTCACGAAACATTCATATCTACATCTAGCCTAGCTAGATATTGGCCCACCTACGTCACTATGAACCAGGGCTAACAGATCGGTGGCACTTGCACTTTTACTAAGTAAAGGTGTTTTAGGCACTGTGCCCAATAAACTAGATTCCTAGACATTATTTGAATAGAATCAAATCCGTCCTAGTATCCACTCTTCAAAAGTGTCGATATACGAGTTTTGTTTAATTGGGTCCCAGACAACAATGCCACATTTAAGTTTCAACTGATTAAATCAGATTGAGCTATTTGTTTGTCATGTTATATGTTTGAGATTTATTTATATTCAAAATATAAATACTGTTATTCACATCTAATGTGTTTATCTCAATATCATCTTTATATAATTAAACACTTTATTGTTCTAGAATATAAAGGTATATCTGCAACGGATTAAACCCTGATAAAGAGATAATATATCTAGTCAAACTATTTACATTGTAACAGTTTCCTATTTTAAGTACACACCCGAAGGGTAGTTCCTAAACTTAGGTATCTACGGTTAAAACAGCGACTTTCGTCCCGTTTCCAATTCGCAGATTAATCTCAACTGAAGTCAGTATCATGCTCTCAGCAGATTCTGCACATCAGCACATATTTATATACCACATTTAGTATCTAAAATCCAATTTTAATACTAGTTGTGAACATGTTTATGAAAAACATATTTGAAGTCAGAGCCTTGGCCGTTCTTCAATTCCTTCATGTCTGCCTTGTCCAAACGGCAGTCACGCTTCCGCGATCCCGTTTGATACATTTTAGGTAGACATTTTGGGATATGTCCTTTATCTTCCCAGAAGATTATAATGATTTTGCCTTTGCCCATTTCGGTACCCCAGAAGCCTTTGGCCAAGCCATGGCATTCCGGAATGTCGATGTAAGATGCGCGCCTTGCGCTTCTTGCCTTATTGCAAACTTTGGCTTTGTCTCCTTGAGAATAGCCATTAACTCTCCAAGAGTTTTCTATTGCAATTAGTTCTTCTAAGATCTAAGAATAGATCTATGAAGATCCTTCAATTTCATTATCATACTTTAAGGATCTAATCCTTAGTTATGATTAAGAAATTAAGGAGTCTATTTGGCAAGAATAACAGATTAAGCACTAAAGTTATCATCACATTAATATTCCAAATATCATGTTCTACTATTTGCTTAACTCCGGGCTTAGGCCTAAGATGTTATTTGATCAAATAAAGTAACTTCTCAGCTTTTCAGGACTATCCTGAAATTTATTCCCAATTTGAAAATTAAAGTCGTTTAAATATATTTTCCCCAGGATTATATTTTAAATACTAATCTTTCAATTATCTTGATTCTAATAGTCCAACTATTCAATCAACGATTTTAGGTACTATTTATTATAATGATTACTATAGTCCAACTATATAATCAACTATAATTTTCATTGATTAAATTCAATTATATTGATTACTATAATCCAATTATAAAATCAACTATAAATGATCAATTAAATTCAAATATATTGATTACTATAATCTAATTATATAATCAACTATAAATGAATAGTTTGAAATACAGTCCCACTGTTTAATTAAAAAAACTATTAAATAATAGTCCAACTAATATATTAATCTATTTGACGTAATATTTTAATTGAGCGCGTATGGCAAGTAACTAAACGAATATTGCAAATTTAATACTTGCCTCCCACTATTTTTCGGCGAGCCTCTAACCCTCTGTGGAGTACTCGGGAAACCTTGTTTCCTAGTGGGATAAGATCCCGTTAAATAACACACAATCTTGACTTTGGCCAACAAATTGTATGATAATTAACTAGGTAGATCTCTAAGATCAATTGGATCCAATCCAATTCCTAGATCTAGTAGGGGGACATCCAAGTCCGAAACACAAGAAGTGATCTTGACTTTGGCCAACAAATCACAACTTGGAGAAGACACTGATATGGAACAAAGCCTTCATGATTCAAACACATCCTCGACGGACAAAGGCCTTGACTTTGGCCAACAAACCAATGCCAGTCTTAGATCTTGAGTAAGAATCACTCAATGGAAGGAAAAACGCTTAATATTATTTGAGGGTTTTTCGCGTGCAAATTGGCAACCAATTTATTATCTTTGTTAAGGTCTCATCATCATACACCCTTAAACATGCATTCTAAACAGATAATAAGGCGCATATAAATAAATAATAATGATATGCGGATGGATACTTAACACATTGTTCCTAGAACAAATCTCTTCATTTCCTCTCTCCCGCTAGCACATGTATTACTTATACCCGTTACATAACACTTCTAAAGAAACCTCATTTACATTGAGGGGAATAGGTGAGAAGAGAAATACAAAGAGTAAGGAGGTAATAGGCTGGACACGCAGGTCCAATTAATAAATTTTAAATTTATTACAACAATTTCCAAAATTGCCCCACCCATCTAATATCCATCCGATATACATTATTCATGCATCGCAACCATGTATTCACACAAGCATGTTATCAATCAATCTAATCCAATTAATTAATCTGATAATTAGTGACCATCGAATGTTCAAACAACGATTTGATTTTGCGCGAGTCCAACTCGTTTTGCGAATAAGTACTCAAAGTACGAATTCTTGAATTAAATTAAACTACAACATTAAATCCAATTTAATTTGCATTTAATACTAATTAACTATTTAATTCCAAATTAAATATTACACTTTATTAACGAACCTTTACGACTTAGATTCTAAATCTAACCGTTACGGGTCTCAAAGCCCGATTAACATCCAATGTTAATTTAATTTAAAGTCCAATGGGCTTTTAATTAATTTCTTAAGGCATGGACTTTTGGTCAATATGGGTCAAACCCAAATACCAAATCCCATTAAGGAATCACCCTTATATGCCTAGAAACCAATTTAGGCCCATTAGGCTCAATTAAAACTTTAAAAGTCCATTAAGTCATAATTGGACTTTATGGATATGGTTTTGGGCCCAATTGGATCCAACCAATTTGCCTAAACCAATCTTGGTACAACCAAGCCCAATAAACCCAATTACAACTTTTCAAGCCCAAATCCAATTTAAGCCCAATTAATTAAACTACAAAAATTCCAAATTTCATATTTAATTAATCAAAGTGTATTACATAATTAATTACCCAAATTAACATTTCTAAAACATAAATTTACACAATTAATTATGCTCATCATCATAAAACATGTCCAACACATTTTAATCAAAATCAAACCCATTTCATGCTCATATAGCCTCGGCAATTAGGGTTTTTAATGTTCAATTCAGTTTCAATCAAATTAAATCCACAATCAACATTTCCCTAATGATTCCAACTCATCCAATGAATCAAAAATCAAAAATTCCAAGACATTTAGGGCAAGGTAGTATTCGGCCAAGCCTCACCAATTGGGCAAAAATTGATCCAATCAAATTTTATGAAATTGATCCAATCCAACTTCAATTAAACATCATTTAAGCATACTCAATCAATTAATTTTACCAAATCATGCTCAAAATAAATTTACCCAATTTTAACCCAAAATTCAAGTTTCATGCTTTAACTCGCTCTGATACCATTTTTGGGAAAATCTACGGTCCCGAGGATCGAATAAAGCAATGAAACATAAGTGCGAATACATCAAAGAAGTTGCGGAACACTTATATTGAGCGGTTGAGCGATGCGACGAACACAAAAACTTCAAGCTCTCCTCCAAGGTGCATTCGGCAGTGGTAGTTTTTGAGCTCTCCAAAATTTCGGCCATGGTCATTCATCAAGCTCCAAGCTTTGTTTGATGATTCCAAGCTCAAAAGTGGGTTTCCCTATCACCTTAGGATGTCTCCATTGTGTGCTAGGACTCTTGATTTTGCAACAAAATCACTAGGTTTGCTTCTTCTTGCTCTCGGCAGTGGCCAAAACCAGAAGAGGAAAACAGACCATTTAGGGCGTGAGATAGAGGGAGAAGAAGAGAGAAAGATGTGTGTTGGTTGGTGGCAAAATGTGTATCTGATACACTAAATAAATTTCCAAATTCATTTACCAAATTTTTGGCTTTCCAAAAGTCAAAAGGCTTTAAGCCTTAACCACTCCCATCAACTATTCACATCAATCAAGTGACAAGTTGTCACATCAATTGATTGACTAGCGATTTGACGCTTGATGTGACTTGCGGGCCGCACTTGAATTCGAAATACGAGTGTGCTCACAAAAACACTCCCGGGTTCGGGTTCGCTAATTCCAAATTAACGAATTTTCCATTGCACGCAATTAAATAATTATGCCTAGCAAAATCACTATTCACGTCGCTAACGAATTAATTCTAAATTAACTCGTTCGCCCGAATTAAAATCTAATTTCAATTCCGCGTCGAAATTCAATTTCGTATAATATATCGAATATATTATTTTATCGATTAATTCCAAATTAATCGTTATCTCTCTTTAAATAATATTTTATCCCAGATAAAATATCTCCGTAATTAATCCCATATTAATTTTCTCTCATCTAATTAATCCCAGATTAATAAATTGCGACTCATACGTCATCGGTGAATCTTCGGGAAGCGACCCATGAGATCCCCGGATATGTTGGCAGTAAATACGGTCGTCGGACTATCCGAACACGTAAGTACCTAGTACTACGTTTTTACCGCTTTACAAGACAAGGTTGGCTTCTAGCAAAGCGCCATGCCTACCCAATTCTCCAGAAATATCCTTACAGGAATATGTGATCTATATCAGGCGTAGTATACGTAGTATTAGGTATTTCGATCCAGTATCAGATGTCACGTGCAAGGCCTGGGGCTAGAAATGTGTCTGCCCCGTACGAAGCACATATCGAATCTCTGGTAACTAGTCTCTATAATCGGATAAACATGACCTAGTCATAATATCCTGATAGCTGCAACATATAAGAGAACGAGTTCCGTATCCTATGTGACCATCATTTCCACTATGACTGGAGTGATACTTCCGTCTTGACATCACAAGCAACACACTACGATTCTCAATATACCCAGCAGAGGCGTACACAGAACCTGTTAAAGCCCTGGATGACCTGAAACCAAGGTATATTGATTGTCGCAAGTATTAGCGGTGCAAGTCTCAGGTTAAGACCAAATACACCTACCCTGATTTCGGACTTCCATAGACACATAGTCATACAACCAATGGAATTCCGAGAGGTCTATCCAGAGCGAAGCTGTTTCACGTACCATCGGTAAAACACAACCTCCTACTACACTTGCATGAGTATCCTATACCCAAATATATGAGAACTATGTCGTTATGCCCTCACAACGTGCACAAGTGTAATACTAGTCTTTTTCGCATTATCGATGTCCAATCTCGATAATACTATGACTATGGATATTTAATGATTAATCTTTCGTGGATTGATACTGTCTCATATCATCTCAATCCAGGAACTAATCATATGGACCTCCTATCACAAATGATAAGAGAGCAATATCCTTTGTCACATAGTTAATTTGTACAACAACACCATGATCTGTACAAATAGTGACGCTATGGGTCATAACTGTCCAACATAGCCCACACTACTTTCCGTTGGTAACGATTCATAGCTCGGAAGATCTTGTGGCGTTGAACAAATCATCTTCTTCTTTATTCTTGTAAGTCACGACATTGAGGAACAATAATACCTCTTTGCCGCACTTCACTTGTTACAATCGGGGCTCGGTTTTGATTTGTTTTAATTCGGGTTTTGGGAAACACCTTGGGGACTTTTTGGGGCTGAGTTAGGATTGTTTTGGAGTGGAAAAATCAGACCTAAAACTCTACAGCAGGTCACACATATCAGGGGTTGGTTTGGGTGCTGTTCGCGTGTGTAACGTGTGTAAAACAGTCCAATAATTCACTGCAGTTCGGGGGCTGTCCGGGGACTATTTCACACGTATTCCGGGGCTGAGATCTTGTCCGAAACAGAAGAAAAACTTCCGTATAAGTGCTAGTTCCATTTGGCTTTAAGGAAAGGAAGACAAAAAATTTTCAAGGTCGATCCGTGTGCCTAATCGTTTCCGCTGCGCGAGGAAAGCGTTTCCTACAATTGGCATCAAGAGCGAGGTTGAAAAGTGTTCTTAACCCTTCACTTTTTCATTTAAAGTTTTTGTTTTTAATATATTTATATGAGTTATAAATATGATATGCATGTTTAGATGAGTGGGCACATTGTGATATTCATATGATGAATGGTTTTGTTATTTCATGTGATGAATGGATTTTGCATTGGTCGTAAATTTTTCCGGCTCTTATTTTTGTAGTTGGTTTTGTTTTTGGGATGTAAGTCCATAAGGCCATTGTTTACATTTGTTGTAATTTTAATTTTCAATGTAAAGCTTCAATTTTTTGTAATTTGGAGCACCGAATTCGCAAAGGAGCCAACACCACTTTGGAGCGGGATTTGAAGACCAAGGAATGCCTTGGTGAATCTCTTGTACTAATTAGATTAGTATAGAAAAAAATAAGAGCCCGGTCAATGCAAAATAATTTTTTTTGTTATATGTATGTTTATTTCGAATTGTTTGAATAACATGTTATATAGCTTTGGGTGCCCACTCATGCATTTTACTTGCCATAACATGTCATAGATGCATTATCATTATAGACATAAAATTATGATTTTATGTAATTTAAAATGTTTAAGTTAGAAAATGATATGCATGAAAATCAATTAATTAGATTAATTGGATTTATGGTTTAAAATTTGAATTCTAATATATTGGGCTTAATTAGTGCATAATAAATTCCATTGGTATATAGGATGGAAACCCGGACATAAATTCCATAGCCGATTCCGAATGGACGGTAATATGGTCTGCACTCGGGATACAATTCCACGTACCATTGGATTTTATGACACACTAAGATTTATTAAAATGTTTAATTAGAATTTTTGACCATTTAGAATTCCATGATTTTAGACCCTTAAGTGCCTAGTATTTGAAGAGTTAAAATATTATAGCTCACTTATACCACTCTAATTAAATTAGTTTAATAGAGTAAATCTATTAGTAGAGACTAATGAATTTTTAGTGACACAATTTTAATTGTTAAAATTGATTAGCTCACTTATGACAAACTAGTGTAAATAATAATTATGATTTAGCCGCCATAAGTTTATCCACACTAGTTAAAATAAAATATTATATATTTTAGATAGAAACCTTAATTTTTAAAATAGTGAGTGGGAGAGGGATATACGACAGTATATCACGCTATCTCCGTTGTTAGTCCAAAAACGTGAGATTCAAAAGGCGCCTCGAGACGGCTTTGTTTTCGTCCCCCTACGGATGGTGTCCATTTTGGGTCAATATCAGGTTTGGGTTCCGAGAGGATAGGGATTCTAGATGTATCTTGTGAACTGACCTACCCTACGGCGTCACTTCACTCGTTAAGTCAAAGAATCCCGAAACGGTGGGTTACACTCACAAAGGAGTAATTAACTGTTAATGAAATTCCTTGATAAAATAAAACGGTAGTTGTTTAATATAGGAATAAGAGTTATTCCCGCATATATTAAATTAACTGAGATTGTCTCGATCTATCATGCGAGTACTTGACCTACCCTACGGCGGCACTTACTTGTGGGATGATAGATTTTCGTGGCATAGTAATTCTCTTAGGTTTCTAATTCATTATTCATGGTTCATGCATCATGTTTAATTTTATGCCAAAATTCTTTGATGATTTTAATATGCGATGAATGAATGTTAAATGCATGTTTATTTTATTTTTCAGCCATGGTTTCTCCAATTATTTCCATACTCTGAAATGATAAATTAACCGGGGAAAACTATGTTAAGTGGAAAAGTAACATGAATGCTATCCTGGTCTGTGAAGACCTAAAGTTTGTCCTGACGGAGGAACGTACTCCCAAGCCGGCCAGAAATCCTGGCCAAGCTGTGCGCGATACCTACCAGAAATGGGTCGCAGCAAATGAGAAAGCCCGCTGCTACTTGCTAGCAGGGATGTCTGAGGTTCTTCCTGCAAAGCATGAACATATGGCTCTAGCATCTCAGATGATGGAGTCATTGCAGGGCATGTTTGGGCAGCCTTCAGAGCATCAACGCCATGAGGCCACGGTCTCAGCAATGACTGCTAGGATGAAGGATGGGACATCAGTCTGAGAGCACGTCTTAAGGATGATGACTTATCTCAACACTGCTGAAACCAATGGAGCTCGTATTGATGAGCATAGCCAGTTGACCATGATTATGGAAACTCTTTCGAAGAGTTTCCTGTAGTTTAAAAGCAATTATGTTATGAACAAGTTATCTTTTACTTTGACCCAACTGCTTAATGAGCTCACCCATTACGAGTCCATGCTTGTGGATCCACGTAAGTCCAGTGCAGAGGCAAATGTTGCCGAGTCTTCTAAATCTGTAAAGAAGAAGAAGAAAAGCACTGGAAAGGCTAAGGGAAAGCCCATGAAAAAAAAAGAACAAGAAAGGCTCCAAGGATGCCAAGCCCAAAGGAAAATGTTTCCACTGCGACAAGAATGGGCATTGGAAAATGAACTGTCCTAAATACCTTGCTGAGCTGAAGGAGAAAAAGGAAACATGTAAATATGATTTACTCGTTATTGAATCTCTATTAGTGGAGGATGATAAATCCGCTTGGATTGTTGATTCTGGAGCCACTAACCATGTTTGTTCTTCTTTGCATCTACTTGATTCATGGAGGGACCTTGCTGAAGGTGATTACACCATGAGGGCCGGGACAGGGGATGCCGTTTCAGAAAGAGCAGTGGGAGTTTCCTGTTTAAATTTTATTAATAATAGTTATTTAAATTTGAACAATGTGTTATTCATTCCTGGTTTTCACAGGAATCTGATCTCTGTTTCTAGACTATTGGATTATGGTTATTCTGTTTCTTTTAATAGCAATTTGGTTATTATTGGTAGAAATGGATTAACTATATGCACAAGAAACTCAGAAAATAACTTGTATATGTTAAGACCGTTAACACATAGGTCACTGCTCAATACTGAAATGTTTAAGGTTGAAAAACCTAAAACAAAATGGCCAAAGATTTCTCACGATGACACATATCTATGGCATCTTAGACTTGGTCACATCAACCTTGACCGGATAAATAGATTGATAAAGAACGGATCCTTAAACCAGTTAAAGCTCGGGACTTTACCAGTTTGTGAATCCTGTTTAGAAGGAAAAATGACCAAGAGACCTTTTACTGGAAAAGGTATAAGAGCCAGTCAACCACTAGAGCTAATACATTCGGACGTTTGCGGACAGATGAATGTAAAAGCCCGAGGTGGTTATGAATACTTCGTCACATTCATTGACGATTATTCAAGATATGGGTATGTCTACCTAATGCATCAAAAATCAGATACCTTTGAAAAGTTCAAGGAGTATCGTGCTGAGGTTGAGAACCAATTAGGTAAGACAATCAAAACTCTATGATCAGATCATGGAGGGGAATACCTCGACAGAGATTTCGAGGAATTCTTAGTTGAGCATGTGATAGTATCCCAGCTCACAGCACCTGGAACACCACAACAAAATGGTGTTGCAGAAAGGAGAAATCGAACCCTACTAGACATGATGAGATCTATGTTTAGTTATAGCTCACTACCTAGTTCATTCTGGGGATATGCACTGCAAACCGCAATGCATATCCTTAATGTAGTTCCATCTAAGTCTGTTCCTAAGACTCCCTTAGAGTTGTGGAATGGTCGTAAAACTAGTTTACGACATTTCTGCATATGGGGGTGTCCAGCACATGTGCTGAAGAATAAGACTACAAAGTTGGAGCCACGTTCTCAGGTGTGCCTATTTGTAGGCTACCCTAAGGAGACTATGGGTGGATTCTTCTACAGTCCTGATGATAACAAAGTATTTGTATCGACAAATGCTACGTTTCTAGAGGAGGACTATATGAGGGAGTTCAAGCCTCGTAGTAAAATATTACTCGAGGAGTTACTTACTGGTTCGACCAGCATGCCATCTTCAATGAAAGTTGACAAATACATAGCACCTTCAACGTCTGATAGACAGATGCTACCCAGTCAGAATGATCTACCACCTAGATGCAGTGGGAGGGTTGTACGACAACCTGATCGCTACCTAGGGGTTGGAGAGGCACAAGTTTTCGCCTCCAGCGATGGCATAGATGATCCATTGACCTATAGTAGTGCAATGGATGATTCTGACAAAGAGGAATGGCTCAAAGCCATGAACCTAGAGATGGAGTCCATGTACTCCAACTCGGTCTGGGAACTTGTAAACCAACCTGATGGGGGTGAAACCCATAGGTTGCAAGTGGATCTACAAGAGGAAGAAGGGATCAGATGAGAAGGTACAGACCTTCAAGGCTAGACTAGTGGCCAAGGGTTATACCCAGAAGAGGGAGTTGACTATGAGGAAACTTTCTCGCCAGTAACTATGCTTAAATCCATCTGCACTCTTCTATCCATTGCCACATATTATGACTATGAAATTTGGCAAATGGATGTCCAGACTGCATTCTTGAATGGCAATCTTGATGAAAGTATCTATATGATACAACCAGAAGGGTTCATCGCCCAAGGTCAAGAGAAAAAGGTTTGCAAACTGTAAAGGTCCATTTATGGACTCAAGCAGGCATCTCGATCTTGGAATATAAGATTTGACTCAACAATCAAGTCTTATAATTTTGAGCAGAATGTTGATGAGCCTTGTGTATACAAGCGCGTCATTAACGGGAATGTGGTTTTTCTTGTTTTATACGTTGATGATATTTTACTCATTGGGAATGATGTAAGGATATTATCAGACGTGAAAAACTGGCTAGCTGACCAATTCCAAATGAAAGATTTGGGAGAGGCCAGTTATGTTCTTGGGATCCAAATACTTCGGGATCGCAAGAAATGACTGTTAGCTATGTCTCAGGCATCCTATATCCACAAGATTCTTGTGCGATTTGGGATGCAGAATTCCAAGAAAGGCAATCTGCCTTATCGGTATGGAATTCATTTGTCGAAGGAACAGTCTCCTAAGACACCTCATGATGTTGAGGAAATGAGACATATCCCATACGCCTCAGCAGTTGGTAGTCTCAAGTATGCCATGTTATGCACGAGACCAGACATCTGTTTTGCAGTGAGAGTAGTCAGTAGGTTTCAGTCAAACCCAGGATTGGATCACTGGGTGGCTGTGAAACACATTCTCAAGTATCTTAAGAGAAAGAGAGATTAGATGCTTGTATATTCCGGTGAGGATATGATCCTTAGGGGATATACAAACTCTGATTTTCAGACATATGTTTATTCCAGGAAATCTACATCTGGATCAGTGTTCACCCTAGGTGGTGGGGCTATTGTATGGCGGAGTATAAAGCAATCTTGTATTGCTGACTCCACCATGAAGGCTGAATATGTAGCGGCTTGTGAAGCGGCTAAGGAAGCAATCTGGCTCCGTAAATTCTTGGGAGATCTGGAAGTTGTTCCAGATATGGATAGACCACTCACCCTCTATTGCGATAATAGTGGAGCGGTGGCAAACTTCAAAGAACCAAGAAGCCGCAAGAGAGGAAAGCATATAGAGAGGAAATATCATCTCATCAGAGAGATAGTGCAGAGAGGAGACGTTACCATCACAAAGATTGCATCCGTAGAGAACCTTGCTGATCCGTTTACAAAGACCTTGCCGGCTAAAGTTTTTAAAGGTCACCTAGATGGTCTAGGAATACGTGACATGTCCCATTTGCTCTAGTGCAAGTGGGAGATTGTTGGGATGTATGCCCTAGAGCTACATGTGATGTAAACGGTTTCATGTGTTTTGAAATAAAACGATGCATTATTCATTTATCAAATTGTTTTTTTTTATTTTTCGCATATTATATATCTTCGTAAATACCGTAGATTACTTATGCACATTCAGACTTAGTGTATGAGTGTCATACACGAGAGGATTTAAGTATGAAGTTAGTAAACTTAAATAGTCCATAGAGAGCAAACAAAGCGGGTACTTTGTTTGTGGTTTATCTATAGTTGCGGTCCATTCTATATTTGCATGGCGATCTTAATCCGGATCGTCCATGTAGAGACATGAGAATGGAGGCATCTTGTATGATGCGATCATATAGGACTGGACCCAGATAGAAATGACATTCTTATAATATGCGTTAAGCAAATAAAGTCATTTCAATCTACTTGATGGTCATATATGGATTGATCTTAATCCTGAGTGTACTACGAACTCCTGTATGGTAGGCTGTGTCCTTTGATTTACAAAGGTGAGGTTGGTGTAGCAGTCCCGACCAATAGCTACGTACTTTGGGGGCACAGTTTGTTTTGTAGTTGGGAACGTTTTACATAGACATGGAGTTCATTCCTTCTTGTGAGAAGTAGATGATTAACTTTCTTAAGGGTTGATTCGGTACTTGAACGATTTGAGCGCTCAAGTCTCTCTATTACTAACAGAAAGATTATTATTCATAATAGTTATGAATAAATCGTTCATTAGAGAATCAATAGTATTTAAGGTAAAAATAATTAGAGGGGTATAACAGACATTATGACCCGGCTCTAATTACAAGATACTCGTGAAGGATCAATTCGAATGTAATGACTATATCGATAGACAACGACTTAGTTCGACTTAATATTTCATCTGCGGCAACGAGAGTGCAACTTCGGGTTTTTAGTGGAATAACCCGGAGTTAATAATTCAGAATATCTAATTAAGAGCTTAATTAATATTTCGAGATTATTGGAGCTCGGAACCGTGGGTCCATTTGGTCCCCGTGCTAGCTCGATTTACTATAGCGGATTTAATATAATTGGATAGTCTAATTATATACTCACAAAAGAATAAATATTATTATTATTATGATTAATAATATTAATTATGTCACACTTGAAACTATACATTAAAAGTTAATGTATGGTATTAATAATTATATGATAATTATTAAATATAAAATATTGAATTATATATATGATATAATTTAATAAGGCTAAGATTGTAATTTCCATATTATGGGTTTTGGAAACCCTTGATTTAATTTTGGAAGTAATGACTTTCAAAATATTAATCATATATTTAATTTGTAACATATATTGACTTTATGGAAAGTAAATAATATTGTTACAAAATTAATGAAGAAATAAAGGGCATGGCCGAATTCCTTGATGTATAAGGAATGAGATTTGTTTATTTTGGAAAAAAAAATTAATAAAAAATCCTAGCCTTGGCCGAATTCCTTGGTGTATAAGGAATATGATTTGTTTATTTTGGAAACAAAATTTAATCCAAAAATCCTAGCCTTGGCCGAATTCTACCTTAGGGAGGGGATTGGTTGTTTTGTTTGAGTGAAACAAAATTGACCTAAGTATAAAAGGAAAACTTGATTTTCTTTTGAGGAGGGCTCTGATTCCAAACCCTAGCCACCTTCTTCTTCTTCACAATTCTCTCAAAAGTTGAGAAACAATTTTGAAGAACAAGAATAAGAAAAATATTATTAGTGTGTGATTTAATCTCTAAAACGTTTAGGGATTTGTTTGTGTGTGTAGCCCACACTACTTTCCGTTGGTAACGATTCATAGCTCGGAAGATCTTGTGGCGTTAAACCAATCATCTTCTTCTTTATTCTTGTAAGTCACGGCATTGAGGAACAATAATACCTCATTGCCGCACTTCACTTGTTACAATCGGGGCTCGGTTTTGATTTGTTTTAATTCGGGTTTTGGGAAACACCTTGCGAACTTTTGGGGGCTGAGTTAGGATTTTTTTGGAGTGGAAAAATCAGACCTAAAACGCTACAGCAGGTCACGCATATCAGGGGTTGGTTTGGGTGCAATTCGCGTGTGTAACGTGTGTAAAATAGTCCAATAATTCACTGCAATTCAAGGGCTGTTCGGGGACTGTTTCACGCCATTCCGTGGCTGAGATCTTGTCCGAAACAGAAGCAAAACTTCAATATAAGTGCTGGTTCCATTCGGCTTTAAGGAAGGGAAGACATAAAAAAATTTCAAGGTCGATCCGTGTGCCTAATCGCTTCCGCTGCGCGAGGAAAGCGTTTCCTACACCCTGGATATGTTGGTAGTAAATCTGGTCGTCGGACTATCCGAACACGTACGTACCTCGTACTATATTTTTATCGATTTACGAGACATGGTTGGCTTCTAGCAAAGCACCATGCCTACCCAATTCTCCAGAAATATTCTTAATGGAATATATAATCTATATCAGGCGTAGTGTGATCCAGTATTAGATGTCACATGCAAGGCCTGGGGCTGGAATAGTGTCTGCCCCGTATGAAGCATATATCGGATTACAAGCAACAAGTCTCTTTAATCGGATAATCATGACCATGTTATATTATCCCGATGGTTGCAACCATTTAGAGTACCAGTTTTGTATCCCTGGGTGATCATCATCTCCATATGACTTAAGTGATACTTCCTTCTTGACATCACACCCAATACACTACGATTCTCAATAAACCTAGAAGAGGCGTACACATAACCTGTTAAAGTCCTGGACGACCAAAGCCAAAGCATATTGACAGTCGCAAGTACTAGCGATGCAAGTCTCAGGTTAAGACCAAATACACCTACCCTGATGCGGATTACCATAGACACATAGCCATACTAACAATGGGATTCCGAAAGGTCTATCCAGAGCGAAGCTGTTTCCGTACCATCGGTAAACACAACCTCCTATCACACTTGCATAAGTATCCAATACTTAAATATATGAGAACTATGCCGTTACGCTTCCATAACACGCACAAGTGCAATACTAGTCTATTCTGCATTATCGATGTCCAATCTCGATAATACTACGACTAGGGATATTTAATGATTAAACCGTTTTGGATTGATACTGTCTCATATCTTATAATCCGGAACTAATCATAAGGACTTTTATCATTTATATATATAAGTAATCAAATTACAAAATGATAAAATGCAATTTCCATTGCTACATAATTAATTTGTACAAAAACCACAATGTCTTTTACAAATAGTGACGCTATGGGTCATAATTGTCTAACAACTCATTCCCTCTATTCCTTGGATTTGGTTATGTGTCGTTAGGAAGGGTACCTTGCTGTCTATAACTCTGAGCATTGGCCAGTTGTCCCAATTGATTCTCTAGTGCCTTTATAGAAGCTGATTTTCTTTGATTTAATGATACTTGTGCTTGAACAATAGTTGTTAAAGTGCCATATTTGGCTTCTTGCTTTTTTCATCTGGGCAAGCACATCTGCTATTCCTGGATCTTTTTCATACTCATGGCCTTTATTCTGCTGTTGGAATCCACGTGGTGGATTGTTCTTTTGCCTTGAATTGTTGCACCATGTGAAATTGGGATGATTCCTCCGACTTGGGTTGTAGGTGTTGGAATATGGATTGTTTCCCTGTCTGTTGAAATTGCTGACATAGTTCACAGTGTCATCATATGGGTTGTAAGATTTTACCTCTGATGCTCCTCCATATGGTGAATTTGTGGATCCGGTGATGTTCACAACTTGCGTGTTAAAAGTTTCCAAGCATTTTTAAATCCGATCCAGCTTGGCATTCACGGCTGTGTGGTTGTTTATACTTCGTGGATTCCTGCCACTCGATGGATCATGCTTCTTTCTGTTGGCCACAAGGAATTGTTGTTAGTCATTTCTTCAATTAAGTCACAAGCTTGATCTTCTCCTTTTGCCATTAAAGCTCCTCCAGCAGCAGCATCTACTGTGATTCTCATCATTCCAGTAAGCCCATTGTAGAAGGTTTGGAGTTGAAGCCACTTTGCAATTTCATGGTGAGGATATTTTCGGAGCAGTTCCTTATATCTTTCCCATGCTTCACAGAGGGATTCTGAGTCATGTTGCACAAAGGATGTGATGTCGTTTCTCAACTTTGCTATTCTAACTGGGGGAAAGTATTTTGTAATAAATTGAGGCAATCCTTAGCTCTATCTTTTAAGGAATATGGGAACACACGCAGACGCATTGCTTCTTCTTCTGCTCGATTGTAATTGAATGTGCCATAAACTTCCTGGAGGTTTCTAATGTGGGCATTAGGACCTTTGATTGCGCTTCCCCCAAACTGAACTGACTGTTGTATCATTTGAATGCATGCCTTGATGTCACAAGCATTTGCTGGTAAGAGAGGAAATATAATACATGATATGAGGTCGTCAACCACCGAAATTGTTCTGTCTCGAATTGGAATTGGTGGTGCTACCTCCAAAGGTTCAGGTTATTGGTTGTTCATGTTGATCAGTGCTTCTTGGCCTTCTCGTCTTTCCCTTCTTAACTGTCTGATAGTTTTTTCAAATTATGGGTGAAGCGGAAGGATTTCAAAGCTTATGCTTCTTCTTATGTAGTGTTTGAGAACTTGAAACAAAAGAAAACAAAAATAATAAGTAAAATAAAGAAATTAGACACAAGTAAACTATCCAACCTCAAAATTAATAGTAAAAGATAAATAAGTCTCCGGCAACGGCTCCAAAAACTTGATCGGTGAAATCACACACGTTACGCAAGCACATGTATCGTTCAAGTAGTATAAAATGTATCGATCCCATGAGGACTTAATACCTATGCTATTAATTTATTAAAGTTAAATTTCTACAAGTATCTAAAAATTGATTTTTGTTTGGTTGGTGATTTTATCTAGAAACTAGTAAATAAAACAATGCAAAAGTAAATGAAAAGAGATCAATATTATGAAACTATCTAGGGTTGTGAATCCTTCCAATATTTTTCTAAGATGAATTGATTATCTTATGTTTGTGTAATATATGAGTTTATTAACCTGGAAAATGAAGATATGCAAAAGCCTCTGTCGATGGTCAGATGCAAACACCCAAAGTAACCCAAATAACTATATGTCTATGTTAACCAAGACACTCTGAATTCATTAAGATTAAGTTCCAATTATGGCTACCCACGCCCGACAGGTTTATGTCTATCGTGGAAGGAAATCTCCCCTAAGGTGAGATCGTGAGCTATTGAGTCTAAGGCTGAAACCTAAAATCCTTTCCTCAAGTTCATTTTAAGTTTACCATATCAATCTTATTAGTGCCAGTTAATAAGAAGTATTAAGATTAAGACTCAATAAATAAACCAATACATCACACAAGACACAAAATAACAAACTTATAAACCTATGGTATTGGAATTCATCACAACCATAGATAATATATTTAGTTACGACACATATCTAGGACTACAAAAGACATAAATAAACAAAACATTATAAAACAAATTTGAAGTTTAAAAAGTTAAAACAATAAAATAAAATGATGGAGTTAGTGGATCCACTTTTATTAATTCAAATTTAGAAATTTCCCTTATTATAATATATAAATTTTACATGAATTACCAACCGACCATGTAGGCGGTATCCAATTAAATCAAATTTAATTTAATCCAACCGACCAGAAAGGCGATATCCAATTAAGTCAGGATTAAGTCAAATTAAAGTAAGTCCAACAGACCATAAAGGCTGTATCCAATTATGTCAAATTTTAAGATAATCTATATATTATAAATAAGAGAGATTAATCTAAATTATTATATTAAAAGCTTTACCTTTCACCCCAGTAGAAAGAAGTTACCTACTCATGCTTTAAGTAAAACAAATAAAATTTTATTACTAAATTAAAAATTAAATACAAGAAAACTTAAATAAACACACAAGATATTCTCTTCTTAGTATTCCAGAGAAAATCCTCAGAAGAAAGTATGAGTTTTACATCAAATTTGGCATGCTATTTATAGGCTAATATAAAGGCTTCCACCAATTTCTCCACTAATTTCTCCACCTAACATGCCACCAAATATGCCACCAAACATGGCACCAAATCACATGTTTGGTGGAAGTTTGACAATTGTAAATTGTCATTTTCCATTTTTTTTGTTTTTGATAATGACTTTAATAATTATACATAACACACTTTGGATTTTTCATCCATTTTGGTCTTGAAAACTTCCGAATTCGAAATTCTTATGAGCATCAAAGTTGTAGAACTTTGATTCTTCTTTCATCTGGAACTTGAATCACCTCAATCTGATATCGGAGTAAAATATTATGGCCAAAATACGAAAATTGCACAAAGTTGAAATTTACGAAATTTTACTTCGTTAGAACGCCATTTCAAGTTTCCAACCTCCAAAATCCAAATGTCAAGTCCATTTTTTCCCTTATTTGTTCCAAATTTCGTCCTGATTGATTCCATTCAGTCTTGATTTTATTTTATCTGTAAAATAAATAAAAACACATCAAAAAGTTCATAAAACTCGAGAAATTATACAAAATATTAAGTAAAATGGGCGGTAAATATTGATATATTTTTCGTTCATCATCTCATAATTATTTACTATCGAAAAATATTATATTAAAATAATATTAATTTACATGTATGAATAATATATTATTAATCACATTAACAATAACAATATATGTGAGTATATAATTGGACTATCCAAGTTTATTAATTTTTAATAGTATATCGAGTTAGCACGAGGACTAAATGGACCTACAGTTTCGAACTCCAATAATCCCAGAATATTAATTAAACTCTTTAATTAAATATTTCGAAATATTAACTTTAGGTTATTATAGTAGAAATCCAAAGTTGCACTCTCAATACAGATTGACTTTTCACGAGAATCTCATAATTAGAGCCCAGTCAAAATATATGTTTTACCCCTCCAATTATTTATACCTTAAATACTTTTGATTCTCTAATGAAGGATTATTCATAACTATTATGAATATTAATTTTTATATTCGTAATAGAAAGACTTGAGCACTCTAATCGTTCAAGTACCGAATCAACCCTTAAGGAAGATACTCCTCTACTTCTCGCAAGAAGGAGTGAATTCCATATTTATGTAAGAAGTCATCAGCTACACAACAAACCTTGTCCCTAAACTAAGTAGCTATTGGTCGGGATTTCTACACTAACCTCACCTTTGTAAATCAAAGGTCATGGTCTGCCATGTAGTAGCTTGTAGTACATTCAGGATTCATATCAATCCATATATGTGATGAGTGGTATTTATATCACTATTTCCCACTCATTTAACCTAATATTTTGTATAGTTTCTCAGGTTTTGTGAACATTTTGATGTGTTTTGTGTTGTTTTGCAGATAAATAAAGTTGGGAAAGCATTGGAAGCAATTTGGGGCCAAAATAGAGAAAAAATGACAAATGGGCATTTTCATAATTTTCGGCGTCGCGAAGCCAAGCCCTTCAGCGTCGCGAAGCCTAAAGTGCGCCGGCCATGCTAATGTGCGCAGAGGGACACATGTCAGAATCTGAGAAATTGGACTTGCTAACGTGTGCCGACCTTGCTAACGTGCGCCGTACCACGTTTCATCATTACAGAAGATATGCTAAAATGCGCCGGCTGCCACATGTTGAAATCTCATTGGACCAAAGCAATCGCGTGCCACGTGTCAATCTTTCATTGGACAAATCACATGTTGCCACGTGTCGACCTCTCATTTGACCGATCCTAAGCGCATGCCACGTGCCAAATTTTCATTGGACCGAAAGCTCAGCCAATCACCGTGTGCCATGTGTCGTCTTCTCATTGCACCACCTTCACCGCGTGACACATGTCATCACCAGATTCTGCCGACAGAACACGCGTGGAGCAAAACCGTGTGCTGGCGTCGCGACGCCAAGACCCTACGCGTCGCGACGCCAGATGTCGAATTTACCTATAAATTCAGCTCCTCTTCACTTCATTTGGTGTGCTTTCCTTGGGATTTTTTCCCTGATTTCATAGGAAGCATCTAGTTTTGTAATAATAAAATTATGTATTTTTATTTTTAGTTTTTATTACAGCTTTTTATTTATTTACTTTATGTTTTGTAGTTAAATTTCCGCTGGGGTAAAAGGTGAAACCTTTAATATAATTATCTAGGTAAATCTCACTTAACTGTAATTTATAAATTATAATTTAATCGGATTAATTAATGTCAGACTTTATTACCGCCTATATGGTCGGTCTAAATATAAATTACTTTATCGCCTATATGGCTGGTCTTTATGTGACAGATAATTACCGCCTATATGGCTGGTGTAATTGGACTAAATGGATTACCGCCTATATGGCTGGTTTTAAATGTTTAACATTATTAATTCCTAAGAAAGCAGAAAAAAAATAATTTATATATATTATAATAAGTGAGATTCCTAGATAATAAATATTAAATGTGGATCCTCTAACCCCGACATTTTATTTTTATTCTAGGGAAGTGATGAAACACAATATCCACACTTAATAATTGATTTTCTTTTTATGGGTAATTCTTTAGTTTGTTTATTGAGTCTTAAGCTTAATGCTTCTTGTTGTCTGATCACCAATAAGATTGATATGGTAAACTTAAAATGAACTAGACATATGGATTTTAGGTTTCAGCCTTAGATTCAATAGCCCACGATCTTCCTTTAGGATAGATAACCCTTTAATAGATTTCCTTACATGATAGACATATACCTGTCGGGCGGGGGTAGCCATAATTGGAACTTAATCTTAATGAATCCAGGTAATTTGGTTGACATAGACATATGGTTCAATTGGGTTATACTGGGTATTTGCGTCTGACCATCGACAGAGGCTTTTGCATATTTTCGTGTTCCAGGTTAGCAAACAGATTTATTACACATAATAAGAGAATCAATTCATCTTTATAATAATATTGTGTGGAGTCACGACCCTAGACCTTTGAGTCTTTTCTTTTATTTTCCTTAGTATTTTCTTTTGAGTCTGTTTTTATTTTATTTTGCAAAACCACATTCAACCAACCAAAAGCAATCAATTCCCTTCTCCCTATAATTAGATACTTGTAAATAAATAGTATCAATAATTAATAACAACAGTAGGAATTAATTCCTCGTGGGATCGATATTTTTATACTACTTGAACGATACGTGCGCTTGCGTTATACGTGTGTGTTTACGCCGGTCAAGTTTTTGGCGCCGTTGCCGGGGACTTATTTTTCTTGAGTTATTAATTTTGAAGCTATCTAATTTACTTGTATCTAATTTTCTTTTTTTTATCTGTAATATTTATTTCTTTCTTTTATTTTCAGGTGGTTGAAAAATGGAACACTATTGGGAGATTGAGAGATTATGTACCTTACAAGAAGATACACCCCACATCTGGGAGCAACAGTCCAGTTTTCTGAGGCCTGTTGTACAGTCCAACAACTATCACTGGATGTCAGAATCAAGCAATTAAAAATTTGCTCATCAGAACAAAATTGGGAGATGTGTAATATGTGATGGTAACCACCTGAGCGATCAATGTATATACCTTTCAGAGTGGCAGAATTATTGGAATCATTCAAGGTACGAGGAACCATCATATTTTCCATCTTATCCACCATCTACCTACAATCTTCATCAACAATCAGAACCATCAGAGGAAGTTCAGTTGATTCACATGCTCAAAGATTGGTTCAACGAACGGGAGGCTCAATTTAATGCACAAATTCAGAGTCAAGCGGCATCTATATAGAGGATGACAGATCAAGTTAGACAATTAACAGATAACCTGAATCACATATCTCATGGAGCAGATTCAAATACTACTGAAGAAGCCTTTCAATATCCTGAGATTCATCATGACATCATAACAGAGGACGAGGTTGAGCAGTATCAAGAATCAGAGGTATCAGTTCAGGAGCCCGAACCTGCAAAGTCTCGATTTGATTTTTATTATTCTGACTCTGACGAGGACAAAGAAGCTGAGCTGTTTGTACCAACTGCACCAACAATTGAGGATGGAATTCTGTATCCTCAAAATGAAGATCTTGGAGATTCCATTGCACAAATGTTTGAAGAAGATCTACCTGAGCCAATCATTTCACCCAAATCAGAAGATGAAAACCTAAAATCTGAAATTTCGTTTCATCCTCAGGTTGACAATTTTGAAGCATGCATTTCACAGATGACGGATGAAGAGCTGAATGCGGAAATCCTAAAATACATATGGGAAGAAAAGGTGGAGCAAAAAGCAGAGCAAATGGAGGAATAAATGACTAACCTTATTGAAGATCCAGTGAATTCAGGCGAAACATCACTGTTTTGGGGAGTACAAATCAAAGATATCACCAGAAGCTTGACATAATGGAACTTCCATTCCAAGTCAAGCACCATACGAGACCTCCTGATTTTCTTTCTTTCTTTTCAGGAACCACTGGAGCAACAAAGATCAAAAAGGTGGCACAAGCACTAAATGAGACAAAATTCTTTTTGCCACTTTACCGTTGGAAGAGACCCTTCAAAAGCAACGCTCACGGGATTGTCTTTAATCGGACATCCTAAACAACGCTGAAACCTTCTTGACATATGGATTTCAGTCACGTCTGGCTGAAGACGAAAAATTTAACGTTAGCATGGAGGCAACCCATGCAATTTATTGTAATTTGTTTTCATATTTTGTGTGAACTTTTTAATTTTGTGTGTTAGTTTTGCAGGAAAAATAAAAACGGAATTTTTCAGGACAAAGCAAGCCAATGCAAGCGGGATTTTCATAAAATAAAAATTTGACAAAATCACGAAGATGTAAAGTCAATCCAAAAGAGACGGCTGAGTAAGGAGTCAGCTCTTGAGACGCGTCCCAGTGGATTTATCCGTCGAAAGACTTGGTTTTGCAAAAACAAATAAAATAATAAAAAAATAATCCCACGTTGCGGCGCGAAAACCCTGCGCGTCGCGACACCAGATCCTAAACACAGAACCCTAACCCTAAAATAACCGAGTGTCGCGACGCAAGAAGCAATTTGGCATCGCGACGCGAGTTCGGTAACAGAACCAAAACCAGTAGCCACCACGCACAGATCTCACTTTCCTTCTTCAATATTTCGCCATTTTCTCTCAATTTTCCACTAAAATCCGACCATCCAATCACCAAATCATCAACCAAAACCTTCTAAACTCATCAAATCTCACAAATAACCCACACAAACTCCCATCATCTCATTTGATCCAGCCACTGCCGAGCCTCCAATCCCACGACCGAGACACCCATAACCCATCACTAAAACACCTACTGCCGAAGCCCACCAGAAGCTGAGTCACCGTTACCGAAACCACTGTTGGAGAATTATGACCCATAGCGTCACTATTTGTACAGATCATGGTGTTGTTGTACAAATTAACTATGTGACAAAGGAGATTGCACTCTTATCATTTGTGATTAGATCACCAAGGTATATAAATGATAGGAGGTCCTAATGATTGTTCCTAGATTGAGAATGATATGAGACAGTATCAGTCCATGAAGGATAAATCATTAAATATCCCTAGTCAGAGTATTATCGAGATTGGACATCGATAATACGTAAAAGACTAGTATTACACTTGTGCGCGTTGTGAGGGCACGACATCATAGTTCTCATATATTTGGGTATATGATACTCACGCAAGTGTAATAGGAGGTTGTGTTTTACCGATGGTACGGGAAACAGCTTCGCTCTGGATAGACGCCATCGGAATTCCATTGGTAGTATGAGTATGTGTCTATGGAAGTCCGAAATCAGGGTAGGTGTATTTGGTCTTAACCTGAGACTTGCACCGCTAATACATGCGACAATCAATATACTTTGGTTGCGGTCGTCCAGGACTTTAACAGGTTCTGTGTACGCCAATACTGGGTATATTGAGAATCGTAGTGTATTGGGTGTGATGTTAAGACGAAAGTATCACTCTAGTCATAATGGAGATGATGGTCACATAGGATACGGAACTCGTTCTCTTAAATGCTCGAGCTATCGGGATATTATGACTAGGTCATGTATATCCGATTATAGAGACTAGTTGCCAGACATCCGATATGTGCTTCGTACGGGGCAGACACAATTCCAGCCCCAGGCCTAGCACGTGATCATCTGATACTGGATCGACATACACAATACCAAGTATAATACGCCTGATATAGATCACATATTCCTATAAGGATATTTCTGTAGAATTGGGTAGGCATGGCGCTTTGCTAGAAGCCAACCTTGTCTTGTAAATCGGTACAAAAGTAGTACTAGGTACTTACGTGTTCGGATAGTCCGACGACCGTATTTACTGCCAACATATCCGGGGATCTCATGGGTCGCTTCCCGAAGATTCACCGATGATGTATGACTCACACTTTAATTAATCTGGGATTAATTTGAAGAGAGAGAAAATTAATCTGGGATTAATTACGGAGATATTTTATCTGGGATAAAATATTAATTAAAGAGAGAGAACGATTAATTTGGAATTAATCGATAAAATAATATATTCGATATATTATACGAAATTGGATTTCGACGCGGAATTGAAATTAGATTTTAATTCGGGCGAACGAGTTAATTTAGAATTAATTCGTTAACGACGTGAATAGTGATTTAGCTAGGCATAATCATTTAATTGCGTCGCAACGGAAAATTCGTTAATTTAGAATTAGCGAACCCGAGCCCGAGATTATTTGCGAGCGCATTCGTATTTCGAATTCGAGTGCGGTACGCAGGTCAAATCAAGCGTCAAATCATTAGTCACATCAAACGTCAAATCACATGTCACTTTGAGTGATGTGACAATTTGATTGATTGATTGAGTGATTGATGTGGTAGTTGAAAAGCATTAATTGTTATTTTGCTTTTTGACTTTTTGGTAAATGGAAAAAGGGTTTTGGTATTTGATTTTGGAAAATCAAATATATATAAAACAATTTTTTCTTTCTTCTCTCTCTACTCACTCACGGTTTCTAGGAAACCCATCTCTTTCCCTCCTCTTCTCTCACGGCTTGGAGCCAATTTCTTTCTTCTTTCATTTTCTGGTTCTGCCGAGAATCAAAGAGAAGAAGATGAGTATTTTTTTGCAAAATACAAAGTGCTAGCACACACTTGAGTCATCCTAAGGTGATAGGGCAGCATTTTCGTGAGCATGGAATCATTTTTGAAGTTTGAAGCTTGGAGCTTCAATGGAGGTCATCAATGGCCGAATCTTCGAGGAGCTAAAGGAGCCACAACCGAGCAGTCCACTGCCAAGGGGAGCTACTGCCGTGACCTTTGAGGGAGCTTGAAGGCTTGTGTTCTTCGCGTCGCAAGATCCGTTCATTGTGAGTATGTTTCCGCCATTCTCTTTTGTGTATTCACATGCGTTTTTTGTGCTTGATTTCATTCTTGGGACCTAATTAGAAACCAACAATGGTATCTTGAGCTTATATCAAGCATGAAATTTTTAGGGTTTAAAATTGGGCAAAATCGATTTGAGCATGAATTGGTTAAATTGTTTGATTACATATGCTTGAATGAGGTTGAATTGAAGTTGTGCATGATCAATTTCAAGAAAATTGGTTTAGAACAATTTTCCCCAATTATGGAGGCTTGGCCGAAAATGTAGAACCCTAAATGTCTTGGTAATTTTTTTGTTTTTTGATCATTGGATGACTTAAAACAATTGGGTAATGTTGATTTGTGGTTTAATTGGATTGAATTTTGAATTGGACAATTTTCCCCAAATTAAAGGCTTGGCTGAAATTTGTTGAATTTTGAAATTCATGGTGTTTTTTGATTTTGATTCATTAGATGAGTTGAATTGATTTGGGAAATGATGATTGTGGATTCAATTGGATTGAAACCGAATCGGATTGAAAAATCCCTAATTGCCGAGAAGGATTGAAGCATGAAAATGGGTTTGATTTTGATTAAATTGTGTTGGACACTATTTGATGTTAAAGTGCATGATTAATTAGGCTAATTGATGTTTTAGAAATGTTAATTGGGTGATTAATTGTGTATTACACTTAGGTTAATTAATTGTGGAATTTGGAATTTTATAAGTTAATTAATTGGGTTTAAATTGGATTTGGGCCTTAAAGGTTGTAATTGGGCTTTTGGGCTTGGTTGTACCAAGTTAGGTTTAGGCCAATTTGGTTGGATCCAATTGGGCCCAAAACCGCATCCATAAAGTCCAATTATGACTTAATGGACCTTAAGTTTAATTGGGCCTAATGGGCCTAAATTGATTTCTGGGCTTATGGGGTAACTCCCGGATTGGATTTTGGTTATTAGGTTCGACCCAAGTTGACCAAAAGTCCACGACTTAAGAAATTAATTAAAAGCCCATTGGACTTTAATTAAATTGACGTTGGACGTTAATCGGGCTTTGAGACCCGTAACGATTGAATTTGGAATTTAAGTCGTAAAGGTTCGTTAATAAAGTGTAATATTTAATTTGGAATTGAATAGTGAATTAGTATTAAATACAAATTGAATTGGATTTAATTTTGTAGTTTAATTTAATTCAAGAATTCGTACTTTGAGTACTTATTCGCAAAACGAGTTTGACTCGAGCAAAATCAAATCGTTGTTTGAACATTGGATGATCACTAATTATCAGATTAATTAATTGGATTAGATTGATTGATAACATGCTTGTGTGAATACATGGTTGCGATGCATGAATAATGTATATCGGATGGATATTAGATGGGTGGGGCAATTTTAGAAATTGTTATAATAAATTTGATTTATTAATTGGACCTGCGTGTCCAGTCTTATCACCTCCATATTCTTTGTATTCTCTTCTCACCTATTCCCCTCAATGTTAATGAGGTTTCTTTAGAAGTGTAGTGTAACGGGTAGAAGAAATATTTGTGCTAGCGGGAGAGAGAAAGAGAGATTTGATCTAGGATCAATGTGTAAAATATCCATCCGCATATCATTATTATTTTTCATATGCGCTTTATTATGTGTTTAGAATGCATGTTTAAGGGTGTATGATGATGAGACCTTAACAAAGATAATAAATTGGTTGCCAATTTGCACGCGAAAAACCCTCGCTAAATAATAAGCGTTTTTCCTTCCATTGAGTGATTCTTACTCAAGATCTAAGACGGCATTGGTTTGTTGGCCAAAGTCAAGGCCTTTGTCCGTCGAGGATGTGTTTGAATTACGAGAGCTTTGTTCCATATCGGTTTTTTGTCCAAGTTGTGGTTTGTTGGCCAAAGTCAAGACCACTTCTTGTCCATCGACATTGATTACGAAGCTTTCCATGGTCAATGGGTTGCGCTTGACTGGGATCACTAAGTTTGTTGTGCCAAAGCCAAGGCTTAGTTGATTCAGAGGAAAAAGGTTAGGTAATACATTGGATGTATTGGCATATATAAGATATATGTTTCGGACTTGGATGTCCCCCAACCGGATCTAGGAATTGGATTGGATCCAATCGATCTTAGAGATCTACCTAGTTAATTATCATACAATTTGTTGGCCAAAGTCAAGATTGTGTGATATTTAACGGGATCCTAGCCCACTAGGAAACACGGTTTCCCGAGTACTCGACAGAGGGTTAGAGGCTCGCCGAAAAATAGTGGGAGGCGAGTATTAAATTTGCAATATTCATTTAGTAACTTGCCATACGCGCTCAATCACAAATTATTTCGTCGTTAAATTAAATGTTAGTTGGACTAATATTTAAATTGTTGTTTTAATAAACAGTTGGATTGTATTATAGTTGATTATATAATTGGATTATAGTAATCAATATATTTGAATTAATTAATTTCAATTAATAGTTGATTTTATAGTTGGACTATAGTAATCAATATAATTGAGGTTAATTGATTTAAATTATATTTGATTGTATAGTTGGACTATAATAATCATTATAATATATAGTACCACAAATCGTTGATTAAATAGTTGGACTATTAGAATCAAGATATAATTGAAAGATTGACATTTAAAACATAATCCTAGGGAAAATGTATTTAAATGGTTCAATTTTCAAATTGGGAATAATGTCAGGATGGTCCTGGAAACTATTAAGTTACTTTACTTGATAAAATAACGTATTAGGCCTAAGCCTGGAGTTAAGCAAATAAGTGGAACATGATATTTGGAATATTCATGTAATGATAACTTTAGTGCTTAATCCATTATACTTGTCATAGACTCCTTAATTTCTTTATCAGAACTAAGGATTAGATCCCTAAAGTATGATAATGAAATTAAAGGATCTTCATAGATTAGATCTTAGAAGTACTTTTATTGCAATAGTAAACTCTTGGAGAGTTAATGACTATACTCTAGGAGACAAAGCCAAAGTTTGGAATAATGCAAGTAGCGCAAGGCGCATCTTACTTCGATATTCCAAAAGGCCAAGGCTTGGCCAAAGGCTTCTGGAATGTGAAAATGGCAAAGGCAAAATCATTATAATCTTCTAGGAAGATAAAATGACATATCCCAAGAAGGAATTGAAGACGAGCAAGGCTCTGACTTCAAATATGTTTGTCATAAATATGTTCACAACTAGTATTAAAATTGGATTTTAGATACTTAGTGTGATACATAAATATGTACTGATGTTCAGAATCTGCTATGAGAATGATACTGACTTCTATTGAGATTAATCTGCGAATTGAAAAATGGGACGAAAGTCGCTGTTTTAACCGTAGATACCTAAGTTTAGGAACTACCCTTTGGGTATGTACGTAAATTAGGAAACTGTTATAATGTAACTAGTTTGACTAGAAACATTATCTCTATATCAGTGTATAATCCGTTGCGGATATACCTTTATATTCTAGAACACTAAAGTGTTTTATTATATAAAGATGATATTGAGATAAACACATTAGATGTGAACAACATAATTTATATTTAGAATATAAATAAATCTCACACGTATAACATGACAAACAAATAGCTCAAACTGATTTGATCAGTTGAAACTTGAATGTGGCATTGTTGTCTAGGACACAATTAAACAAGACTCGTATATCCACACTTTCGAAGAGTGGGTACTAGGACTGATTTGATTCCAATCAAATAAAGTCTACGAATCTAGTTTATTGGGCAAAGTGCCTAAAACACTATTTACTTGATAAAAGTGCAAATGCCACCGATCTATCAGCCCTCTGTCATAGTGACGTAAGTGGGTCCATTTCTAGCTAGGCTAGAGATGCATATGAATGTTTCGTGACCTTTACGGATGTGGCATCGCGTATGGTTATGTGTTTCTTTTGAAACACAAATCGGAAACTTTCACAATTTCGACACGAAATAGATAAACGGATCAGCTAAAGTATTAAACTGTCACGATGAGACCGTGATGGAAAATACTTAAGCAATGAGTTTCTCGCATACATGAGAGAGTATAGTATTCTTTCAATGAGGACTCCTCCCGGAACACGTCAATTTGACGGTGTGTCCGAATTGAGAGACCGAATTTTGTTGGACATGATAAGGTTAATCATGAGTCGCTCTGAGCTACCATCCTTCAACAGATACGCTAAACAGTGCAGAACTTATTTTGAATAAGGTTCCATAAATATCTGTTTGACAGATAACATATTAGATATGAACGGGAAAGAAACCAGATTTCACATTCCTGATAATTTGGGTATGCTGGGCATATGTTTGGATGATACCAAACAAGAACCCAAATTGGATAAGTGCCAATTGTAGGTTATCCTAGGGATACCATAAGTATAGTACTTATACAACTCACTAGAGAACAATGTAATTGTTGCTCACCATGCGGTTTTCCTAAGAGGAATACCGATATGCAGTGGTAAGTGGGAGGATAGTAAAACTCGATGAAAATCAGAGCAATACTATTCCAGGCGTCGAATCCTAATGGAACACAAATAGTTCATCAATGATGAAACTATACCAATAATCTTCGAATACACAAGAACCACGTAGGTCGGAGAGAATCAGAAAACAACCTGGGGTATGGGTTTCTGATCTAACCTCATAAAGATGTCTATCTTATTGAGGAAAACCAACTGACTACGTATGAGGAAGTGATACAAGGTATCGACTCCCTATTATGGCAAAGTGCCATAAAGTCCGATATGGATTCCATGTATATCAACTATGTTTATACACTAGTTGATATACCGCAAGGTATTGTGCCTATTGGTAATATATAAGTCTTCAAGGAAGACATACATGGATGGCAACATACCAACGTACTAAGCTAGGCTTGTAGCGAAAAGGTATAGTTATCAACATTGTGTTGATTGCGATGAAACTTTTTACCTGTTGCCACGGTAAATCCGTTTGGATAATGCTTGCTAATGCTGCATGTTTCATTAATGAAATGTGGCAGCTCAATGCCAAAACCGCTTTCCTTAACGGAAACCTTTCGGAAGATGTTTACAACATCTTGACGGTTTTGTCAAACCATAACAAGCAAACTAGGTTTGCAGGTTATTCGATCCATAAATGGGTTGAAGCAAGCATTAAGTTCTTGGAATTATCATTTTGATGTAATCATAATGATGTATGATTTAATTCAAAACGAAAATAATTCTTGTGTATATAAGGAGGTTAGTGGGAGCGCACTGACTGTGAATATCCTGAGTAATGATGATATATTATTTCTTGGAAATGATATTCCCATGATATAATCGGTGAAAGGTTGGCTTTCATGATAACGACTATAAGTCGTAACAACGGTACTATAAAAGATTGAAAAACGGAACAGTGAGCTGGAAATCTTCCATGCAAGATACTGTTACCGAATAAGTAACAAATGCGGGTTATTGCTGCAGCTGAGGCAGCAATAGAATCCATTTGGGTCGATAATAAATCTAATTAGATTAGATATAGTTCTGTTAGCAGCTGAGCTAGGCGTCAGCACAGGCTAAAGAATTAATGGTCTCATCAACGATCCAGATACATACTTAGATATTCATCTGATTCGTTCGGATCATACATCGTGGCGATGTGATGATCGAATAAATCGCATTAGATGATATTCATACAAATCCGCTCACGAAAGCATTTCCTCAGCAAATTGAGCCAACCGTACATAGTTCGGGTGTCAGACACTCGAGTGACTGGCTATAGGCCAAGTGGGAGATTGTTGGACAATTATGAGCCATAGCGTCACTATTTGTACAGATCATGGTGTTGTTGTACAAATTAACTATGTGACAAAGAAGATTGCACTCTTATCATTTGTGATTAGATCACCAAGATATATAAATGATAGGAGGTCCTTATAATTTGTTCCTGGATTGAGAATGATATGAGACAGTATCAGTCCACGATAGATAAATCATTAAATGTCCCTAGTCAGAGTATTATTGAGATTGGACATCGATAATACGTAAAAGACTAGTATTACACTTGTGAGGGCACGACGTCATAGTTCTCATATATTTGGGTATAAGATACTCATGCCAGTGTAATAAGGGGTTGTGTTTTACCGATGGTACGGGAAACAGCTTCGCTTTGGATAGACCCCCTCAGAATTCCATTGGTAGTATGACTATGTGTCTATGGAAGTCCGAAATCAGGGTAGGTGTATTTGGTCTTAACCTGGGACTTGCACCGCTAATACTTGCGACAATCAATATACTTTGGTTGCGGTCGTCCAGGACTTTAACAGGTTCTGTGTACGCCAATGCTGGGTATATTGAGAATCGTAGTGTATTGGGTGTGATGTTAAGACAGAGTATCACTCCAGTTATAGTGGAGATGATGGTCACATAGGATACGGAACTCGTTCTCTTAAATGCTCGAGCTATCGGGATATTATGACTAGGTCATGTATATCCGATTATAGAGACTAGTTTCCAGACATCTGATATGTGCTTCGTACAGGGCAGACACAATTCCAGCCCCAGGCCTAGTAAGTGATCATCCGATACTGGATCGACATACACAATACCAAGTATACTACTCCTGATATAGATCACATATTCCTATAAGGATATTTCTGGAGAATTGGGTAGGCATGGCGCTTTGCTAGAAGCCAACCTTGTATTGTAAATCGGTACAAACGTGATACTAGGTACTTACGTGTTCGGATAGTCCGACGACCGTATTTACTGCCAACATATCTGGGGATCTCATGGGTCGCTTCCCAAAGATTCACCGATGATGTATGACTCACATTTTAATTAATCTAGGATTAATTTGAAGAGAGAGAAAATTAATCTGGGATTAATTACGGAGATATTTTATCAGGGATAAAATATTAATTAAAGAGAGAGAAGGATTAATTTGGAATTAATCGATAAAATAATATATTCGATATATTATACGAAATTGGATTTCGACGCGGAATTGAAATTAGATTTTAATTCGGGCGAACGAGTTAATTTAGAATTAATTCGTTTGCGACGTGAATAGTGATTTCGCTAGGCATAATCATTTAATTGCGTCGCAACAGAAAATTCGTTAATTTGGAATTAGCGAACCCGAGCCCGGGATTATTTGCGAGCGCATTCGCATTTCGAATTCGAGTGCGGCACACAAGTCAAATCAAGTGTCAAATCATTAGTCACATCAAGCGTCAAATCACATGTCACTTTGAGTGATGTGACAATTTGATTCATTGATCGAGTGATTGATGTGGTAGTTGAAAAACATTAATTGTTCTTTTACTTTTTGACTTTTTGGTAAATGGAAAAAGGGTTTTGGTATTTGATTTTGGAAAATCAAATATATATAAAACAATTTTTTCTTTCTTCTCTCTCTACTCACTCACGGTTTCTAGGAAACCCATCTCTTTCCCTCCTCTTCTCTCACGGCTTGGAGCCAATTTCTTTCTTCTTTCATTTTCTGGTTCTGCCGAGAATCAAAGAGAAGAAGATGAGTATTTTGTTGCAAAATACAAAGTGCTAGAAAACACTTGAGTCATCCTAAGGTGATAGGGTAGCGTTTTCGTGAGCATGGAATCGTTTTTGAAGCTTGAAGCTTGGAGCTTCAATGGAGGTCATCAATGGCCGAATCTTGGAGGAGCTAAAGGAGCCACAACCGAGCAGTCCACTGCCAAGGGGAGCTAGTGCCGTGACCTTTGAGGGAGCTTGAAGGCTTGTGTTCTTCGCGTCGTAAGATCCGTTCATTGTGAGTATGTTTCCGCCATTCTCCTTTGTGTATTCACATGCGTTTTTTGTGCTTGATTTCATTCTTGGGACCTAATTAGAAACCAACAACCACTCACCGAGCCAAGAACAAGCTAAAACCGAGCCATCATCATCGACCACAACCACCAACCATCACCACCCAAGCCAAAGCCGAGAGCCCTCGCCCAGTCACAGCCGATATCTCTAACCGCCGATCCTTGTAGAGACTACCCGTGACCAAGCCTTGCTGATCCAGCCGCGCCACTACCAAGCCAACCACGATCTGCCGTGAGCCACCCATCGCTGAGCCACAGCCGAGACCTGTGACCAAACACCCACCACCGAGATCTGACTAAGAGCCGCAACAGCCAAGCTCAAAACCAAGGAAACAAAGGTCCAAAATTTCTGAATTATTAACATTAAAATTTGAAGAAATTAATTTGGTAAGTTGTGTGGTATTGGGAGTGTTGGATTCGATTAATTGGACTTTGGAAGTGTTGAAATTGATTGAATTCGTAGATTTTGGGGGCGAAGGTTGTAGTGTGGTGATAGTTTTAGGGTGAATTTTGGGGAAATTTTGAGTTTTTAGAGGTGATTCTGTCAAAAATTTACTAAAAAAAATGGTCAAATAACGATAGTGGTAAGAATCGTAAATTGGACATAGATCTTAATCGGTTATTTTTCCTGTAAAATTTCAGCTAACCAGGTATTATCTTCTAAACTCTTTTTCTACTGTTTAAGACATTGGGGACAATGTCTCATTTAGGTTTGGGGGAGAGAATTAGTTGATCAGTACCTTGTTTTTAGTTTGTGTGTTGTTTTTATTTTTAGTCCAAAATTTTTCGAAAAATACAAAAAAAAATTGAAAATTTTTCAAAAATTACAAAAATATTTTGCATTTTTGTGTTTTTATTTTGACTAAAAAGGTGAAATTGGTACGAGATAGCTGAGTAAGAAGTTTTCACTCCTGAGACGTATCTCAAACCATTTTTTTTTTAAATAAGTTAATTTTTGTTTATTTCCTTTTAAATTATTTAATTTGTAATTTCTCCATAAAACTGACTAAAATTGATCTTCATTTGCTCAGTTGGCAGGTATTATCAACATATATAGAAACATACGGACATGAGCTAAAATTTAAAAGTTTGTAATATTCAGTGCTCTAGTTTAATTGGAGGAAGCATCTCAAAAAGCAATGGAGTAAAAAAAAGAAAATCTGAGGTTCGAGTTATTAAGTCTGTAAGGGTGTTTTAACACCTAGTGCCCTAAAGCCAACTGGTTTGGGAGTCACTGGCCCAAAGCTCGCTACATGGATCAAAGATGCTGCAAATATATATATATATGAAGTCTGAGTAATTAAGTCTGTAGGGGTGTCTTAACACCTGGTGCCCTAAAGCCAACTGGTTTGGGAGCCACCGACCCAAGACTCGCTACATAGACGGAAGATATTGTATATAAATAAAAAATAGAGAAAAAATCAAAGAAAAAATCCGAAAATTCCGAAAAATTATTCCATTGCTGCAAAAAGGTGTGAATTCTGATAAAACTTTAGGACAAAAATATTACTCTCTTATCAACTGCACTTGTGACTGTTGTGGGCAAAAATGAGTTGTTTAATATTTTGTTGGCTGTGTATATGGAGAATGGTAAAAATAATCAGAGAATTTACTTATTCGATAATTTATAAAGAAACAAAACAGCTAGTAACTTGGAGTAGAAGTTTCACCTGATTAGTCACTAACTTCTTTATTCTCTTTTCGCTTGTCTTTTTGCTTTTGTGTGCATTAGTTTTACTTTCTTTTTACTTTTGTAAAATGTTTGTGGGTATCATTGCTGTAAACCCTCACGAGACTACAACTCGTCCACTAGGGACACCTATGGGTTTAAAGGCTTGTTGCATATGCTAAATACAACCGTGATCCCTACGAAAGTGGCATAGTTTAAATTTGTTTATGTTATTTTATTTTGTGTTTTGCTCGAGGACTAGCAAAATGTTAGGTTTTGGGGTGTGATGAGTGGTATTTATATCACTATTTCCCACTCATTTAACCTAATATTTTGTATAGTTTCTCGGGTTTTGTGAACATTTTGATGTGTTTTGTGTTGTTTTGTAGATAAATAAAGTTGGGAAAGCATTGGAAGCAATTTGGGGCCAAAATAGAGAAAACATGACAAATGGGCATTTCGTAATTTTCGGCGTCGCGACGCCTAAAGTGCGCCGGCCATGCTAACGTGCGCAGAGGGACACGTGTCAGAATCTGAGAAATTGGACTTGCTAACGTGCGCCGACCTTGCTAATGTGCGCCGTACCACATGTCATCATTACATAAGATATGCTAAAATGCTCCGGCTGCCACGTGTTGAAATCTCATTGGACCAAAGCAAGCGTGTGCCACGTGTCGATTTTTCATTGGATAGAATATTGGACAATTCACATGTTGCCACGTGTCGACCTCTCATTTGACCGATCCTAAGCGCGTGCCACGTGTCAATTTTTCATTGGACCGAAAGCGCAGCCAATCACCGTGTGCCACGTGTCGTCTTCTCATTGCACCACCTTCAACGCGTGACATGTGTCATCACCAGATTCTGCCGACAGAACACGTGTGGTCAACCCGCGTGGAGCAAAACCGCGTGCTGGCATCGTGACGCCAAGACCCTACGCGTCGCGACGCTAGATGCCGAATCTGCCTATAAATTCAGCTCATCTTCACTTCATTTGGTGTGCTTTCCTTGGGATTTTTTCCCTGATTTCATATGAAGCATCTAGTTTTGTAATAATAAAATTAAGTATTTTTATTTTTAGTTTTTATTACAGCTTTTTATTTATTTACTTTATGTTTTGTAGTTAAATTTCAGCTGGGGTAAAAGGTGAAATCTTTAATATAATTATCTAGGTAAATCTCACTTAACTGTAATTTATAAATTATAATTTAATCGGATTAATTAATGTCAGACTTTTTGTGACAGATAATTACCGCCTATATGGCTGGTGTAATTGGACTAAATGGATTACCGCCTATATGGCTGGTTTTAAATGTTTAACATTATTAATTCCTGAGAAAGCAGAACAGAAAATAATTTATATATTATAATAAGTGAGATTCCTAGATAATAAATATTAAATGTGGATCCTCTAACCCCAGCATTTTATTTTTATTCTAGGGAAGTGATGAAACACAATATCCACACTTAATAATTGATTTTCTTTTTATGGGTAATTCTTTAGTTTGTTTATTGAGTCTTAAGCTTAATGCTTCTTGTTGTCTGATCACCAATAAGATTGATATGGTAAACTTAAAATGAACTAGACATAGGGATTTTATTTTTCAGCCTTAGATTCAATAGCCCACGATCTTCCTTGAGGATAGATAACCCTTTAATAGATTTCCTTACAGGATAGACATATACTTGTCGGGCGGGGGTAGCCATAATTGGAACTTAATCTTAATGAATCCAGGTAATTTGGTTAACATAGACATATGTTTCAATTGGGTTATACTGGGTATTTGCGTCTGACCATCGACAGAGGCTTTTGCATATTTTCGTGTTCCAGGTTAGCAAACTGATTTATTACACATAGATTAGAGAATCAATTCATCTTTATAATAATATTGTGTGGAGTCACGACCCTAGACCTTTGAGTCTTTTATTTTATTTTCCTTAGTATTTTCTTTTGAGTCTGTTTTTATTTTATTTTGCAAAACCACATTCAACCAACCAAAAGCAATCAATTCCCTTCTCCCTATAATTAGATACTTGTAAATAAATAGTATCAATAATTAATAACAACAGTAGGAATTAAGTCCTCGTGGGATCGATATTTTTATACTACTTGAACGATACGTGCGCTTGCGTTATACGTGTGTGTTTACGCCGGTCAATATGACCGTCTAGTAGATTGAAATGAATTTTTTTATTTAATGGATATTATAAGAAATTCAGGTTTAGTCCTATATGATCACATCATATAAGGTGTCTTCATTCTCATGTCACCACATAGACGATCCTGAATCAAGGTCACCATACATTTAAAGAATAGACCGTAGCTATAGATAAACCATATTACTAACTTCAGACTTAAATCCTTTTGTGTATGACACTCATACACTAAGTCTGAACACACATTAGTAATCAAGGGTGAACAAGATAATTTATAATATGAGATTTAAATAAAAAAATTAATAATGAAAAAAGCATTTTTATTTTAAACAAATAATTATGTTTACACATTACATGAAGCTCTAGGTCATATATCCCAACGCTTCCCAAGTCATGTTTAGGGTAGCCAGCTCTCACATCATGTTAGCTTCCAATCATGTCATGTTCCGTTTCAGTTTCTCATCTCATGCCCTCAGGATACAGTTATGTATCTATTTTTCTTTTGGCTTATTTTGTTGTTATCCTATATGTTTTTTCTTTTCAGTATGAGTTTACAAGTTCTTACATGCCTTTTTTTCATGTCTTCTAATTGGTACTCCATTATTCACTCACCGGGCCTTTCAAAAGGCCTGACCTACCCCACTCTCCAGTTTGTTTTGTAGGTTATAGGATCATGCATGTTGATGACAAGCTTTGAAGGAGACGACACCCAGCAACAGTCATTATACATCACAGTCGTCAGAGTCAGGCCCAATAGATTAGGAATTATCTAGTCGGGCTATAAGGCCTTGTATATAGTCGTACATGTATTTTCAGTTCATGGTTATAGATTTAAGAGATTTGATTTTACAGCCACGTTTATGGATTTCAGATCATGTTTATTATTTTATATATAATTTATATGTTTTCAGCACGTGACACAGTTTTCAAATAATGCACATTATTTACAGAATTCTAGCTACACTTTTCAAGTTTACATGTTTAGCTATATTTTATAATTTATGCATTCATGTTATGTCCTTTTACAACTTCAGCCATGCAAGTCATGTTTCAAGATTATTCATGTCCAACTAATATAATTACAAATTCAAGTCATGCAAGTCTAGTTCATGTTAGCGCATTTTCATGTCATGTTCAGTTCATGTAGTTTAGGTCAGGATTACACATTTTCAGATCCTATTGTTGTATTTTCACGTCATGTTTTACAAATTATAGTTCATTTGTCAAACAAATTAATTCTCAAACTATATTTTTTAGTCTCCATGTTATGTTTTTATGATTCATACATATATTATGTTAGATCCAAGCCACCACAGGTTTGGTATGGTTTTGCCATGGGTTTGGGTGGTTTTTTATTGGCATGCATCAGTCTTACTTCAGTATAAATTTTCGTTCGGACGGTGGCCATCCCAAACCTATTCTAAAATAGATAATGAGTACTTTATGAGCTTGTATGCATCATGTTGGACAATTATGACCCATAGCATCACTATTTGTAAAAGACATTGTGGTTTTAGTACAAATTTACTATGTGACAAAAGAAATTGCTATTTTATCATTTTGTAATTATATTACTTGAATAAATAAATGATCAAAGTCCTTATGATTAGTTCCGGATTAATAATATATGAGACAGTATCAATCCACGAAAGGTTTAATCATTAAATATCCCTGGTCGTAGTATTATCGAGACTGGACATCGATAATGCGGAATAGGCTAGTATTACACTTGTGCGCGTTATGGAAGTATAACGACATAGTTCTCATATATTTGGGTATTGGATACTCATGCAAGTGTAATAGGAGGTTCTGTTTACCGATAGTACGGGAACAGCTTCACGCTGGATAGGCCCCTCGGAATCCCATTGGTAGTATGACTATGTGTCTATGGGAATCCGAATCAGGGTAGGTGTATTTGGTCTTAACTTGAGACTTGCTTCGATAATACTTGCGACAATCAATACGCTTTGGTTTTGGTCGTCCGGGACTTTAACAGGTTATGTGTACGCCTCTTCTGGGTTTATTGAGAATCGTAGTGTATTGGGTCTGATGTCAAGATGGAAGTATCACTTCAGTCATATGGAGATGATGAACACGCAGGGATACAGAACTGGTACTCTATTATGTTGCAACTATCGGGATAATATGACAGGGTCATGATTATCCGATTAAATAGACTAGTTGCTAGTGATCCGATATATACTTCGTACGGAACAGACACAATTCAAGCCCCAGGCCTAGCATGTGACATCCGATCACTACAAGAAAAAAGGCTTTTACTGATACTAAATTAGTGTTAGTAAAGGGTCTTACTGACACTATATAAATGTGTCAGTGTTGCCGCAGCCAGAAATCACTGACACTAGTTTCTAGTGTCAGTGATTCTTAGTGTCAGTAAACGTTAATACTGTAGAATCAGAAAATTATTGACACTATGGTATCAGTAATCTCTCACACTATTTTAGTGTCAGTAAATTATTGACACTATATCATCAGTATTTAGTGATACTATAGTGTCAGTAAATTTTGTTACTGCAGTATCAGTATATCGCATATATTTGATTTTTAGTGTCAGTAATTATTGTTACTATAGTATCAATATCCGTCAATATCTTTTAAAATTTAAAAATCGTATTATTTCACAATTATATTTCTTATTTTTTGTAATTAAATTAATCATAAAATATATATATATATATATATATACCAACTCAATGAAATAAAAAACTAAAAAATTACATTTATATAAAATTCGCAATATAATAGATTAATCGTATTAATCAATTCAACAGTATCACATGATGAATACAAAAACTTCATAGACAATCTTTAAATTAACATATATATATTTCAAAAACTACTCTTAAAGTCCCATCAAAATGTCATGCCCCCACCAAAATTCATGATACTTGTTGAGAAGCCTGCAACAATCCCCCAACAATATGATATCTGGCACAAAATCTGAAATTATAAACCAAATGTTAAGAATTAGATGGACTTCCAAAAAAAATCGATATCTTCATAAATAAAAACATTAAATACATCCAAATAAAAATACAAAATATAACCCTAATCTAATTTTTGTCACATAAAGCACTTATTGACAATAACCATACCAACAACCTAAGAGCATGCATATAAAAAACCAAATGGCATCCATAATAACAAGTTGTATCTTTCATACCGCTACATAATCACCAAAACAAACAAATCAATAACACACACACACACACACACACACACACACCCACACACACACACACACATATATATATATAGACGGACATAAAACTGAAATAAAAGGATCTCATGAACCAGATGAAGTTTATCAGATGACATGATCTAATACTGTTTCCAAATGCAGGAAGCAAATCAAGATGACAAGATAGTTGTTCATTATGGAATTCCTGGAAACTAAAAGTTCAAAGCTCAAAATGTACTAGAATGTAACATTCCAGGTAATTGCCATAAAAATAGATGAGATAAACATGTTAGATCTCAATATATCAAATACTGCTTCCATAGCATTCATGCTGCACCTCAAAGTACATCAGATGACAGGTGCCATATCCCCCAAAGGTTTCAACAAGTATCAATCAGAACATGGCAAAACTTCATCAGGTAAAAAACTATCTCCAAGTTCATGTCTGACATAGAGAACATCGAGACACTGTTAATAGAATATTTTACATCATGATTGTTTTAACTTTCAAGTCTCAAAGCAATCTTACCCACTAGCAAAACTCACAAATAAAACAAATTAACCCACCAAATTAAACCCATCAGGGCATAAAACTGAAATAAAAGATATGATTCATATTGCTTTCACTGAAGTAAAAAATCTGGGGAAAAAATTCTAAGCTAAAAGTAGAAACAAGAATGTATTAATTTACAGAAAAGAGAAATACCATACTACTTCATTAACTCAACGAACAATAGCTATGTTGTCCTTGTCATTTGTATTCTGCAAGAATAGAAGATTTCCCAATATGTCATGAATTAAAGTGAAAAAATAGGAAGTAATAATCACCTCTGTAAAACATGTCCTTGTAATTACCTCTTCATTATACTGTGTGATTATATGTGTAACATATATTGCCCAATCATCACGGAGTTGCGTTATATCTTCCAGAGTGTACTCATTAATCCCCTTGAACTTTAAAATATTTATAAGTTAGAATTTTAAACAGTAAGATATCTTAATTGAAAAGATATCTTAATTGACTAGTGATAAAACTTAACTATTGTTAACTTACATTGTCTTTTAGAATGTTCATATTTGTTACAATTTGCTGCATGTATTTCATCACATAATAACCGCATTCAAAACTTCCAGGCTGCATTGGACACTATAAAAAAGAATTATCATATCAATATTAGTTCATTTAGACATATTCTAAATATTCTCATTGTTGCATATCACAAAAATATATATATATCATAACTTTGTACCTTCACAGATACCCAAGTCACACTACCGCTCTTATTATTAGAATGTAAAGATTGATACACTCTAATTCCCCTACAAAAAATTATAATTGGATATCATATAATAATGCAACAATAAACCCAATGTTAAAATAAAGAGAAAACAACTATAACTTAACTGATTAACAATTTGCATCAACTCATCAGTAGGATTATTCCCCTTAGGATCCAGATATAACTTAACTGATCCAATGTTAAAATAAAGTGAAACAAATGAAGCTTCACCTCTTTAGGAGTATGAAACTCCATATTGCAACAACGGGCGCAAGGACATCTAATTAACATTCGATTTTCAGAATTAAGAATTGCAAACTCCAAGAATTCATCAACTCCAACACGATATTCACTGGAAAGTCTATCACAATATATCCATTTTTTGTCCATTTTACGTACCTAACCTGTTCATAATATGTACCTTGTCGATGTAAGTTTATAAAATTTTCATAATTAGTTTCAAAGGTTTAAAGAAAACATACATTAGAGTAAAATAACGAAGAACATTGGCTTGAATACATTAGGTTAAAACAATGAGCAAACAGTTTATTATATCTTTAGTGCTTAGATTCATAAGTTGTTGGTTTTTTTTTTTCAGTTTATAAGTTTGAATGTCATGTGGCCATGCACAATCCCAGTAACGTACTAGATAGAAACAAAAGGGAAACAATCACCCAAAAACCGGCATACTAAGTCAAAGATAAGCCGAAGCATAACAATACATAACATTAAACTTCAACACATAAACTATCAAAATAGGCATCACACATAGGAAATCACTAAAGAACTGTACAAGCCCTTCAATTACCTCCATAAGATGCACTAACTTAATATAGAAAATCATAAAATTTTGTGTACCTTTCCACTTTGAGGACTGCCCGAGCACTTGGTGGTATTATAACTTTTTGAAGCGTGCTTTAAACAATGATCCTGTGAAACTTCTTTTGTTAGAAATCTACTTTTTACATTTTGATAATATTACCAACAGCTTTATATGTCAGTTCGAAATCTACATAAATTCTAGTAAAACCAGACATGAAACTCTGACCATCAAAATTTGGCCATGATGAGAAGCTCGCAAACCGTTATGCTGGATTTGGAAGAACATAATACTTTGTAAATCAGTAAGGTTGTAAAATATTAAACATTAAACATTAAACAATCACCTTATCACAGCAAGTGAGCAGCTGAATTAGATTATAAACCCCACCAAAATTCTTGTCCAGAAAGCTCTGCAGATGGGTTATGCAATTAAGTAATATCAAACTCCCTATAACTTGTGAAAGAAAGTGTAGTCCCAGCAGCCTCCATGACTTTTTCGAAAAGTTTAGTCCCACCAAATGAACAATAAAGATAAATGCAAAGCCAATAAAAGATGAGCTCTAGTCAACAAAGTTGAGTAATATAAGGAAGAGAAAGCATACACAAATAAAAATAGAATTCCAAATGACAAATAATGGAGGTGAGACGTAACAGTCAACAGGTTATGCTAGCAGATCTACATTGCCAGTGACTAGCAATCAATGTCAAGAAAACCTACAAAAGCTAATGACCATAATCTGTGGATAAACATTTGTCAATCACTTCTATAGGAAAATTTATATCCCACATATAACTGGAACAAAATTCCTGAAAAATCACTGAAATTCAAGGAAAATTTATACCCCACGATTTGAAATAATCTCCTTGCATATATCAGTCTTAATTCCCAAAAATTCAAACTTCAGATATAAAAGTTATACGAAATGGATCAACAATCAACATTATAGATCTCAACATGCAACCGGCAACCCTACCTCCTGATCCAAAAATAAAAGCAAAGAAAAACCCAGAGGAGAGACCGAGAGAGCAAAAAATGACATACCTAACATTGATGAGAGGAACCCTAAATTACTAAGAGAAGTGGACTTGTGGAGGTCCCAAACGACGAAGGCATCCTAAATAGACTGAAGGATGTCATTGGGACCCTACAAGGAAAATAGCGAGGATTAGACACAAAAAAAAAAAAAAAACTTACAGCCTCGGGATCGAGAGTATACGACAATAACGCATCAGTTAAAGGAACCACTAGAGCATTGGTGGTGGACGGAGAAGATGCAGGTCGACCGCCTCATGGAGAAGTTGCAGTGATGTCTACCTCAGAAGGAAAAAATATTATAGGACTTTGAGGCGGCATCGAGGAGGAAAATAAACTGCATCGGGTAGGTCGAAAGGACTGCTGGGCAGAGAAGGCTTAGGATCGTGCCTTGGAATATGAGGTTTGTAGGTCTTGAAAAGTCAGTTAAAGAATCAGCGGAGTCAGATGAGTCAAAAATTTCAACCACCTCAAGAATCTCCTTAGCTATCTCAAAAGTAATATAGGACCTAGCCCTCTCCAAAACCCTAAGCTCGACCTGGCTAAAAAATATCGACCATTATCCATCTACGTGCTAGAGGGCGAACAAGTGGGAATGAGAGGAACCCTAAATTACTAAGATTGATTTGGTAACTACGGTTCAGGTTTTGACCCGACAAATACATATATATTTTTATAAACCGCGGTTTAAGGAACAAAAGTCACGATTTGGCCCAGTGGTAAAGCCTTACAATAAAAAAAAAAATTTATATCAATGGTTACAATTTCGAGTCCCAGCAGACTTAAGGAAATAATTTTTTTTTTAATTTTTTTACTGATACTAAGGTATCATTAATTACTGACACTAATTTACTGATACTCTAGTGTCAGTAATATATGCGAAAAACGTCACTTCCGCGAGGTGTTGGTTCGACTCCAGACGACTACGCGTTTTTTTTTTTTTTTATTTCTTACTGATACTATTGTAATAGTAATTACTGACACTAAAATCGATGATACCATAGTGTCAGTAATTATTGATATTTAAGTGAAAAACACGGAAATAGGCCCATTTACACGTCGTTTCTGACACTTTTAGCCTAGTGTCACTAACCTTAGTGTCAGTAAAGGCCTTTTTTCTTGTAGTGGATACTAGATCGAAATACGTAATACTTTGTATACTACGCCTGGTATAGATTATGTACTCCTTAAAAGAATAATTCTGGAGAATTGGGTAGGCACGGTGCTTTGCTGGAAGCCAACCATGTCTTGTAAGTCGGCAAGAACGTGGTACCGGGTACGCACATGTTCGGATAGTCCGACGATCGAATTTACTGCCAACATATCCAGGAATCTCATGGGTCGCTTCCCAAAGATTCACCGATGACGTTTGACTCGAACAGAATTAATTTGGGATTAATTATGAGAGAAAGAAAATTAATCTATGATTAATTACGTCAAGACTTTATCTGGGATAAAATTCGATTAGAAGAGAGAGAACGATTAATTTTGAATTAATTGATTAAAAAATATATTTGATATATTAATTGAAATTAGATTTCAATCTGGAATTAAAATGGATTTTAATTCGGGCAAACGAATTAATTTAGAATTAATTCGTAAGCGACTTTAATAATAATTTTGCTAGGCATAATTATTTAATTAAATTATATTTAATTATGTCGCAACGGAAAATTCGATAATTCGGAATTAAACGAACCCGAGCCCGAGTGAAGTCACGTGTTGGATTGTTCGACTTAAATTCGAAATTTACAAGTGGTGGGACCCACTTGACTTAAATCACTAGTTTGACTAGTGATAGAAGTGGTGAAAGGTTAAGTGTAAATCTAAGCTTGCTTGTTTTTCACTCAACCAAAGTCCAACACTCTTTGTCATTTTTGGAATGACATTTTACCAACTTGATTTTTGGTAAATGGTAATTGAATTTTGGAAATCAATTACACAACACAAAAATCAACTATCTCCCTCTTAGAGGCCAAAAATTATCGTGAACCTCTCCCTATTGCTTAGAAATTTTGCTTCAAAATTTTTTCTTGCTAGCACATTCAATGAGTCATTCAAGGTGTTAGGGAAACCAATCCTTGAGTTTGGAACACAAAGAAAAGGCTTGGATCTCCTCAACATTCATACAAAAGTTTTGAACTTTCAACATCCAACGAAACCGATCAATGTAACTTTTTCCGCAACTTCTTTGAGTATTCATATGAAATCATGACTTAGAAGATCCTTGGCATGTTCTAGGAACCCAACAATGGTATCAAGAGCCTTTTCTAAGCATGAAATGACTTTAAGGTTTATATACTTTAATTTGGGGTTTTTATGTTTTGAGCATGATTTCTTCAAATTAATTGTTTGGATGAGCTTGGATGATGATGAATTAGATTTATGCATCTTAAAATTTGAGAAAAATTGATTGGATAAATTTTCCCTAATTTCCTATGCTTGGCTGAAACTTGACCCTAATTTTATCATGGTGATTTTTTGATTTTAGACCATTGGATGTGTTTAATGCATGATGAGTATATTGATTGTTAATTTAATTAGATTGAAATCAAAATTGGATATAAATTGTGCCATACTGCCGTGGGTTAAGAAGCATGAAATTGATTGATTTTGCTTCAATTTGTGTTGGACATAAGTTGATTAATTTTAAGCATGATTAATTAGTTTAATTGATGTTTTGGAAACATTTGATTAATTAATTAATTATGATAATTACACTTTAATTAAAATAATTGTGATATTTGGAATATTGTAATTAAATAAATTAGTCTTTAATTTTGAATTGGGCTAATATTGTTGTATTTGTGCTTAATGGGCTTGGTTGGGCCAAGCTTGGTTTAGGACAATTGGATTGGATCCAATTTGGGTCTAAAACCATTCCATAAAATACAAATATAATAATTGGGCCTTTAAATATTTAATTGGGCCTAATAGGCCAAAATTGATTTTTGGCAAATAGGGTGATTCCTAAATTGGGCCTTGGCATTTGGGTTTGATCCATATTGGCCAAAGCCCATGCCTTAAGAATTAATTAAAAGCCCATTGGATTTAATTAAATTGACATTGGATGTTAATTGGGCCTTTGAGACCCATTAATATTGGATTTAGAATCTAAGTCTAAAAGGCACAAAAATAAGTGTAATTATTTAATTTAGAATTAAATTAGAATTAGTATTGAATACAAATTAAATTGGATTTAAAATTGTAGTTCAATATAATTCAAGAATACGTACTTTGAGTACTTATTCTTAAAAGGAGTTGGACTCGCGCAAATCAAATCGTTGTTTGAACATTGGATGGTCATTAATTCAAAGATTAAATAATTGGATTAGATTGGTTGAAAAACATGCTTTGTGTGAATACATGGATGTAATGTATGAATAATGTATATCGGATGGATATTAGAAGGGTGATGGCAATTTTGGAAATTGTTGTAATAAATTTAGAATTTATTAAATTGGACCTGCGTGTCCATCCTTTTATCTCTTGACTCTTTGTATTTCTCTTCTCACCAATTCCCCTCAATGTTAATGAGGTTTCTTTATAGTATTATGTAATTAGGTAGAATTTAGAATAGTGCTAACGGGAGAGATGAACGGGAGAGATTTGTTCTAGGAATAATTTGTTAAATATCCATCCGCATATCATTATTATTTATTTCGCGCCTTATTATGCTTTTAGAATGCATGCTTAAGAGTGTATGATGAGACCTAATCAAAGATAATAAATTGGTTGCCAATTGACGTGAAAAACCCTCAATATAATATTAAGCGATTTCCTTCCATTGAGTGGTTCTCTCTCAAGATCCAAGATTGGCATTGGTTTGTTGGCCAAAGTCAAGATCAATATCCATCGCGGATGTGTTTGAACCACGAAGGCTTTGTTATATATCGCATTTTGTTGGGCAGTTGTGACTTGTTGGCCAAAGTTAAGGTCACTTCTTGTTCATCGACGTGGATTACGAAGCTTTCCCACTGTCAATGGGTCCCGCTTAACTGGAATCATTAAGCTTGTTGAGCCAAAGCCAAGGCTTAGTTGATTCAGAGGAAAAGGTTAGGAAATATATTGGATATATTGACATATATATTGTATATATGTTTCGGACTTGGAGGTCCCCCTACCGAATCTAGGAATTGGATGGGATCCAATTGATCTTAGAGATCTACCTAGTTAAGTTTCATACAACTTGTTGGCCAAAGTCAAGGTTGTGTGTTATTTAACGAGATCCTAGCCCACTAGGAAACTAGGTTTCCCGTGTACTCAACAGAGGGTTAGAGACTCGCTGAAAAATAGTGGGAGGCGAGTATTGAATTTGCAATTTCGTTCAAATACTTGCCAAATATGCGCTTTCAAATTCTTTTCGTCATTTTATATATTTATATTAGTTGGACTAATATTTTATTATTTTTCTTGTAACAGTTGGACTGTACCCAAATCGTTAATTGAATAGTTAGACTATTGCAATTAAGATGGCTGGAAAGGTCAATGTTAGGGACATTATCATGGGCGAAAATGTCTTTAATGGTGCGAACTTTCCTGACTAGGATATGAACCTCAGGATTATCCTGGGGGCTAAGAGATTGCTCTATACGATAGAGAGACCTCTTGGGCCTAAGCCCGAAATTAAGCAGCTTCTTGAGCTTGAGCTTTGGAATACTCACAGTGATGACAACTCAATTGTTCAATCTGTCATGCTTGCTGCAATGACCCCACAATTTCTTCGTCAAAACAAGGGATTGGATCCCTACGAAATGATGTTGAAATTAAGGGACCTTCATCGATCTAACCTTATATCGCAGAGGTACGAATTGCAGAAGAAGCTCTTTTGCTCTCGTATGTCAGAGGGTACATCTGTTGAGCACCATGTGTCGCAGATGATTGCTGACATCGAACAGCTGGGACAACTAGGCATAGTCTTCGAGGCTGAGACTTCCATTGATTTGATCTTACAGTCTCTTCCTGACAGCTGGAGCGGGTTCATCATGAACTATAATATGATGAACCAAGAAAATACTTTTGGAGAGTTTATGGCAATGCTGAAAGAGGTAGAAAAATAGCTTTTGAAGGGCAAAAAGCGCGAGGCGCACTTCGCTTCGACATCTCAGAATGCCAAGGCTTGGCCGAAGGTTACTGGAGGTGTGAAAAAGAAGAAGAAGAGAAAGGGCAAGGCCAAATCATCAAAGTCTTCTGGGAAGGCAAATGACAAATCCCAAGATGTCTACCTTTAGTGTGGCAAACGGGGTCACTGGAAGTGTGACTGCCGTGAGTACAAGGCGCACATGAAGGAAATCAAAGCGGGCAATGCACCAGCTTCAGGTATGTTTGTTATAGAAATAAACATGTCTACTTCTAGTTTTAAAAATTGGATTTTTGATTCTGGTTGTGGTACTCATATATTTACTGATGTGCAGGATCTGCAGATTAGCGGTAGACTGGCTTGAGGAGAGATCGACCTCCGAGTTGGAAATGGGACTAGAGTCGCCGTTTTGGCTGTTGGGACCTACATTTTGGAACTGCCCTCGGGGCATGTACTTAATTTATCAAACTACTATTATGTACCTAGTTTGACTAGAAACATTATATCTGTATCTTGTTTAACCCAATGTGGGTATACTTTTGTATTCAGAAACACATGGTGTTTTGTTTATAAAAGTGATTTTGAGATATGCAGTGCTGATGTTAATAATGGTCTTTATATTTATAATATAAATCAATCTCAAACATATAACATGACAAACAAAAGGCTTAAATTAAGTAACAAAGATGAAACTTATATGTGGCATTGTCATTTGGGACACATTAACAAGACTCGTATATCCACACTTTCGAAGAGTGGATACTTGGACGGATTTGATCCAAATTCATATGACGTATGTGAATCTTATTTATTAGGCAAAATGCCTAAAACACCTTTTAGCGGTAAAAGTGCACATGCCACCGAACTGTTAGCCCTCGTTCATAGTGACGTATGTGGGCCCATGTCTAGCCAGGCTAGAGGTGGATATGAATACTTCGTAACCTTTACGGATGATGCATCGCGTTATGGTTATGTGTATCTTATGAGACACAAGTCGGAAACATTTGAGAAATTCAAAGAATTTTGACACGAAGTTGAAAAACAGATCGGCAAAAGTATTAAAACATTATGGTCGGACCGTGGTGGAGAATACTTGAGTAATGAGTTTCTTGATTACTTGAAAGAGTATGGTATTCTTTCACAGTGGACTCCTCCCGGAACACCTCAATTAAACGGTGTGTCCGAACAGAGAAACCGAACTTTGTTGGACATGGTAAGGTCTATGATGAGTTGCACTGAGCTACCAAATTCCTTCTGGGGATATGCATTGAACAGTGCAATACTTATTTTGAATAAGGTTCCGTCAAAGTCTTTACAACAGACTCCATATAAAATATGGACAGGAAAGAAACCGGGTTTCTCATTCCTGAAGATTTGGGGATGCTGGGCATACGTTAAACGTTTGGATGGTACCAAACTAGAACCCAAATCGGATAAGTGCCTATTTGTAGGTTATCCTAGGGAAACCAAAGGATATTACTTCTACCACCCACAAGAGAACAAGGTATTTGTTGCTCTGCATATGGTTTTCCTCGAAAAGGAATTCCTCAATGCAGTGGTAAGTTAGAGGAAAGTAGAACTCGCTGAAAATCGGAGTGATACTGTTCCTGGCACCGACTCCCAAACGGAACACAAACAGTTCATCAGGGATAAGACTGTACCATAATCTTCTAATACACAAGAACCAGGTAGGTCGGAGAGAGTCAGAAAACAACCTGAGAGGTATGGGTTTCTGATCTCACCTCACGTAGAAATTAATCTTATTGAGGATAATGAGCCGGCTACGTATGAGGAAGTGATACAAGATATTTACTCCACTTTATGGCAAGAAGCCATGAAGTCTGAAATGGATTCCATGTATACCAACAAAGTTTGGACACTGGTTGATGCACCAGAAGGCGTAAAGCCTATTGGTTGTAAATGAGTCTTCAAGAAGAAGATGGACATAGATGGCAACATACAAACGTACAAAGCTAGACTTGTAGCGAAAGGGTATCGTCAACGACATGATGTCGATTATGATGAAACTTTTTCACCTGTTGCCATGATTAAATCCATTCGGATAATGTTTGCTATTGCTGCATATTTCGATTATGAAATATGACAGATGGACGTCAAAACCGCTTTCCTTAATGGAAACCTTTTGGAGGATGTTTATATGCAACAGCCTGACGGTTTTGTCGTACCAAAACATGCAAACAAGGTTTGCTAGTTAAATCGATCCATTTATGGATTGAAGTAAGCATCGCGTTCTTGGAACCAACGTTTTGATGAGATCAAAAAAGAATATGATTTCGTTCAAAATGAGGATGATCCTTATGTATATAAGAAGGTTAGTGGGAGTGCACTGACATTCATTGTCCTTTACGTAGATGATGTATTGCTTATTGGCAATGACATTCCCATGCTACAATCGGTGAAAGCTTGGCTTTCATTAAAATTCTCCATGAAAGATCTGGGAGAATCATCTTTTATTATGGGAATAAAGATCTATCGGGATAGATTTAGAAAGATGCTTGGACTCTCCCAGAGCTCGTATATCGATAAAGTGTTGAAGAGATTCAACATGGATCAGTCTAAGAGGGGACTGTTGCCAGTGTCACATGGCATCTCTCTATCTAAGGACATGTGTCCTAAAACTCAAGGTGAGAGAGACAACATGAGTCGGATCCCGTTTGCTTCTGCAGTCGGATCGATCATGTATGCCATGATATGTATGCGACCTGATGTCTCGTATGCTTTGAGCATGTGTAGTCGCTATCAGGCCGATCCAGGTGATGGTCATTGGGTTGCGGTTAAGAACATCCTTAAGTCTCTTAGACGAACTAAAGATGCTTTCTTAGTCTATGGAGATGGAGAACTTGAGGTAATTGTAAGTCGCAATCCAGGTACATATTTTGTTTAAACAATGGAGCAGTGAGCTGGAAATCTTCCAAGTAATAGATTGTTGCTGATTCAATAACAGAAGCGAAATATATCGCTACAGCTGAGGAAGCAAAAGAGGCAGTTTGGATCTGTAAATTCCTAATTGGATTAGGAGTAGTTCCGTTAGCAGCTGAGCCTGTTCCTTTGTAGTGTGACAATAACGGGGCTATAGCGCAGGCTAAGGAACTGCTGTCTCATCAACGTTCCACGCATGTACTTTGATGTTTCCATCTGATTCGTGAGATCATACATCATGGCGATGTGAAGATCGAGAAGGTCGCATCAGATGACAACATTGCAGATCCACTGACGAAGGCTATTTCTCTACAAAATTTTGAGCGACGTGTACATAGTTCAGGTGTTAGATACTTGAGTGATTGGCTATAGGCCAAGTGGGAGATTGTTGGACAATTATCACCCATAGCATCACTATTTGTAAAAGACATTGTGGTTTTTGTATAAATTAACTATGTGACAAAGGAAATTGCTATTTTATCATTTTGTAATTAGATTACTTGAATATATAAATGATAAAAGTCCTTATGATTAGTTCCAGATTAATAAGATATGAGACAGTATCAATCCATGAAAGGTTTAATCATTAAATATCCCTAGTCGTAGTATTATCGAGACTGGAAATCGATAATGCGGAATAGGCTAGTATTACACTTGTGCGCGTTATGGAAGCATAACGACATAGTTCTCATATATTTGGGTATTGAATACTCATGCAAGTGTAATAGGAGGTTATGTTTACCGATGGTATGGAACAGCTTCGCTCTGGATAGACCACTTGGAATCCAATTGGTAGTATGACTATGTGTCTATGGGAATCCGAATCAGGGTAGGTGTATTTGGTCTTAACCTGAGACTTGCATTGCTAATACTTGCGACAATCAATACGCTTTGGTTTTGGTCGTCCGGGACTTTAACAGGTTCTGTGTACGCCTCTTCTGGGTTTATTGAGAATCGTAGTGTATTGGGTGTGATGTCAAGATGGAAGTATCACTTCACTCATATGAAGATGATGATCACGCAGGGATACAGAACTAGTACTCTATTATGTTGCAACTATCGGGATAATATGACAAGGTCATGATTATCCGATTAAAGAGACTAGTTGCTAGTGATCCAATATATGCTTCGTACGGGGTAAACACAATTTCAGCCCCAGGCCTAGCATGTTACATCCGATACTAGATCGAAATACGCAATACTTAGTATACTATGCCTGGTATAGATTATGTATTCCTTAAAAGAATATTTCTGGAGAATTGGGTAGGCATGGTGCTTTGCTAGAAGCCAACCATGTCTTGTAAATCGGCAAGAACGTGGTACTGGGTACGCACGTGTTCGAATAGTCCGATGACCGGATTTACTGCCAACATATCCAGGAATCTCATGGGTCACTTCCCAAAGATTCACCGATGACGTTTGACTCTAACAGAATTAATCTGGGATTAATTATGAGAGAAAGAAAATTAATCTATGATTAATTACGGCAAGAATTTATCTGGGATAAAATTCGATTAGAAGAGAGAGAATGATTAATTTGGAATTAATTGATTAAATAATATATTCGATATATTAATTGAAATTAGATTTCAATGCGGAATTATAATTGGATTTTAATTCGGGCAAACGAATTAATTTAGAATTAATTCGTAAACGACTTTAATAATAATTTTGCTAGGCATAATTATTTAATTAAATTATATTTAATTATGTCGCAACGAAAAATTCGTTAATTCGGAATTAAACAAACCTGAGCCCGAGCAAAGTCGTGTGTTGGATTGTTCAACTTAAATTCGGAATTTACAAGTGGTGGAACCCACTTGACTTACATCACTAGTTTGACTAGTGATGGAAGTGGTTAAAGGTTAAGTGTAAATCTAAGCTTGCTTGTTTTTCACTCAACCAAAGTCCAACACTCTATGTCATTTTTGGAATGATATTTTACCAACTTGATTTTTGGTAAATGGTAATTGAATTTTGGAAATCAATTACACAACACAAAAATCAACTATCTCCCTCTTACAGGCCAAAAATTACCGTGAACCTCTCCCTCTTGCTTAGAAATTTTGCTTCAAAATTTCTTCTTGCTAGCACATTCAATGAGTCATTCAAGGTGTTAGGGAAACCAATCCTTGAGTTTGGATCACAAAGAAAAGGCTTGGAGCTCCTCAACATTCATACAAAAGTTTTGAACTTTCAACATCCAACGAAACCGATCAATGTAAGTTTTTCCGTAACTTCTTTGAGTATTCACATGAAATCATGACTTAGAAGATCCTTGGCATGTTCTAGGAACCCAACACATCAACCAGTATGTGAGTCAGTTCATGTCTTCCATGTTTTTAGTGCATGTGTAGTTTCCATTTACATAATCATTTTATTATTTATGTACATGTGTTATGTGTTGGAGCGGATGTGGAACCCATAGGGTCGGATCGGTGCTCCACGCAGCGGAAGTGGGTCTAACCCATGTATATCTAGCATCGGTGTATTTTAAAATATTTTATGTAAAACTACATTCCGTAAGACAAAACATGGACCAACAATGAGTCTGAAAACTCCAGAACGGAGAAAATAAAGTTTCAAGATTCTTCTTCTTTGCGCGTCGCGACGCTGAAGCTTTGGGGTCAAGACGCTCCAAAGTGCGAGAGCAACAGTGAGAACTGAACATCTAGGTGTCGCGATGCGGAAGTGTGACCGTCGTGATGCTTCTAGTGTAGGAAACACTTTCCTTGCGCAGCGGAAATGTCTTAAGCAAACGAATTGGACTTGAAAAAATTTTCTTCCCTTCCCACTGAGTGACCGAATGTTATTGCCACCACCACTAAAATTTTTCTTCAGTTTTAGAAAAAATTTCAGCCCCGAAATAGCCCCGGAACAGTCCCCGAAAAGCCCTGAACAGTTGGACAATAACTGGACTGTTTTGGACCCAATACGCGCCCAGTGCACTGCCGAAACAGCCCCTGAAATGCGCGGACAGTGGCTGTGTTTCAGTTCTGATTTTTCACTGGAAAAAAGCCCCAACACAAACCAAAAACACCATAAAATGTTCCGCAAAAAAATAGATTAAAACGAAACCAAACCGAGTTCTGTTTCACCAAGTAAAGGGGCAACAGTGAGCAATATAAAGCCTCACTTCTGAGTACATACAAGAATAAGATGAAGATGAATATGTGTTCGACACCACAAAATCTTTCGAACTATATCTCGTTACCAACATAAACTTGTGTGGGCAAGACTCACAATATTAATCCCTAAACTATTTAGAGATTGAATCACACTTGTGTTTTATTTTTGTTTTTCTTCTTTTCTTATGTTTTGTATTTCTCAACTTTTGAGAGAATGAAGAAGAAGATGAAAGGGGGCTAGGGTTAGAATGAATTCTCACCAAAAGAAAAAACATTTTTTTCTTTTTATACTTAGTTTTTTAATTTTCAAAAAATCACAATACTCTTCTCCTTTTACCCCTGTAAAACTCGGCCACACATGTAAGAATACCAAAAATTTTGTAACATTAATATTTAATTTCCATAATGGAAAATGTGTTAAAAAAAAAAGGTTAAATGTCATTTAACAATTTATAACTTCTAAATTAAATCCAAGGGTTTTCAAAACCCAAAATTTGGAAATTACTAACTTAACCTTTCATTTAATTATATCTAATATAATTAAATAACATGTGTTTAAATAAAATATATTTAATAAAACCATATATTAAATTTTAATATAAAGTTTCAATTGTGACAAAATAATATTATTAATCATATTAATAATATTTATACATTTGTGAGTATATAATTGGACTATCCAATTATACTAAATCCGCTATTGTATATCGAGCTAGCACGAGGACCAAATGGACCTACGGTTCTGAATTATTAACTACGGGTTATTCCACTAAAAACCTGTAGTTGCAGTCTCATTACCGCATATGATATATTAAGCCGAACTAAATCAGTGTCCATCAATATAGTCACTACATACGAATTGACCATTCACGAGTATCTCATAATTAGAGCCGGGTCATAATGTCAGTTATACCCCTTTAATTATTTATACCTTAAGTACCATTTATTCTCTAATGAACGGTTTATTCATAACCATTATGAATTTTAATCTTTCTATTCGTAATAGAAAGACTTGAGCGCTCTAACCGTTCAAGTATCGAATCAACCTTTAAGGAAGATACTCTTCTACTTCTCGCAAGAAGTAGTGAACTCCATATCTATGTAAAATGTTCCCAGCTACACAACAGACCATGCCCCCAAAGTACATAGCTATTGGTCGGGATTACTACACCAACCTCACCTTTGTAAATCAAAGGACATAGCCTGCCACGCATGAGTTCGTAGTACACTCAGGATTAAGATCATTTCATATATGACCATCTTGTAGATCGAAATGACTTTCTTTGTTTAACGAATATTATAAGAATGCCATTTCCATCTAAGTCCAGTCCTATATGATCATATCATACAAGGTGCCTCCATTCTCATGTCTCTACATGGACGATCCCGGATTAAGGTCGCCATATAAATATAGAATGGACTGTAGCTATAGATATACCACAAACAAAGTACCCGCTTTATTTTCTCTCTATGGACTATTTAAGATTACTAACTTCAGACTTAAATCCTCTTGTGTATGACACTCATACACTAAGTCTGAAGGCACATAAGTAATCTAGGGTAATCAAGATAATTTATAATATGTGAAATTAAAACAAACACTTTGATAAATGAATAATGCATCATTTTATTTCAAAACATATAAAACCATTTACATTACATGTAGCTCTAGGGCATACATCCTAACAATCTCCCACTTGCACTAGAGCAAATTTGACATGTTACGTAATCCTAGACTATCTAGGTGACCTTCAAACACTTTACCCGACAAGGTCTTAGTAAAAGGATCAACCAGGTTCTCTTCAGATGCAATCTTTATGACAAGAACGTCTCTTCTCTGCATTATCTCCTTTATGAGATGATATTTCCTCTCTATATGTTTTCCCCTCTTGTGGCTTCTCGGTTCTTTTGAATTCGGCACTACACCACTATTATCGCAATAAAGTGTGAGTTGTTTATCCATATCTGGAACAACTTCCTGATCTCCTAAGAATTTACGGAGCCAGACTGCTACCTTAGTTACTTCACAAGCTGCTACATATTCAACCTCCATGGTGGAATTAGCAATGCAAGATTGATTTATACTCCGCCATACAATAGCCCCACCACCTAGGGTAAACACTGATCCAGATGTTGATTTCCTAGAATCGACACCTGTCTGAAAATCAGAGTATGTATATCCCCTTAGGATCATATCCTCACTGGAATATACAAGCATATAATCTCTTGTTCTATTAAGATACTTGAGAATGTGTTTCACAGCCACCCAATGATCCATTCCTGGGTTAGACTGAAACCTACTGACTACTCCCACTGCAAAACAGATGTCCGGTCTCGTGCATAGCATAACATACATGAGACTACCAACTGCTGAGGCATATGTGATATGTCTCATTTCATCAACATTTTGAGGTGTCTTAGGAGACTGTTCCTTAGACAAATGAATTCCATGTCGATAAGGCAGATTGCCTTTCTTGGAATTTTACATCCCAAATCGAACAAGGATCTTGTCGATATAGGATGCCTGAGACATAGCTAACAGTCGTTTCTTGCGATCCCGAAGTATCTGAATCCTGAGAACATAACTGGCTTCTCCCAAATCTTTCATTTGGAATTGGTTAGCTAGACATGTTTTCATGTCCGATAATATCATTACATCATTCTCAATGAGTAAAATATCACCGATGTATAAAAATAAGAAAAACCACATTCCCGTCAATGATGCGCTTGTATACACAAGGCTCATCAACATTCTGCTCAAAATCATAAGACTTGATGGAGGTATCAAATCTTATATTCCAAGATCGAGATGCCTGCGTAAGTCCATAAATGGACTTTTGCAACTTGCAAACCTTTTGCTCTTGACCTTGGGCTATGAACCCCTCTGGTTGAACCATATAGATACTCTCATCAAGATTGCCATTCAAGAATGCAGTCTTGACATCCATTTTCCATATTTCATAGTCATAATATGCGGCAATGGATAGAAGAGTGCGAATGGATTTGAGCATGGATACTGGCGAGAAAGTTCCTCATAGTCAACTCCCTCTTTCTGGGTATAACCCTTGGCAACTAGCCTAGCCTTGAAGGTCTGTACCTTCCCATCTGCTCCCCTCTTCCTCTTGTAGATCCACTTGCAACCTATGGGTTTCACCCCATCAGATTGGTTTACAAGTTCCCAGACTGAGTTGGAGTACATAGACTCCATATTTAGGTTCATGGCTTTGAGTCATTCCTCTTTGTCAGAATCATCCATTGCACTACGATAGGTCAATAAATCATCTATACCATCACTGGATGCGACAACTTGTGCCTCTCCAACTCCTAGATAGCGATCGGGATGTCGTACAACCCTCCTAATGCGTCTAGGTGGTAGATCATTCTGACGACCTTACATCTAACGCTCAGATGTCGAAGGTGCTATGTATTTGTCAACTGTCATTGACGATGGTGTGCTAGTCGAACCAGCAACTAACTCCTCGAGTAACACTTTACTTCGGGGTTTGAACTCCCTCATATAGTTCTCCTCTAGAAATGTAACATTTGTCGATACAAACACTTTGTTATCATCAGGAGTACAGAAGAATCCACCCCTAGTCTCCTTAGGATAGCCTACAAATAGGCACACCTTTGAATGTTGCTCCAGCTTTGTAGTCTTATTCTTCAGCACATGTGCTGGACACTCACATATGCGGAAATTTCATAACTAGTTTTACGACCACTCCACTATTGGATTGTCTAAGGTCCAAAGATCATTATCAAGCAATGAAAACAAGTGAATACAACAAAGGAGAATGGCGGAATCATACTCAAATCGAACGGATTGGATGATACGAAGAACAAAAATTTTATGATCCCTCCATTTTGCATTCGGCAGTGGCTGATTTTTGATCTTCATTTTCGGCCATGGATGGATGAATCAAGCTCCAAGCTTTCTTGTTTAATCATTCCATGCACACGGGTGGGTTTCCCTATCACCTACGGACGACTCCGGAGTGTGCTAGCACCAAGATTTTGCAACAAAATCATTGTTTTTCTTCTCTCACTGCTAACGGCAGTGAGCAAACCAGAAGCAGTGGACTGCCCACTTTGGGCGTGAAGATGAAGAGGAAAAGTGAGAAAAAGTGGTGTGTTAGGTTGTGTTATCTAATGGTAATTGATTTCAATAAATCATATACACATTTTGCCTTCAAAAGTCAAGGCTTTCTTAGCCATCCAACAACTCCAACAACTCCCATCACTCACATCACTCAATCAAGTGACAACTTGATTTGATGCTTGATGTGACAAATGATTTGACGCTTGATGTGACTTACGTGCCGCACTCAAATTTGAAATGCAAATGCACTCGCAAACACTCGTGGGCTCGGGTTCGCTAATTCCAAATTAACGAATTTTCCGTTGCGACACAATTAAATGATTATGCCTAGTGAAATCACTATTCACGTCGCTAACGAATTAATTCTAAATTAACTCGTTCGCTCGAATTAAAATCTAATTTCAATTCCGCGTCGAGATCTAATTTCGTATAATATATCCAATATATTATTTAATCGATTAATTCCAAATTAATTGTTATCTCTCTTTAATTGATATTTTATCCTAGATAAAATATCTCCGCAATTAATCCCAGATTAATTCTCTCTCTCATCTAATTAATCCCAGATTAATAAAAGTGCGAGTCATACGTCATCGGTGAATCTTCGAGAAGCGACCCATGAGATCCCCGGATATGTTGGCAGTAAATCGGGTCGTCGGACTATCCGAACACGTAAGTACCTAGTACTACGTTTGTTCCGATTTACAAGACAAGATTGGCTTCTAGCAAAGCGCCATGCCTACCCACTTCTCCAGAAACATGCTTACAGAAATAAGCGATCTATATCAGGCGTAGTATACGTAGTATTGTGTATATCGATCCAGTATCAGATGATCACGTGCTAGGCCTGGGGCTGGAATTGTGTCTGCCCCGTACGAAGCACATGTCGGATGTCTGGTGACTAATCTCTATAATCGGATATACATGACCTTGTCATAATATCTCGATAGCTGCAGCATTTAAGAGAATCAGTCTCGTATCCTACGTGACCATCATCTCCACTATGACTGGAGTGATACTTTCGTCTTGACATCACACCCAATACACTACGATTCTCGATATACCCAGAAGAGGCGTACACAGAAATCGGTTAAAGCCCTGGACGACCAAAACTAAAGTATATTGATTGTCGCAAGTATTAGCGGTGCAAGTCTCAGGTTAAGACCAAATACACATACCCTGATTTTGGACTTCCATAGACACATAGTCATACTACCAATGGAATTCCGAGGGGGTCTATCCAGAGCGAAGCTGTTTCCCGTACCATCGGTAAAACACAACCTCCTATTACACTTGCATGAGTATCCTATACCCAAATATATGAGAACTATGCCGTTTGTGCCCTCACAACGCGCACAAGTGTAATACTAGTCTTTTACGCATTTATCGATGTCCAATCTCGATAATGCTCTGACTAGGGATATTTAATGATTAATCCTTCATGGACTGATACTGTCTCATATCATTCTCAATCCAGGAACTAATCATAGGGACCTCCAAAAGGTTTCCTTTTCAGGAAAACGATTTTCCCGTTAAGCTGACATATTTCACAAATGAAACATGCAGCATTAGCAAGCATTATCCAAATGGATTTACCGTGGCAACAGGTAAAAGGTTGAATCGTAATCAACACAATGTTGATAACGATACCTTTCCGTTAAAAGCCTAGCTTTATACGTTGGTATGTTGCCATCCATGTACGTCTTCCTTGAAGACTTATATAGTACCAATAGGCACAATGCCTTGCGGTACATCAACTAGTATCCAAACTTATTGATATACATGGAATCCAATTCGGATATAATGGCACTTTGCCATGATATGGAGTCGATACCTTGTATCACTTCCTCATACGTAGTCAGTTGGTATCACTTCCTCATACGTAATTGTTCTCTTGTGAGTTGTATAAGTACAATACTTATGGTATCCCTAGGATGTCCTACAATAGGCACTTATCCAATTTGGGTTCTAGTTTGGTATCATCCAAACATTAGCATAGCATACCCAAATTATCAGGAATGAGAAACTCGGTTTCTTTCCAGTTCATATCTAATATGAAATCTGTCAAACAGATTTTATGGAACCTTATTCAAAATAAGTTCTTGCACTATTTATGCTTATCCGTTGAAGGAAATGGTAGCTCAGAGCGACTCATGATTAACCTTATCGTGATTAACAAAATTCGGTTACTCTGGTTCGGACACACCATCAGGATGACGTGTTCCGGGAGGAGTCCTCATTGAAAGAATACTCTTTCAAGTATATTAGAAACTTATTGCTTAAGTATTTTCATCATGGTCTAACCGTGATGATTTAATACTTTAGCCGATCTGTTTGTCTATTTTCGTGTCGAAACTTTAAAAGTTTTTGATTTGTGTTCTTCAAAAGAAACACATAACCATAACGCGATGCCACATCCGTAAAGGTCACGAAATATTCATATCCACCTCTAGCCTTAGCTAGATATGGGCCCACTTGCTTCACTATGAACTAGGGCTAACAGATTGGTGGCATTTGCACTTTTACCAAGTAAATAGTGTTTTAGGCACTTTGCCCAATAAACTAGATTCGTAGACTTTATTTGAATGGAATCAAATCAGTCCGAGTACCCACTCTTCAAAAGTGTGGATATACGATTCTTGTTTCAATTGTGTCCCAGACAACAATGCCACAATTGAGTTTCTTCTGATCAAATCAGTTTGAGCTATTTGTTTGTCATGTTTATGTTTGAGATTTATTTATATTCAAAATATAAATGCTGTTATTCACATTTAATGTGTTATCTCAATATCATCTTTATATAATAAAACACTTTAGTGTTCTAGAATATAAAGGTTCACCCGCAGCGGGTTAAACACTGATATAGAGATAATGTATCTAGTCAAACTAGTTACATTATAACAGTTTCCTAATTTAAGTACACACCCGAAGGTAGTTCCTAAACTTAGGTATCTACGGTTGAAATAGCGACCTTCGTCCTGTTTCCAATTCGCAGATTAATCTCAATTGAAGTCAGTATCCTGTTCAAAACAGATTCTGAACATCAATACATATATTTTATGTTCCACACTAAGTATTTAAAATCCAATTTCAATACTAGTAGTGAACATAATCTTGACAAACATATTTGAAGTCAGAGCCTTGCCCAGTCTTCAATTCCTTCATGTCTGCTTTGTCCAAACGGCAGTCACGCTTCCGCGATCCCGTTTGCCACAATTTAGGCAGACATTTTGGGATATGTCCATTATCTTCCCAGAAGATTATAATGATTTTGCCTTTGCCCATTTTCCATATTCCAGAGGCCTTTGGCCAAGCCTCGGGTTTCTAGAATATCGAAGTAAGGTGCGCCTTGCGCTACTTGCCTATTGCAAAATTTGACTTTATCTCCTTGAGAATAGTCCTTAACTCTCCAAGAGTTATTTATTGCAATTTAGTACTTCTAAAATCTAAAGATAGATTTATGAAGATCCTTCAATTTCATTATCATACTTTAAGGATCTAATCCTTAGTTCTGATTCAGAAATTAAGGAGTCTACTGCGACAAGCTTAATGGATTAAGCACTAAAGTTATCATTACATAAATCTTCCAAAGATTATGCTCTACTATTTGCTTAACTCCGGGCTTAGGCCTAATATGTTATTTTATCAAATAAAGTAACTTATTATTTTCCAGGACCATCCTGAAATTTATTCCCAATTTGAAAATTAAACCATTTAAATATATTTTCCTTAGGATTATGTTTTAAATGTCAATCTTCCAATTTTATCTTGATTTTAATAGTCCAACTATTTAATCAACGATATCAGGTACTATTATATATAATGATTACTATAGTCCAACTATATAATCAACTATACTTTTAATTTGTTAATTCAATTATATTGATTGCTATAATCCAATTATAAAATCAATTATTTATTGAATTAGTTTGAATATAGTCCAACTATTTTTAAAACAACATTTAAATATTAGTCCAACTAACATTTAATTTATATGACGAATGATATTTGTTTGAGCGCGTATGGCAAGTAATTAAACGAGTATTGCAAATTTAATTCTTGCCTCCCACTATTTTTCGGCGAGCCTCTAACCCTCTGTCGAGTACTCGGGAAACTGTGTTTCCTAGTGGGCTAGGATCTCGTTAAATATCACACAATCTTGACTTTGGCCAACAAATTGTATGATAATTAACTAGGTAGATCTCTAAGATCGATTGGATCCAATCCAATTCCTAGATCCGGTAGGGGGACATCCAAGTCCGAAACATATATCTTATATATGCCAATACATCCAATGTATTACCAAACCTTTTTCCTCTGAATCAACTAAGCTTTGGCTTTGGCACAACAAACTTAGTGATCCCAGTTAAGCGCGACCCATTGACCATGGAAGGCTTCGTAATCAATGTCGATGGACAAGAAGTGGTCTTGACTTTGGCCAACAAACCACAACTTGGACAAGACACCAATATGGAACAAAGCCTTCGTGATTCAAACACATCCTCGACGGACAAAGGCCTTGACTTTGGCCAAAAGCCAATGCCAGTCTCGGATCTTGAGTGAGAATCACTCAATGGAAGGAAAAACGCTTAATATTTGTGAGGGTTTTTCGAGTGCAAATTGGCAACCAATTTATTATCTTTGTTAAGGTCTCATCATCATACACCCTTAAACATGCATTCTAAATACATAATAAAGCGCGTATAATAAAATAATAATGATATGCGGATGGATACTTTACACATTGATCCTAGATCAAATCTCTCACTTTCTCTCTCCCGCTAGCACATTTATCACTTCTACCCGTTACACTACACTTCTAAAGAAACCTCATTTACATTGAGAGGAATAGGTGAGTAGAGAATACAAAGAATATGGAGGTGATAAGGCTGGACACGCAAGTCTAATTAATAAATCAAATTTATTACAACAATTTCTAAAATTGCCCCACCCATCTAATATCCATCCGATATACATTATTCATGCATCACAATCATGTATTCACACAAGCATGTTATCAATCAATATAATCCAATTAATTAATCTGATAATTAATGACCATCCCATGTTCAAACAACGATTTGATTTTGCTCGAGTCAAACTCGTTTTGCGAATAAGTACTTAAAGTACGAATTCTCGAATTAAATTAAACTACATAATTAAATCCAATTCAATTTGTATTTAATACTAATTCACTTATTTAATTCCAAATTAAATACTACACTTTATAAACAAACCTATACGACTTAAATTCCAAATTTAATCGTTATGGGTCTCAAAGCCCGATTAATATCCAATATTAATTTAATTCAAGTCCAATGAGCTTTTAATTAATTTCTTTAAGGCGTGGACTTTTGGTCAACTCGGGTCAAACCAAGTAACCAAAATCCAATCTGGGATTACCCCATAAGCCCAGAAATCAATTTAGGCCCATTAGGCCCAATTAAACTTTAAAGGTCCATTAGTCGTATTTGGGATTTATGGAAGCGGTTTTGGGCCCAATTGGATCCAACCAATTTAGCCTAAACCCAACTTGGTACAACCAAGCACAATAAGCCCATTTACAACATAACAAGCCCAATTTCTAAAATTGGCCCAAAATAATTAAATTACAAAATCCAATTTTACAATTCAATTATCCAAAAGTGTATTACATAATTAATTACCCAATTCAATATTTCCAAAACACCAATTAGCCCAATTAATCATGTTCATTTTCATCATCACATGTCCAACACATTTTGATTAAAATCAAACCCATATACCATGCTACATGTCTCGGCCAAAGGGGAAATTTATGCCCAAATCAAATTCAATCCAATTGAATCAAATTCAACATTAAATCAATATCCCCAAATGATTTCCAACACATCCAATGATCAAAAATCAAAACCACCAAGACATTAGGGTTCTTCTAATTTTCGGCCAAGCCTTCCAAAATTGGGGAAATTTGTTCCAAACACAATTTCTTCAAATTGATCTAATCAATCCTTAATTAAACATCAATTAAGCATACTAATTCATCCAATTTCATTATACATGCTCAAAATCAATTTTGCCCAATTATAACCCTAAATCAATTTCATGCTCAATATTAGCTCAAGATACCTTTGTTGGATTCTCTAAGGTCCAAGGATCATTATCAAGCAATGAAAAAAAGTGAATATAACAAAAGAGAATGGCAGAATCATACTCACATTGAACGGATTGGATGCTACGAAGAACAAAAATTTTATGCTCCATCCATTTTGCATTCGGCGGTGGCTGAATTTTGATCTTCATTTTCGGCCGTGGATTGATGAATCAAGCTCCAAGCTTTCTTGTTTAATCATTCCATGCACACGGGTGGGTTTCCCTATCACCTATGGACGACTCCAGAGTGTGCTAGCACCAAGATTTTGCAACAAAATCATTGTTTTTCTTCTCTCACTGCTCACGGCAGTGAGCAAACCAGAAGCAGTGGACTGCCCACTTTCGGCGTGAAGATGAAGAGGAAAATAGAGAAAAAGAGGTGTGTTAGGTTGTGTTATCTAATGGTAATTGATTTCAATAAATCATATACACATTTTGCCTTCAAAAGTCAAGGCTTTCTTAGCCATCCAACAACTCCAACAACTCCCATCACTCACATCACTCAATCAAGTGACAACTTGATGTGACTAATGATTTGACGCTTGATGTGACTTGCGTGCCGCACTCAAATTCAAAATGCGAATGCGCTCGCAAACACTCGTGGGCTCGGGTTCGCTAATTCCAAATTAACGAATTTTCCGTTACGACGCAATTAAATGATTATGCCTAGCGAAATCACTATTCACATAGCTAACGAATTAATTCTAAATTAACTCATTCGCCCGAATTAAAATCTAATTTCAATTCCGCGTCGAAATCCAATTTCGTATAATATATCCAATATATTATTTAATCGATTAATTACAAATTAATCGTTATCTCTCTTTAATTGATATTTTATCCTAGATAAAATATCTCCGCAATTAATCCCAGATTAATTCTCTCTCTCATCTAATTAATCCCAAATTAATAAAAGTGCGAGTCATACGTCATCGGTGAATCTTCGGGAAGCGACCCATGAGATCCCCGGATATGTTGGCAGTAAATCGGGTCGTCGGACTATCCGAACACGTAAGTACGTAGTAATACGTTTGTTCCGATTTACAAGACAAGGTTAGATTCTAGAAAAGCGCCATGCCTACCCAATTCTCCAGAAACATGCTTACAGGAATAAGCGATCTATATCAGGCGTAGTATACGTAGTATTGTGTATGTCGATCCAGAATCGGATGATCACGTGCTAGGCCTGGGTCTGGAATTGTGTCTGCCCCGTACGAAGCACATGTCGGATGTCTGGTGACTAGTCTCTATAATCGGATATACATGACCTTGTCATAATATCCTGATAGCTGCAGCATTTAAGAGAACCAGTCCCGTATCCTACGTGACCATCATCTCCACTATGACTGGAGTGATACTTCCATCTTGACATCACACCCAATACACTACGATTCTCGATATACCCAGAAGAGGCGTACACAGAAACCGGTTAAAGCCCTGGATGACCAAAACCAAAGTATATTGATTGTCGCAAGTATTAGCGGTGCAAGTCTCAGGTTAAGACCAAATACACCTACCCTGATTTCGGACTTCCATAGACACATAGTCATACTACCAATGGAATTCCGAGGGGGTCTATCCAGAGCGAAGCTGTTCCCGTACCATCGGTAAAACACAACCTCCTATTACACTTGCATGAGTATCCTATACCCAAATATATGAGAACTATGTCGTTTGTGCCCTCACAACACGCACAAGTGTAATACTAGTCTTTTACGCATTTATCGATGTCCAATCTCGATATTGCTCTGACTAGGGATATTTAATGATTAATCCTTCGTGGACTGATACTGTCTCATATCATTCTCAATCCAGGAACTAATCATAGAGACCTCCTATCATTTATATATCTAGGTGATCTAATCACAAATGATAAGAGTGCAATCTCCTCTGTCACATAGTTAATTTTTACAACAACACCATGATCTGTACAAATAGTGACGATATGGGTCATAATTGTCCAACATCCACAACTCTAAGGGACTTAAGAACAGACTTATATGGAACTACATTAAGGATATGCATTGCAGTTTGCATTGCATATCCCCATAATGAACTAGGTAGTGAGCTATAACTAAACATAGATCTCATCATATCTAGTAGTGTCTGATTTCTCCTCTCTGCAACACTATTTTTCTGTGGTGTTCAAGGTGCTGTAAGCTGGGATACTATCCTATGCTCAACTAAGAATTCCTCGAAATCTCTGTCAAGGTATTCTCCTCCATGATTTGATCGTAGTGTTTTGATTGTTTTACATAACTGGTTCTCAACCTCAGCACAATATTCTTTGAACTTTTCAAAAGTATCTGAGTTGTGCTGCATTAGGTAAACATACCCATATCTAGAATAATTGTCAATGAATATAACGAAGTATTCATAACCACCTTGGGCTCTTACATTCATCGGTCCGCAAACGTCCGAATATATTAGCTCAATTGGTTGACTGGCTCTTATACCTTTTCCAGTAAATGGTCTCTTAGTCATTTTTCCTTCTAAACAGGATTCGCAGACTGGTAAAGTTCCGAGCTTTAACTGGTTTAAGGCTATATTCTTTATCAATCTGTCTATCTGGTCAAGACTGATATGACCAAGTCTAAGATTCCACATATATGTGTCATCGTGAGAAATCTTTAACCGTTTAGTTTTAGGTTTCTCAACCTTAGACATTTCATCGTTTAGAATTGACCTATGTGTTAACGGTCTTAACACATACAAGTTATTTTATGAGTTTCATGTGCATATGGTTAATCCATTTCTACCAATAATAACCAAATTGCTATTAAAAGAAACTGAATAACCATCATCCAAAAGTTTAGAAACATAAATCAAATTCCTGCGAAAACCAGGAATGAATAACACATTGTTCAAATTTAAATAACTATTATTTGTAAAATTTAAACTAGAAACTCCCACTGCTCTTGCTGAAATGGCATCCCCTGTCCCGACCCTCATGGTGTAGTCACCTTCAGCAAGGTCCCTCCATGAGTCAAGTAGCTGGAAAGAAGAACAAACATGGTTAGTGGCTACAGAATCAACAATCCAGACGGATTTATCATCCTCTACTAATAGAGATTCAATAACGAGTAAATCGTATTTACCTGTATCCTTTTTCTCCTTCAGATCAGCAAGGTATTTAGGACAATTCCTTTTCCAATGCCCGTTCTTGTTGCAGTGGAAATACTTTCCCTTGGGCTTGGCATCCTTGGAGCCTTTCTTGTCCTTGTTCTTCATGAGCTTAGCCTTAGCCTTCCAAGTGCAATTCTTCTTCATCTTTGCAGATTTAAAAGACTCGGCAACATTTGCCTCAGCACTGGGCTTACGAGGATCCACAAGCATGGACTCGTATAGGGTGAGCTCATTAAACATCTGGGTCAAAGTAAAAGTCACCTTGTTCATAACATAGTTGCATTTAAACTGCAGGAAACTCTTCGGAAGAGTTTCCATAACCCTAGTCACCTAGCTGCACTCGTCAATACGAGCTCTATGGGTTTCAGCAGTGTTGAGATAAGTCATTATCCTCAAGACGTGCTCTCGGACTGATGTCTCATCCTTCATCCTAGCAGTCATCGCTGAGACCATGGCCTCATGATGTTGACACTCCGATGGCTGCCCGAACATGCCCTACAATGACTCCATCATATGAGATGCTGGAGCCATAGATTCATGCTTTACAGCAAGAACCTCAAACATCCATGCTAGCAAGTAGTAGCAGGCTTTCTCATTAGTTGCGACCCATTTCTGGTAGGCATCGCGCACAACTTGGCCAACATTTCTGGCCGGCTCGGGAGGACACTCCTCCGTCAGGACAAACTTTAGGTCTTTGCGGACCAAGATGGCGTTCATGTTACTTTTCCACTTAACATAGTTTTCTCCCGTTAATTTTTCATTTGAGAGTATTGAAATAATTGGAGAAACCATGGCTGAAAAATGAAATAAACATGCATTTAACATTCATCGCATATTAAAAACATTGAAAAATTTTGGCGTAAAATTTAACATGATGCATGAACTATGAATAACGAATTAGAAACCTAAGAGAATTATTATGCCACGAAAATCTATCATCCCACAAGTAAGTGCCGCCGTAGAGTAGGTCAAGTACTTGCATGATAGATCTAGACAATCTCAATCGATTAATATATATGGGAATAACTCTTATTACTATATTAACCAACTATTGTTTGATTCGATCAAGGAATTTCATTAACAGTTAATTATCCCTATGTGAATGTGACCCGCCGTTTCGGGATCCTTGGACTTAACAAGTGAAGTGTCGTCGTAGGATTGGTCAGTTCACAAGATACATCTAGAATTCCTATCCTCTCGGAATCCAAACTTATTATTGACCCAAAATGGACACCATCCGTAGGGGGTGAAAGTAAAGTCGTCTCGAGGCGCCTTTTGAATCTTACATTTTTGGACTAACAACGGAGATCGCGGAATATATTGTTGTATATCCCTCTCCCATTCACTATTTTGAGTTTAAGGTTTCTATTTATAAAATATCTAATATTTTAATTTAACTAGTGTGAATAAATTTATGGCGGCTAAATCATAACTCTTATTTACACCAGTACACCATTAGTGGCCTAATCAATTTTAACTCTTAAAATTTATATCACTAATTTCCATTAGTCTCTACTAATTGTATTACTCAATTAAACTAATTTAGTTAGAGTGGTATTAGTGACCTATTATATTTTAACTTTTAAAATACTAGAACACTAATAGGTTTAAAAATTTAGAATCCTAAAATGCTCAAGATTTATATTAAACTATTTAATTAATCTTAGTGCATTATAAAATACAATGGTACGTGGAATTTTATCCCGAGTGCAGACCATATTACCGTCTATTCGGATTCGGCTATGGAATTTATATCCGGGTTTCCATCCTTTATACCAATTGAATTTATTATGCACTTATTAAACCCAGTATATTAGAATTCAAATTTTAAACCATAAAATCAATTATTCTAATTAATTGTTTTTCCATGCATATCATATTCTAATTTAAACATTTTAAATCACATAAAATCACATTTCATGTCTATAATGATTATGCATCCAATGCATGTTATGGCATGTGAAATGCAAGAGTAGACACCCTCAGCTATATGACATGTTATTCAAACAATTCGAATTAACCATACATATAACATAAAAAAAAATTATTTTGCATTGACTGGGCTCTTATTTTTCCTATACTAATCTAATTAGTACAAAAATACGCAAGGCATCCTTTAGTCTTCAAATCACGCTCCAAGGTGGTGTTGGCTCCTTTTGCGACTTCGGTGTTCCAAATTACAATAATTGAAAAATTACATTGGAAAATAAAAATATAAAAATTGTAAACAATGGCATTATGGTCCTACATCCCAAAATCAAAACCAACATAAAAACAAGAGCTGGAAAAATTTACGACCAATGCAAAATCCATTTACCATATGAAAAACAATAACCATTCATCATATGAATATTATTTTGTGCCTACTCATCTAACCATGCATATCAATATTTATAACTCATATAAATATATTAAAAACAGTAACTTTAAATGAAAAAGAGAAGGGTTAAGAACACTTTTCAACCTTGCTCTCGATGCCAATTGTAGAAACGCTTTCCTTGCGCACCAGAAACGCCTTAGGCACATGGATCGGACTTGAAATATTGTTCTTCCCTTCCCACTGAGTGACCGAATATTACTGCAACCACCACTAAACTTTTGCTTCAGTTTTAGACAAAATTCCTGCCCCAAAACAGCCCTAAAACAGTCCCCGAACAACCGGACAATAACTGGACTGTTTTGGACCCGATACGCGCGCAGTGCACTGTCAAAACAGCCCCTGAAATGCACGGACAGTGGCTGTGTTTCAGTTCTGATTTTTCACTTGAAAACAGCCTTAACACAACCCCAAAACACCATAAAATAACAAAAAATTAGATTAAAACGAAACCAAACCGAGTTCTGTTTCACCAAGTAAAGGGGCGACAGTGAGCAAATATAAAGCCTCACTGCCGAGTACATACAAGAATAAGATGAAGATGAATATTTGTTCGACACCACAAAATCTTCCAAACTATATCTCGTTACCAACAGAAACTTGTATGGGCAAGACTCACAATATTAATCCCTAAACTATTTAGAGATTGAATCACACTTGTGTTTTGTTTTTGTTTTTCTTCTTTTCTTTTGTTTTGTATTTCTCAACTTTTGAGAGAATGAAGAAGAAGATGAAATGGGGCTAGGGTTAGAATGAATTCTCACCAAAAGAAAAAGTATTTTTTTCTTTTTATACTTAGTTTTTTAATTTTCAAAAAATCACAATACTCTTCCCCTTTTACCCTTGTAAAAATCGGCCACACATGTAAGAATACCAAAAAATTTGTAACATTAATAATTACTTTCCATAATGGAAAAGGTGTTACAAAATAAAAAGGTTAAATGCCATTTAACAATTTGTAACTTCCAAATTAAATCCAAGGGTTTCCAAAACCCAAAATTTGGAAATTACTAACTTAACCTTTCATTTAATTATATCTAATATAATTAAATAACATGTGTTTAAATAACATATATTTAATAAAACCATATATTATCTTTTAATATAAAGTTTCAAGTGTGACAAAATAATATTATTAATCATATTAATAATATTTATACCTTTGTGAGTATATAATTGGACTATCCAGTTATACTAAATCCGCTATAGTATATCGAGCTAGCACGGGGACCAAATGGACCTACAGTTCCGAGCTCCAATAATCTCGAAATATTAATTAAACACTTAATTAAATATTCCCAATTATTAACTCCAGGTTATTCCACTAAAAACCTGAAGTTTCACTCTCGTTGCCGCATATGATATATTAAGCCGAACCAAATCGGTGTCCATCGATAGAGTCACTACATACGAATTGACCATTCACGAGTATCTTGTAATTAGAGCCGAGTCATAATATCCGTTATACCCCTCTAATTATTTATACCTTAAGTTTCATTCATTCTCTAATGAATGATTTATTCATAACCATTATGAATTTTAATCTTTCCATTCGTAATAGAAAGACTTGAGCGCTCTAACTGTTCAAGTAACGAATCAACCCTTAAAGAAGATACTCCTCTACTTCTCCCAAGAAGGAGTGAACTCCATATCTTTGTAAAAAGTTCCACTACACAACAGACCATGCCCCCAAAGTACGTAGCTATTGGTCGGGACTGCTACACCTACATCACCTTTGTAAATCAAATGACATAGCCTGACATGCAGGTGTTCGTAGTACACTCAGGATTAAGATCAATCCATATATGACCATCTAGTAGATCGAAATGACTTTCTTTGTTTAACGGATTTTATAAGAATGTCATTTCCATATGGGTCCAGTCCTATATGATCACATCATACAAGGTGCCCTCATTCTCATGTCTCTACATGGGCGATCCTGGATCAAGGTCACCATACAAATATAGAATGGACCGCAGCTATAGATAAACCACAAATAAAGTGTCTGTTTTGGTTGCTCTCTATGGACTATTTAAGATTACTAACTTCAGACTTAAATCCTCTTGTGTATGACACTCATACACTAAGTCTGAAGGCACATAAGTAATTTAGGGTAATCAAGGTAATTTATAATATGCGAAATTAAAACAAACACTTTGATAAATGAATAATGCATCATTTTATTTCAAAACATATAAAACCGTTTACATTACATGTAGCTCTAGGGCATACATCCTAACATCTAGGTCTGGTGCTCAGTGTCGCGACACTGTAGGGGTAGAGTCGCGACGCTGTCCTAGGCAGTGAGTAATTTCTAACTTCAATCCAATACTAAACACTCTCAATTTTCTTCTCATACTTCAAATAAACCTAAAATCCAATTTTAGCATCATAACCACCATCAACACATGTTATACAACTAATATACATGTATTCTAAAAACATATATGCATTTGTTTGAATCTAAACACAAACCAATTCAGAATCCCACTATGAAATGTCTCATTAATAATTATAGTTCACCCAAAGGTGGTCAAGTGATTCTAGAATGGTAGCCATAGCTCTAAGCTTTAATCCAGAGTTCTAAACTCTTATTAATTGTTCCATGTCCAAAATGAACATCGTTGACTAATTTACATGCGTATTGTGTTTATACTTCCAAAGTATCCTAACACAATTCATTTAGCCTAATTTCAACTTTAAGCTATGTAATTATGCATCCAATACATAATTCATCATTATATGTCTCACTAATGAAAACTCACTAATAAAGAACATAGCTTAGGAAAAGATCAAACATTACCTAGTAAGATTGATAGAAAGATCCAATCTCATTCTCTTTGTCGAAACTGTTGAATAACTTCCAAGGTTTAGCAAGCTTCACTCCAAGTTCAATCTTGATTCCAATGCAAACAAGCTTCACTCCAAGATCCAATCTTGATTTCTCCTATACGAAATTTTGTAGAGATCTTCCAAAGTATCTCTAAACACTTTTCTAACTTAGGCTAATTTTCTATAACTCTTGCTTATATTAGCTTTGTCAAGCTTATTTAGCTTTACTTTAGCTTAATTAAAACCTTCCTCAAGCTTGCTATTTATAGCAAAACTTAGGTAATTTTTAATTAATAAAGTTTTAATCAACTTTGAGGTGGGCTTAATCCAATTTGTCCAAATATGTATAATTAGGTGTGACTAATCACCTTTGTGTACCACTTTAATTTAATTCAATTAAATCAAGACAAAGATTAGAAAATGGATTAGTTCAATGTTTGCCACTTTGATTTAATCCAATTAAATCAAGTCAAATACACATATATTTATATATTTATAATTATCAAAATATCCTCAAATGGTATAGATATTTATGAATTTACAATTAAGCCCTTGTGTAAATCTTGAATTAATCCACTCACTATTATGAATTTAAGGTTTAAATTTATAAAATATCTAATATTTTAATTTAACTAGTGTGAATAAATTTACGGCGGCTAAATCATAACTCTTATTCACACTAGTTCACCATTAGTGACCTAACCAATTTTAACTCTTAAAATTTATATCACTAATTTTCATTAGTCTCTACTAATTGTATAACTCAATTAAACTAATTTAATAAGAGTATTATTAGTGACCTATTATATTTTAACTCTTAAAATACTAGAACACTAATTGGTTTAAAATTTTAGAATCCTAAAATTGCCAAGATTTAAATTAAACCATTTAATTAATCTAAGTGCGTTATAAAATCCAAAGGTATGTGGAATTGTATTCCGAGTGCAAACCAAATTACCGTCCATTCAGATTCAGCTATGGAATTTATATCCAGGTTTCCATCCTATAAACCCACTTATAAAGCCCAATATATTAGAATTCAAATTTTAAACCTTAAAATCAATTAATCATATTAATTATTTTTCCATATATATCATATTCTTATTTAAATATTTTAAATCACATAAAATCATATTTCATGTCTATAATGATTATGCAGCCAAAACATGTTATGGTATGTGAAATGCAAGAGTAGACACCCTAAGCTATGTGACTTGTTATTCAAACATTTCGAATTAAAATATACATATAACATAAAAAATATTTTACATTGACCGGGATCTTATTTTTTCCTATACTAATCTAATTAGTACAAAAAATTCCCAAGGTATCCATTGGTCTTCAAATCACGCTCCAATGTGGTGTTGGCTCCTTTTGCGACTTCGGTGTACCAAATTACAACAATTGAAATTTTACATTGGAAAAATAAAGTTACAACAATTGTAAACAATGGCCTTATGGTCTTACATCCCAAAATCAAAACCAACATAAAAATAAGAGCCGGAAAAATTTAAACATGCATATCAATATTTATAACTAATATAAATATATAAAAACAGTAACTTTAAATAAAAAAAAAAAAGGTTAAGAACACTTTTCAACCGTGCTATCGATGCCAAGTGTAGGAAACGCTTACCTTGCGCAGCGGAAGCAAGTTAGGCACACGGATCGGAGTTGAAAATTTTTTATGCCCTTCCCTTTGAGTGGACGAATGCAACAAGTACCACCATTGAAATTTTACTTCTGTTTTAGATAAAATTCCAGCCCCGAAATAGCCCCGGAACAGTCCCCGAACAGCCCCAAACAGCCGCACAAAAATTGGATTGTTTTGGATCCGATTCGCGCCTAGCGTACTGTCGAAACAACCCCTGAAATGTGTGGACAGTGGCTGTGTTTCAGTTCTAATTTTTCATTTGAAAACATCCCCAACAAAGCCCCAAAACACCCCTATATATTCCCCAAAAATTCTGGATTAAAACAAAGCCAAACCGAGTCCCGTTTTATTAAATAAGGGGCGACAGTGAACAAAAAAAAATTGCTCACTGCCGTGAGTCAAGAAAGAATGGAGAGAATGAGTTTCGGTTCAACACTATAAATTCTTCCGAGTTATATCTCGTTACCAACAGAAACTATTGTGGGCTAGACTCACAAAATTAATCCTTAAACGTTTTAGAGATAAATGTCACGCAAGGATTTTGTTTGATATTCTTCTTGTTCTTATTTTTGTTTTCTCAACACTTTGAGAGGATTGGAGAAGAAGAAGATGGAGGCTAGGGTTAGAATGAGTGATCAAGCAAAAAGGAGAAAAAAAAAATTTATACTTAGGATTATTTGTTTCCAAAAGAAACAAACCTTTCCCCTCCCCTCCTAGGTAAAATTCGGCCAAGGCATGGAATGGTTTCAAAAATTTTGTAACAACTATCTTAAATTACAATAATGAGAAAATATTACAAAATTAAATATTTAATTAACCTTTTGAAAATCATAACTTCCAAAATAAGCCAAGGGTTTCCAAAACCCAAAAACTTGAAATTCCAATAATGGCCTTATTAAATTATATCAAATATAATTTTATTTTATTCATTTAAAAATTATCATATAATTATTAAAAACCATATATTAACTTTTAATATATAGTTTCATGTGTGACAAAATGATATTATTAATCGTATTAATAATATTTATACATATGTGAGTATATAATTGGACTATCCAATTAGACTAAATCCGCTACAATATATTGAACTAGCACGGGGACCAAATGGACCTACTGTTCCGAGCTCCAATAATCTCGAAATATTAATTAAACTATTAATTAAATATTTCGAAATATTAACTCCGGGTTATACCACTAAAAATCCAAAGTTGCACTCTCGTTGCCGCAGATAGTATATTAAGCTTAACCAAGTTGGTGTCCATCGATATAGTCATTACATATAGATTAACCATTCACGAGTATCTCATAATTAGAGCCAGGTCATATTGTCCATTATACCCCTCTAATTATTTTTACCTTAAGTACCATTGATTCTCTAATGAATGATTTATTCATAAGCATTATGAATTTTAAACTTTCTATTTGTAACAGAAAGACTTGAGCGCTCTAACCGTTCAGGTACCGAATAAACCCTTAAGGAAGTTACTTCTCTACTTCTCGCAAGAATGAGTAAACTTCATGTCTATGTAAAGCGTCCCCAGCTACACACCAGACCATGCCCCCAAAGTACATAGCTATTAGTCAGGACTGCTACACCAACCTCACCTTTGTAAATCAAAGGACAAAGCTTGCCATGCAGAAGTTCGTAGTACACTCAGGATTAAGATCAATTCATATATGACCATCTAGTAGATCGAAATGAACTTATTTATTTAACAGATATTATAAGAAAGTCATTTCTATCTGGATCCAATCCTATATGATCACTGGTGGGGGTTTTGGGGTCGTGGCTCAGCGGAAGCGCGGGTCCGGGCGAAATCGTATTTTAAATTTTTTTTTTCAAAATACCAAATATATTATTCAATATCTAATATGAATAATTTATTCATATTTCACCTAACCTATTTATTTAATATCAAATATAATAAACAATTAACATAAACAAGTGAAAACGTTTTACGAAAACCGTTTTTCCGCAAAATTGCCTAAAACGCGTATTTGACCGAACCGACTACCCGACACTTATGGAAACTGCCCAGGTCAGCTCCAATAGTGTTGGGGCAGTACACGGGCTGCCAGAACAGTGACGGAATCACTGTTTTCACAGCCGTCACCCGGTTGGCTCAAATTCCACCCGGTAACCGCCGTTTTTGGCCGTTTTCACTTATTTCAAGTCGCAAACACTTTCCGGCAATTGTGCCAACTCCCAAAACACATCCAATACATTCTAAAGACAATTTTTCATCACAAAATCAGTAGCTCTTCCAGGTCTGAAACAGTGACCAAATTTGCCAAAATACATACTTTAAATCCAATTTTTTACCAAGATTAATCTAATTAATCCAACACCAATCAAAGTCCCACCATATGAACAACTCTAGAACAATTCTAGGCTATTTTAGAGTGGCTTAAATAACTCTATAATGGCAACAAATTTGTCAAACAATAATTGTTTAAATTGGATAAAGATTACACTAATTTCATCCAATCTACACTTCACACATACATTATCTTCCAACTCCACCACCAAACACAAAAGCCCCAAAAAATATGAAAAGAAGAAACCCTAGATATCTTTATATTATCAAGAAACAAGAAAAAAAATTTCTCAAGCTTAAGGATTTTGAATATTACCTTAATTTTCCAATTTCCTAGAGCTTGTTTCTTGATTTGTTTCTTCTTTCTCCATGGATTCATGTAACAATTTTGGAACCCATTTTTTTAGCTTTGAAGTCTCGGCAGTGGAGAGAAAAATGAACAACAACAACAGAGAGAGAAAACAATTTTCTATTCAAATATATATGTTGACCGAAAATGGGTATTATTGCCTTTTTTTTTTAATCATATTAAATGTAATTTACTTTATACTATCCAATCAAATTGGAACACTTATAAAGTATAATTAAATTCATGTCATGTTTTCCAATCAAAATTCACCAAGTATTATTCAATTAATAATAAATGGATAAAGATTGAAAAATCAATTATTTAATTATTTAACTATTAAATAATTAAACAATTAAATTATACAAATATATGTATTTTATTTACATTAAATAATAAATACATAAATTTATGACATGTGTCAAAATCTCATTTGACGAATAATTAATGTGTATCTAATCGTATTATGTATCAAATACAAATACACAATAATTATTAGCGGACAAAATCCCCTAATTGCATGTATAGTCGTTTAACGATTAAACAATCCGAATTAACTCATTTAATCCGTGTGAAGTATTATGAATAATCCATATTATTCATACCGAGTTGCCCAAGTGCTCAACGAGTACACTTCATATTGTGGGACTCTCTAAGTTTAGGTCTATCCGTCACGAAATCCAATTTCGTGTCCATAATCCACCCACTCATGGATTATGACGACCACAGATAATCTCGCTAAACTATACAAGTCGAGGTCATAACATACGTATAATCCCTCCGTCACAGGCCATCCGTATTATACCTAGGATATAGATCAGAACGTCAAATTCGTTCGGTATAATACAGTCGACTTTCAATTTATGATCTCTAAATAACATTCGGAACTAGTTTCCGACGTTATACCACGGCCATGGATTTACTAGATCATAAACACGTGATGATGCCTATGCCCTGTACACAGGACTGACGGATCCTATCTTGATACACACTGGATATCATGAACATCAGTCCACACCCAACGAACAGGCGGAGGTCTGATCATGAATAGATCGTTGACGTGACTGCCATCAAAGTGTGGAGGATAACTCATATATCCCACTGTGGTATCTCAAGTCGAAGGACCATTATGCTCGCTCAACTCGGGAAGGTTCCTATTGACGTTGGTGTACCATCTATTAGGAAACCTTCAGTGAGTCGTTCAGTGTCTTATCAAATAAACACCTACATGTCTATACGAGTCTCCTGAGACTCATGGTTCACTGGGATAAACCATCGGACCAAGTCACGATATACGACATGTACTGGTCTCAGCGGATTTTACTAACCGACCTGTGTTAGTAAATCTTGACCAGGAACTTTATTTAAGGATATACAACTAATAGCGCGCTTCCCAATGTCAATTACAAACTGCGTTGTAACTACGCACTATACTGTAAATCCTAGGGTCTTTGTCTAGTATACACGTATCACTGAACCGGATTCAGTTTCGATGCAATTAGATCGAATAAGTGTATAAAAGACAAGAGTGCTACCGTTAAATTAAGTAATATTATGGAAAATATAATTGTTCGTATTTATGAATCAGACATAAATACGATCCGGATTGGCACTCGGAGCACCAACCCTAACAATTTCTCCCACTTGCTCTCGTGCCAATCCCCGATATCCTATACGCATCTTAATGTGTATCACATACCGTGGCCCTCAAGAGCTCACCAGCACTCCATAGGTAGGCATCAACAAGTAAGCCTGCTTTATCAAATCGAGTTTGTCAAACAAACCCAACCGTTTTCCTTAATCAACATCATTCATATTTTGTAGAATCCAAATTCCACATAAATATAACTCAAATGCTATATTAGTATTGTGCTATAGTTTCTAAGTTATCTATTTGTTTAGAAATCAAATCCAAATACTTTAAGACAACCGCAAGCACAAAACTAATATCAACACTTCTAATCATTGAGGTCACTTTGCAACTTCATAAGTCAATACTTCATAAGTTGCAACTGATTCCACAAATTCAGTAGAACCTTCGGTGACACTCCCACTGCATCTTTTCTGACTTTATATGACATAGACCATCTAATGTCATTATTAGAATCAAAACTAATCTGACCTTATGGTTGCTGACTAAATTCTCCATGAACAAGAAACTCGTTCTTAGTATCTCATAGATAACAAAGAACTTGTTCCAAGACTCATCATATGGTCTATAACATATCAAAATAACTCGTAACAATTACAATTAAATTGATATCTTTAATCGCACATAATATAGCATTCATTACGCTATCATCCAATTATGCATAGGATTGACTAGATATTCTAATCAATCTTTCTTTCGACAAAGGAATCATCCTTTACGAAATATGAACACTATATACATAAAAGACACGTTAACTGTCAACAGTTATACTAATTGTCATACAGATAGTCTTGTTGTGCCCTTTATTAGATTCTATCTAATATGCGACTAATGAGAGTATCTCACAAGTCTCTCAATTTTATATCTAATATAAAACTTTATATATCAAATATAACAAAGACTACTCCCACTGTTACCACCGAGAAAAGAAGACTTGTGATAAATAATACTAGAAAGAAATTTTTACGCTCCCACTGACCCTACTGACAATTACATATTCTATATATTTTGATAAAACCAGACAATCTGACTGATATCAAAATCAGCGAACACAGATTTCCGGAAAGCTTATCTGAGTCTACAATAGGCTCCATAAGCTAGTATATTAAACTGTGATCTTAGTGGAATACAAACTTTAGGGCCATTCTAGAATGAACTGTTCAAATAAAGAAATCACGACGGATCTCTTATTCGAAGAAATCTTTCAAGAACGCCACTTTGCATTCTTTAGCCAAAATACAGTTTAATATCGACATTAACCAACAAATCCTTAATTATTCAATTAGTGTAACTAGAGACAGGTTTCCTCAGAATCGACAATAGATTACTGAGTATAATCTTTCTCATTGTCATACTATAAAGGTCAAACCTTTACAAGCTCACTTCGCCTTCACTGCGCAAATAATTTGCACATCTCATGAACAATTCATGACGAAAGCCCAATCAAGTACAAAACTTGATCGTCGTAAGCCATGAACAATCTTAGATCTATGGTTTAATGCTAATTTCCGAATTCGATATCAAATATCGCTTTCACTATGAGTCATAGGATAATTTTCTTCAATAAGAAAACAACAGAATCATTAAGTATCAAATACTTTGTAAATGATTGACATCCTATTAAACTTATACAGAAATTGTCTAAGGGTCATTTCATCTTATTATTATATAGTTCCATTACAGTTTATCACTCTCTCATTTGACTTCACAAAGTCAAATCTTTTCTACAATCGTCAACATCCAATGTCAACCATCAAGTGACAAAACAATTTCATTACTCGGGATCATAGAAAAGATATTCTATCAAATAGAATACAATATTCTATTAAATAGAATAAATGATAAACCTTTCACTCACATCTGAAGCACAAGTACATTCAATTATATAACCATTATACAATCGAAAGTTTCAAATCTCAAACTTTTTAAGATTCGAATTTTCTACTATACATATCATATATGTAACTGTAGAAATAATTGGAACCTTAATTAAGGAGATGAATTAGTGTTACTGGAGCATAACCCCAAGAGTATTGAAAATTAATTCGATAACTCTCAATATCAACGAATCAAATCATATAAGATTCGATTACTCCCACTGACCAATTCCATCAAAATTGAATCGCAGAAGTTTAATATTGAGTAAAAATCATATTCATTAAATAATTATAGAACTAATTGCCTTAAAATCACATATTTGATCATATCAAACATCTTTGAACAATTCAAAGACCCACGATGAATTTTATAGTTTTCAACACTTCAAATAGAATATCTTAGAACCATTCAAAATATTCTATTTACGTTTCATCAGAGACATAATGAAAGTCTTTGAACAGTTAAAGACGTTCGACATGTTCTCTACTAGAAACACGTAACTAAGTCATGACAAATCATTAACTAAGTTACGGAGCATAGAAAACTATCTTAAGGTAATTTCTAATTTATTAAACTACATACATCCAATGTATTAGTCTAATAAATCGGTGGTCCAATGACAATCATCGGTTAAATGAGATTTAATCACAACCTGAATACAATATTCATTAAATGGAAAAGGATATGTGGTGTGATCTTGTATCAGACCATCCTTTACCATAAGGAACAATCATCTAATGTTTTTATGATAAAACCTCATAACGCACAGTTCTAAATTATTTACTTTACCGAATATTTTTCTTAATGTTTATCTTTAATCAATGACATTACTAGTCATATTTAAAATATGTAACAACTGTTTATACAGAACAAGTAACTATCCAATAGTCACAAGTTCTGATATCAAATATCAAAACAATTATTAAACATTATTTTAGTTACCTAGACAGGAGATTCGGTATCCAATACCTACATTTGTCGTATTTCTAGAATCGATATTCTCTACACACAACTGTACGTATCTCATTTCTTAAGCTTTATAATTTGCGTTCAATTATTCACAACGATTGTAAATGATTGATTTGCAAATTGTGTCAGACACATGACTTCTAAAAGTCACTAAAAGCCAAGAAACGTCATTAAAAGATAAACAAATACTAAATGGGTTTTCTTAATGCCAGTCAAGAATCTCAAGATGAACTGTTCAAGTCAATTCTTACTGCATAAGAAACAATTCTAACTAGAAAAATATCCTAAAGCAGATATCTATTTAGATTACCTAATCGCGACTTAGAAACTAAGTCACAAACCATCTTGATTTTCAAGAAAATCGAAACAACAGTTCCCGATGGTTTCAACTAATCTAACAATATCTAAGTCTACTGTCTTTCTAGAACTTATTCTAGAACTACGCAACCATAAGTAAAGTCAGAAAACCTATATATTCAGGTAATATACTATGCAGTGGATAAGAAGCATAAATCTATAAACTATATAGATAAAAGGAAAACGAAAGCAGTAAATTCCATAAAATTACGCACCGCTTGAGTTATGGATTTTTAACCCAGCAGTGTCTCCACTACTTTACGTAACACCGTAATCCCCAACGGACAACGGGAATTCAATAATTAAATCGAATTCCATAGTGAGAGTAGGATCCCATGAATATATTTCGACTCACAACTTTGGCACGTTCTCGCCTACGTATATTCATTAGGTAGACAACTCATTGTCAATCACTCACCAGTGACTCCTGATTTTGGTCCTGATCGTTTCTCGCTGTGACAGCTTTGGCACGTTCACAGGGAGGCGTATCACGACTACACTTGCCAATGACAAACTCAAGCTACCGATGTAGTCCTGACAGCTTTGGCACGTTCAGGATTTCCACTTTCACTTGAATTTGTCTCTTATCATATAAGTTCTACCGGCGCAAATGAACTACCATCAACCATAACTGCACAGCTTTGGCACGATACAGCTATAGCATCAGGAAATCATTTGCATCCGTACTGACAAGGCGGACCAAGAAACATGTATCCAATACACGTTACTTTACAGCCATATTTGAAGCGGGGATTTTCCTACGGAAGCCACACTCTACATCCAATGCAGAATTTAATCTAAATCATTTTCTAAATAATTCAATTCTATCTTAGAATATATAACTCAATTTAACAATTAAATTTTCGTTACATATTCGTTAGCGTAGAACACCAACATTTAAGAAACGTATCTAGATTCTAAGCATGTGCGAAATTAAATTGGATTATATATCTAATATCAAGCATGAATAATGTAATGGATGAAGCATCAGACCTGCTCTGATACCATTTTTGTTGGGGGTTTTGGGGTCGTGGCTCAGCGGAAGCGCGGGTCGGGCGAAATCGTTTTTAAATTTTTTTTTTCAAAATACCAAATATATTATTCAATATCTAATATGAATAATTTATTCATATTTCACCTAACCTATTTATTTAATATCAAATATTAACATAAACAAGTTGAAAACTCGCGAAACTTTTACGAAAACCGTTTTTCCGCAAAATTGCCTAAAACGTGTATTTGACCGAACCGACTACCCGACACTTATGGAAACTGCCCAGGTCAGCTCCAATAGTGTTGGGGCAGTACACGGGCTGCCAGAACAGTGACGGAATCACTGTTTTCACAGCCGTCACCCGGTTGGCTCAAATTCCACCCGGTAACGCCGTTTTTGGCCGTTTTCACTTATTTCAAGTCGCAAACACTTTCCGGCAATTGTGCCAACTCCCAAAACACATCCAATACATTCTAAAGACAATATTTTCATCACAAAATCAGTAGCTCTTCCAGGTCTGAAACAGTGACCAAATTTGCCAAAATACATACTTTAAATCCAATTTTTTACCAAGATTAATCTAATTAATCCAACACCAATCAAAGTCCCACCATATGAACAACTCTAGAACAATTCTAGGCTATTTTAGAGTGGCTTAAATAACTCTATAATGGCAACAAATTTGTCAAACAATAATTGTTTAAATTGGATAAAGATTACACTAATTTCATCCAATCTACACTTCACACATACATTATCTTCCAACTCCAACCACCAAACACAAAAGCCCCAAAAAATATGAAAAGAAGAAACCCTAGATATCTTTATATTATCAAGAAACAAGAAAAAAAATTTCTCAAGCTTAAGGATTTTGAATATTACCTTAATTTTCCAATTTCCTAGAGCTTGTTTCTTGATTTGTTTCTTCTTTCTCCATGGATTCATGTAACAATTTTGGAACCCATTTTTTTAGCTTTGAAGTCTCGGCAGTGGAGAGAAAAATGAACAACAACAACAGAGAGAGAAAACAATTTTCTATTCAAATATATATGTTGACCGAAAATGGGTATTATTGCCTTTTTTTTTTTAATCATATTAAATGTAATTTACTTTATACTATCCAATCAAATTGGAACACTTATAAAGTATAATTAAATTCATGTCATGTTTTCCAATCAAAATTCACCAAGTATTATTCAATTAATAATAAATGGATAAAGATTGAAAAATCAATTATTTAATTATTTAACTATTAAATAATTAAACAATTAAATTATACAAATATATGTATTTTATTTACATTAAATAATAAATACATAAATTTATGACATGTGTCAAAATCTCATTTGACGAATAATTAATGTGTATCTAATCGTATTATGTATCAAATACAAATACACAATAATTATTAGCGGACAAAATCCCCTAATTGCATGTATAGTCGTTTAACGATTAAACAATCCGAATTAACTCATTTAATCCGGTGAAGTATTATGAATAATCCATATTATTCATACCGAGTTGCCCAAGTGCTCAACGAGTACACTTCATATTGTGGGACTCTCTAAGTTTAGGTCTATCCGTCACGAAATCCAATTTCGTGTCCATAATCCACCCACTCATGGATTATGACGACCACAGATAATCTCGCTAAACTATACAAGTCGAGGTCATAACATACGTATAATCCCTCCGTCACAGGCCATCCGTATTATACCTAGGATATAGATCAGAACGTCAAATTCGTTCGGTATAATACAGTCGACTTTCAATTTATGATCTCTAAATAACATTCGGAACTAGTTTCCGACGTTATACCACGGCCATGATTTTACTAGATCATAAACACGTGATGATGCCTATGCCCTGTACACAGGACTGACGGATCCTATCTTGATACACACTGGATATCATGAACATCAGTCCACACCCAACGAACAGGCGGAGGTCTGATCATGAATAGATTGTTGACATGACTGCCATCAAAGTGTGGAGGATAACTCATATATCCCACTGTGGTATCTCAAGTCGAAGGACCACTATGCTCGCTCAACTCGGGAAGGTTCCTATTGACGTTGGTGTACCATCTATTAGGAAACCTTCAGTGAGTCGTTCAGTGTCTTATCAAATAAACACCTACATGTCAATACGAGTCTCCTGAGACTCATGGTTCACTGGGATAAACCATCGGACCAAGTCACGATATACGACATGTACTGGTCTCAGCGGATTTTACTAACCGACCTGTGTTAGTAAATCTTGACCAGGAACTTTATTTAAGGATATACAACTAATAGCGCGCTTCCCAATGTCAATTACAAACTGCGTTGTAACTACGCACTATACTGTAAATCCTAGGGTCTTTGTCTAGTATACACGTATCACTGAACCGGATTCAGTTTCAATGCAATTAGATCGAATAAGTGTATAAAAGACAAGAGTGCTACCGTTAAATTAAGTAATATTATGGAAAATATAATTGTTCGTATTTATGAATCAGACATAAATACGATCCGGATTGGCACTCGGAGCACCAACCCTAACAATCACATCATACAAGGTGCCTCCATTCTCATGTCTCCACATGGATAATCATGTATCAAGGTCGCAATACAAATATAGAATGGACCGCAGCTATAGATAAACCACAAACAAAATACCCGCTTTGTTTGCTCTCTATTGACTATTTTAGATTACTAACTTCAGACTTAAATCCTCTTATGTATGACACTAATACACTAAGTCTGAAGGTATATAAGTAATATAGGGTAATCAAGATAATTACAATATGCGAAATTTAAACAAACACTTTGATAAATAAATAATGCATCATTTTTTTCATAACATATAAAACCGGTTACATTACATGAAGCTCTAGGGCATCTATCCCAACATAAAGTCCTTTTACCTCTCTAATTATATCTTGTGCCATTAAGTATAATTTATTCTCTAATGAATAATATATTCATAACTTTTACGATTATTTATTTCTATTGAAGTAACAAAAATATGAGCGTTATATTATTCAAGCACCGAATCAATACTAAAGGAAATACTTATCCACTTCTTTATAAGAAATAATGGATTCCAATATAGTGTTAAATGTTCCCAGCTACATATTAAACCATGTCTCCAAAGTATGAAGTTATTGATCAGAATCTATACCAATCTCACTCATGTAAATCAAAAGATACAATCCAATCACATGAGTTCATAAAACACTCAAGATTGAGCTTAATGTATATATTATCATCATTTAGATAGAAATAAATTTCTTTGTCCAATGGATCTTCTAAAAACATTTATTTGTATCAAGGTCCAATCTTGTTACCTCTATTTACATGTTGTTACACAAACAATTTAGGATTTTATTGTCAACTATAGATAAACCATAAAAAATGATATCTCACTTTGCTTACTTTCTAAGGACTATTTAAGATTAATGTACTCAAATTCAAATCCTCTTTTACGTGTTGCACATATACTATGTTTGATAGTACATTAGTGGTGTAGGGTATTTCTGATAATTTATAATTTACAAAATCTAGATGAATGAATTATTTATTTCAGTGTTTAGTTATTACAATAAGCTCTTAGGGCATAAATTTTAACAATCTCTCACTTGTTCTAGAGTAAATGAAACATATCTCATAGGCCTAGTCCCTTTAGATGACCTCCAAACACTTTAGTTGTTAAGGTCTTTGTAAACAGATTAACCAAGTAATCTTGATATGCAATCTTTGTAACAATTAGATCTCCCCTTTGTACCATCTCTTTATTGAGATGATACTTTCTCTCTATATGCTTCACTTATTTATGGCTTCTTAGTTATTTGGAATTCTCCACTACACCATTATTATCATAATAAAGTGTAAGTGGTTTTTCAATGTCTGGAACAACTTCCAGATCTGCTAAGAATTTAAAAAGTCATACTGCTTCTTTAGCTATTTCACAAGCAGCAACATATTTAGCTTCCATTGTGGAGACTACAATGCAAGATTGCTTTATACTCCTCCGTATTATGGCTCTACCACTAAGGGTGAATACTGATCCAAATATAGATTTCTTATAATCTTTATCCAACTGAAAATCAAAATTAGTATATTCATTCAGGATCAAATCATGTGCATAATACACATTTATATAATTTCTCATTATTTGAAGATACTTGAGAATCGTCTTAACAGCCATCAAGTGATCCAATCCTAGGTTGGACTGATATCTTTTGATTACTCTCACTGTATAACAGATGTAAGATCTCGTGCATAGCATAACATATATAAGACTACCTATTGCAGAGGCATAGAGAATCCATCTTATATCCTCAATTTATTGAAGTGTCTCTAGACACTGCTCTCTAGATAAGTTATCTCCATGCCTAGAAGGTAGATTACCTTTCTTGGAATTTAACATCACAAATTATAGAAGAATCTTATTGATATATGATGCTTGAGAAATTGCTAATACTCGTTTCTTGCGATTCTTGAATAATCTAGATCCCATGAACATAACTTACCTCTCTCAAATCATTCATTTGGAATTGGTTAGCTAGCCAGTGTTTTACGTCTGATAGTATTTTTATATCATTCCCAATGAATAAAATATTATCAACATAAGTTATAAAGAAAACCACTTTCTTTTCAATGATTAGTTTGTATACACAAGACTCATAGACATTTAACTTTCATTAATCTTAATATTTTATAATTTAAGTATCCAGTATTTATATATTATTTTTCTGATATTTCAGTGGATTTCATATATTTGATGTTGGTTTCAGTTACGATACTAAAACTGATCTCATCCCTTTATGCCTTGCCAAAGTCAAAATTGAGTAGAAAAAAAGTCGCCTCAGTAATAAGATGTCAAGCAGTAGCAGAAAGCAGAAATGTACATTGATTTCTGGCAATAACATCACAAATGCAAAAATAAAATTTAATACCCAACAAAAATGACAAAACAAATTACATTGACATAGTATTAGGTTTGACTTTTGAGAAATGTTCTCTGGCTGACCATTCCGTTGGTTTATCCATTTCAACCACTGCACAATACCAGAGATAAAGTCAATGGAACGGCCAACCAATCAATAAAATTTTGGTGAGCAAAGCCACTTCTTCTTTCTTCCATTCCCATTAACTTGTTCCATTTATTTATTTAATTTATCACTTAGAAATGGCTTTTGCTAGTGTTTAAGGATGGATGTGGATCTGGTTCGGATCTCTAAATATCTATATTATTCGGATTTGAAAAATTTATATCCGATTTATTTAAGACTCTTAAAGAATTCTTACAGAATGAGATCTAAGTGAATCTAAATACTGTATAATTTAGTTAATTTTTTTTTTAAAAAAAAATATGTTAAAGGCAATAATATTTTATATCCATATTATTACAGTGTGTACGAATGTAATGTGTAAATAGTAGACTTAATTATTTATATTTACATATAAAAAAACTCATATATATATAAAAAAAATATGCATATTATTTTTGAATTTCTGAATATCTAGTAATTCGGTACGAATGCATCCACATCCGGATAATTTTTTTTCCAAATGGATATTATATTTAAAAATATATAAAAATAAAAATCTGAATTTTATACTAATGTTGGCATACCAAAACTTTATGTAAGTTTGATGTCCTGATTGGGTACATATTTACTTCCTTTTTTTAATACAATTGTATCGTTTGATATAGAGTTTGATTATTTTTAAGTTAGTTTATACTCTCATTGTAATACTTATAAGTTAACTTATAAAGTTAATCAATATTTTTTAGTAAACGGTTCATAAAATTATATGTCAATATGCAGTGAAATGTATTATACAAATGATTAAACAGGGGATTGGATGGTGTCTTACTCCTGACTTCGTTCATTACGTGTAAGGAACTAAAATCCTTGTCAATATTGTCACCATGACCTTCATAATAACTTAAAACCATCAATAATGACATTGCAGTTTTCATTTCTTTTCCTAATTTAATGTAATTACAAAAATACCAACTCAAGATTGGTTGATAATTGATATATAGCACCAATTCAACAACCGCCCAGTTGCATACACAATGCATTTTTTTCATTATTAAAAGCTTCCAAATAAAAGTACTAAATCATCCCTGAAGTATATCCCCGAAAATAGGGTCGTTTGAGTCATTTCATGAACAAAAAAAGACCGCGAATGAATTAAAATCAAGATTAGAACAAAGCGGGCAACAACTAACATTGTGTTTCTTTGAAACTGTCATCAAACCAAAACCCAAAAAAAAAAAAAAAACATAAATAAACAAAAAAAATTTCAGTTTCAAATCACTCTTCAACTCTTAACATTTCATGAGAGCAATGTTTCAGCCATGGCTGCTGCTTCTCTATCTTTTCCTTTATGTTATTCCTTTCTCCTCTTGCCAGCCTCAGAATATTGAAACCTTTTATCCATTTGACACTCCACCATCATCCCCTGCACCAGCACCCAGTATCACTAACAATCCTCCGATTTTAACTCCATTGCCTCAATCAGTAACCCCTGTGCCGAAATCTGGGTCGCCATCGGATAACAAAATCATTGCAAAGGCAGTAGCTGCAACAGCAGCCAGTGCTTTATTTATCGCCCTGTTGTTTTTCTTTGCACTTCAAAGATATGTTATCGCAAGACGTAAAAGACAGAGTGTTGGCGATCACAATTCAAATGAAGGCAGGCCTGCGGTACTGCCGTTGAATGAGTTTAAGAAATTTGATAGGAATCTCAGAGGTTTGATTGTCGATGAAAATGGATTGGATGTTCTTTATTGGAGAAAGCTTGAAGAGGGTGACAAGAGAAAGAGTTTTGATAAAAAAATTTTACATAGTCCAAGGCACGGAGAAGAAAAAGATGAAGGTGTTAAAAAGTTTGAGGCTATACAAGAAGTTCCTTTACTTAGAGGAAAGTCTTCATGTTCCCACATTAAAATTCAAACAGAAGATGATAATTTGGATCATTTTATAGCCTCTAAGCCAACTCCTGCACCCTCTGTTCTCAAAAGTAATAAAGAAAAGGAACTACCAATTCAACAATCAAACGCTCTGCCACCGCCCCCACCACCGCCTCTGCCAATTGAGAACAAGAAAAGCCTTGCACCACCACCTACACCGCCACCTCCGCCAGTTCCATCAAAGAAAAGTGCTACTCCCCCACCTCCGCCGCCAAAGGGAAGTGGTTTTGGTACGTCTTTAAAACCGCCTCCAGGGCCTAAAAGGAGTTCAAGTGAGGGTCAAGTGGAAGAATCTTCAGCCATGGCAGGAAGTGGAAATGGTCAGGTAAAACTTAAGCCGTTGCATTGGGACAAGGTGAACAAAAATGTTGAACATTCAATGGTGTGGGACAAAATTGATGGTGGTTCTTTCAGGTAATATTTTTGTATGTAATCGGGATCAGCCTTGTTTTTTCTAAATGGTTTTGTTTAACTTTTGGGGTGATGTTTCAGGTTTGATGGTGATCTCATGGAAGCACTTTTTGGATATGTTGCCACTAATAGGAAATCACCTACAAGAGAAAGAAACTCAATGAATCTAACAAGTCCCAACTCACAGGTTATTATTCTTGATGCCCGAAAATCTCAGAATACTGCAATTGTTCTAAAGTCTTTGGCACTCTCTCGCAATGAACTCCTTGATGCAATCTTGGATGGTAAAGATCTAAACGCAGAAGCTCTTGAAAAGCTCACAAGAGTTGCCCCAACTAAAGAAGAACAATCCAAGATTCTTGATTTTGATGGTGATCTAACAAGGCTTGCTTATGCGGAATCCTTCCACTACCACATTCTGAAAGCTGTTCCCTCAGCTTATACCCGTCTTAATGCCCTGCTATTCAGATCGAACTATGACTCTGAGATTACCCAATTCAAGGAATCTTTACAAATACTTGAGTTGGGGTGTAAGGAGCTTCGAACTCGTGGACTGTTGTTGAAACTTTTGGAGGCAATCCTCAAGGCTGGCAATCGTATGAATGCAGGAACTGCTAGAGGGAATGCACAAGCTTTCGACCTTACAGCACTTAGAAAGCTTTCTGATGTTAAAAGCACTGATGGGAAAACAACTTTGCTGCACTTTGTGGTAGAAGAAGTTGTTCGTGCTGAGGGAAGGCGTTGTGTGATCAACAAGAATCATAGCTTCAGTCGAAGTAGCAGCAGCCTAACTTCGGAAAGTTCCACACCAAAAGAGGACAAAGAGAAGGAATACACGCGGTTGGGTTTGCCTGTAGTAGGAGGCGTCAGTGCAGAGTTCTCTAACGTAAAGAAAGCATCCATAATTGATTATGATGCCTTTTCAGGAACTTGCTCAGCTCTTTCAGGTCGCGTAGCAGAAATTCGCGAGCTTGTGTCCCAATGTGCTGCTGATGGAGGAGGAGGGTTTGTTACTGAGATGAAAGGGTTTCTTGAAACAGCTGAAAAAGAACTAAATGTGTTGAGAGAAGAGCAAACGAGGGTAATGGAACTAGTAAGAAAAACTAGAGAGTATTATCAAGCAAAGCAGCACAAAGCTCATCCATTGCAACTCTTTGTTCTAATCAAAGACTTTCTAGGCATGGTTGATCAAGTTTGCATTGAAATTGCTCGAAATATGCAAAAGAGGAGATCACCATTGACAGGCATTGGATCATCATCACCAAAATCACCACCATTAAGGGCTGTGAGGTTTCCAAATTTGTCTGAGCATTTCTTGACAGACAAGTCCACGAGCAATTCTAGTGAATCAGATTCTGATTCTTGATGAGTTATTGTGGTATATGTGTATATAGTTCTTATACTAAAAGAAGTTGAAAATAATTATCTTTGAGTGATTCTTTTTCCCGAAGGTGTTGGTGTAAATTTCAATGAGTTAAATCTTTAATCTTTTCAACTAGAATTAAGGGTAAAAAACATTTATCATTGTGTTTTATATATATGGAAAATAATTTTAAGAGTTATTGTAGGAGATTATGTTACAATGTCTAAGATATGATTGTGTAATCTCCTAGATATAATTGCACAATCAATGTAATTATGAGTAGATTTAAATTACATATTTATCTTAGTATTATGCTTATATAAGGCTTCATTCCTTATAATTTTATTCATTCAAATAAAGAATATTCAGTTTTTCAGCATGGTATCAGAACCTTGTTTGCTGTAATTTTTTTCACCGGCCTTTATTGCCGAAATAATGCCTTCTTTTCTTGAGGCCTTCAGAGTCAATTAAGCTTTTGTTGTTTCACTGTTAACCTTGGAGTCATTGTTCATCCAGAGTCACTATTTATCTAAAATCATTGTTCAACTCAGAATCACTGTTTATCCCGAAACATTGTTCATTGCTGATCTACACATCATCAAATAGCAACTTCTGCTGCCATAACCACCGTTTTCAGTTTTTCTGATCAAGTTTCCTGTCAACTTTCGACCTAACTGAAGAATAAAGGAGTCACCACCCAGTATAAGACATTGGGAATGATTTAAGGCCGCACTACACCATGCGCAAGATATTTGAACGACCTTTACTTATGCAAGTATAGTAGCAAGTTTTGAAGAGAGATATCACCACATCTTAATGCAAGTATCATGCACAACTATTTAAAACATTCAAGAGCACAATCATGTAATAAAGGCAACAATTAAAGTGATAATAATGGAGTTAACTAGAATTAGCCGGTTCGGTCGGAATCATATTCAATTACTTATATTCGATTGGACTTCTTGGAAGTCAGGCCGGAGATACCATGCAATCAAGAATCATAAAACGTATGCAATAATGAGAAGAACATAAAGAAAAAAAAATAAATAAACATGTAGTAATCATGCTGAATAATAATAAAAAAGACAAGTGTAGATAAGGGAAATAAAGATGTTATTCTTTCCTTGGTACGCGGAGTTGTATCCCAATAACAGACCACACTACTGTTCATTTGGATTTGTCTACGAAATTTACGTCTGGATTTCCATCCTATATACTAAGGGAAAATGTTATGTCGGATGTGGCCTTATATACGACCAGAGTTAATATATGACTAGTGAACGTCGGGCTGGACATACAATATGTCTAGCCGGAGATATTGTGTCAAAACAGTAAATGCATAATTAAGTGATAAGGGTCATCAGGCCTCACCTTAGGTGTATCTAGGATTCGAGAACACGTTTGAGAGTCTTAGTCGGTTGTTGGCTTTTTCTACTAGAGAGATTTAAGGTGATTTGTGAGTTTGCCATTATATGTGTTTTAATAAATATAGAATTAGGTTAGCCTTTACTAAACTATTCATTTCTCAATTTGTAGCTTCTCATAACACTTACCATCTAGAACCTTCCTTCTTATAACCTATGTATGATTCTTGATAGCTAGATGTTGTCCCACATTTCCTTCATTCTGTTATCGTTATTTAATTTCCTCTAATACCAATCAAGTTTTAATGACCTTCGTTTCTCTATCTTTTGTGCATACTGCGAAGTTCTTCACCTCTTGTTGTAATGTAGAGTCTTTAATAATCTCTCTAGTGAAAACATTGTATGCGTTCAGTTAATGGCCAAGGTTTCTCTACTAATTCTTGAATCTACTGCGCAAACTTCGGTATTAGTTATAAACCTCAATTATAGGAGAAACTATTACATTACTAACTCCCTCATAAGACTGCATTACTTAAAATAGTATCATTGAGTCGCGTCCTACTATACATAACCTATAATTTATCATACATTGTTCTTGGTTTCTGGTACCACGATACTTCTACTTGTAAGAGTTAGCTTCTTTTCCTTCTTTGTCATTAATAGCTTCAATATAATTTATCTTATATTCAATCATTGTTTCCTTTACACGATCTCATTACCTTAAAGATTTAACACATTTCATCTCTTTGAAATCACGTGGCAACCATTTTTACTGATGACACATAAAACTTAACCTTGAAGCTGTTGGACAATTATGACCCATATCATCACTATTTGTACAGAACATGGTGTTGTTGTACAAATTAACTATGTGACAAAGGAAATTGCTCTTTTATCATTTGTAATTGGATTACCAAGATACATAAATGATAAAAGTCCATATGATTAGTTACAGATTAATAAGATATGAGACAGTATTAATCCACTAAGGTTTAATCATTAAAACATCCATAGTCGTTGTATTATCGAGATTGGACATCGATAATGCGGAATAGACTAGTATTGTACTTTTGCGCGTTGTGGGAGCATAACGGCATAGTTCTCATATATTTGGGTATTGGATACTCATGTAAGTGTAATAGGAGGTTGTTCTTACTGATGGTACGGAAACAGCTTCGCTCTGGATAGACCCCTCGGAATTCCATTGGTAGTATGACTATGTGTCTATGGAAGTCCGAATCAGGGTAGGTGTATTTGGTCTTAACCTGAGACTTGCATCGCTAATACTTGCGACAATCAATATACTTTGGTTTTGGTCGTCCAGTGCTTTAACAGGTTCTGTGTACGGCTCTTCTGGGTATATTTAGAATCGTAGTGTATTGGGTGTGATGTCAAGATGGAACTATCACTCCAATCATATGAAGATGATGGTCACGTAGGATACGGAACTGGTGCTCTTATATGCTGCAGCTATCGGGATAATATGACTAGGTCATGTTTATCCGATTATAGAGACTAGTTACCAGAGATCCGATATGTGCTTCGTACGGGGCAGACACAATTCCAGCCCCAAGCCTAGCACGTGACATCAGATACTGGATCGCAATACGCAATACTACGTATATTATGCCTGATATAGATTACATATTCCTTTAAGAATATTTTTGGAGAATTGGGTAGGCATGGTGGTTTGCTAGAAGACAACCATGTCTTATAAATCGGTAAAAATATAGTACTAGGTTCGTACGTGTTCGGATAGTCCGACGACCGGATTTACTGCCAACATATCCGGGGATCTCATGGGTCGCTTCCCGAAAATTCACCGATGACGTATGACTCGCACATAATTAATCTGGGATTAATTATAAGAGAGAGAAAATTAATCTATGATTAATTGCGGAGATATTTTATCAGGGATAAAATACTATTTAAAGAGAGAGAACGATTAATTTGGAATTAATCGATAAAATAATATATTATATATATTAAACTAAATTGGATTTCGACCCGGAATTAAAATTGGATTTTAATTCGAGCGAACGAGTTAATTTAGAATTAATTCGCGAGTGATGTGAATAGTAATTTTGCTAGGCATAATTATTTAATTAAATTTGATTTAATTACGTCGCAACGGAAAATTCGTTAATTAAAAATTAGCGAACCCGAGTCCGGGATGTGTTGCGGGCCTGCTCGCATATTGAATCAAGTGGGGCCCACAAGTCACATCACGCGTCACATCACTAGTCAACTTTATCACTTTAATGTGATGGAAGTTGGTGGTTGGTGATAGTGTGTTAAACACACAAGTGTGATGGTTGAAAGACATATATCATTTTTTAATAGATTTGGTATATGACTTTCATTTTGGTAATTAGATTACACCACCAACACAACTGTCTCTCTCATTCCTCTCCTTGGCCGAAAATTGGCCTCACTTTCTCTCCCAAAATCGTGAACCTATGGCTCATTTTCTTCATGATTTTGTTACAAAATCTCAAGAGCTAGCACTCAAAGGGGTCTTATAAAGGTGATAGGGAAACTCATCTATGAGCATGGAATCCATTATCAAAGCTTGGAACTTGAAGACAACTCTAGGAGGACAACCAAGGGCTTGGCCGAATTCCTTGGAGCAAAGAAAAGTTTTGTGTTCATCGCATCCAAAAAGCCGATCAAAGTGAGTATTTCCGCAACTTTACTTTGATATATTCGCACTTTTCATCGCTTAATATGATCTTGGTTTGACCTAGAAAACCCAACAATGGTATCAGAGCCATTATTAAGTATTAAATTGATTTAGGGTAAAGTTTGGGTAAAATTGATTTGAGCATGATTTGATGAAATTGTTTGATTGAGTATGCTTGAATGATGATAACTTGGAGTTATATGTGATCAATTTGATGAAAATTGAATTGGATTAATTTTCCCCAATTATTTTGGCTTGGCCGAAAGTGTAGAGTGCCCTAAAGTCATGGTGATTTTTGTTTTTTGATCATTGGATGAGTTGAAAGACTTGGGATAAATTGATTTAGGATTTAATTGGATTAAAATCGAAATCGGATTTAAAATCCCCAAATTGCCGTGACCTATATAGCATGGAAATGAATTTATTTTTTGATTCAATAATGTTGGACAAGTGTTGATGATGATAAGCATGATTAATTATGTAAATTGATATTTTGGAAATGTTAATTTGAATAATTAATTATGGCTAATACACTTTAAATAATTTAATTGTGATATTTGGAATATTGTGATTAAATTGGTTGGGCTAATAAAGTTGTATTTGGGCTTAATGGGCTTGGTTGGGCCAAGTTTGGTTTAGGTTAATTGGTTGGATCCAATTAGGCCCAAAACCATATCAATAAAGTCCAAATATAATATAATGGACCTTTAAAATTTTAATTGGGCCTAATGGGCCTAAATTGATTTTTGGCAAATGGTGATTCCTTATTGGGCTTTGGTTTCCAAAGTCTATGCCTTATAAATTAATTGAAAGCCCATTGGACTTTAATTAAATTGATATTGGATGTTAATTGGGCTTTGAGACCCGTAAAGATTAGATTTAGAATCTAAGTCGTAAAGGCTCCTTAATAAAGTGTAATTATTTAATTTGGAATTAAATAAAGAATTAGTATTGAATACAAATTAAATCTGATTTAATATTGTAGTTTAATATAATTCAAGAATTCGTACTTTGAGTACTTATTCTTAAAACGAGTCGGATTCGCGCAAATCAAATCGTTGTTTGAACAATGGATGGTCAATAATTTCAGATTAATTAATTGGATTAGATTGATTGATAACATGATTTGTGTGAATACATGGATGTGATGTATGAATAATGTATATCGGATGAATATTAGATGGGTGAGGGCAATTTTGGAAATTATTGTAATAAATTTAGAATTTATTAAATTGGACCTGCGTGTCCAGCCTATTACCTCTTGACTCATTGTATTTCTCTTCTCACCTATTACCCTCAATGTAAATGAGGTTTCTTTAGAAGTGTTATGTAATTGGGTAGAAGTAAGATTTGTGCTAGCAAGAGAGAGGAAATGGAGAGATTTGTTTTAGGAACAAAATGTTTTATATATCCATCCACATATCATTATTAATTTATTTATCGCGCCTTATTATGCTTTTAGAATGCATGTTTAAGGGTGTATGATGAGACCTAATCAAAGATAATTAATAGGTTGCCAATTACGCGAAAAACCCTCAATAAATATTAAGCGTTTTCCTTCCATTGAATGATTCATTCTCAAGATCCAAGATTGACATTGGTTTGTTGGCCAAAGTCAAGACCTTTGTCCATCGCGGATGTGTTTGAATCATGAAGGCTTTGTTCCATGTCGCATGTCTTGTCCAAGTTGTGATTTGTTGGCAAAAGTCAAGATCACTTCTTGTCCATCGACATCGATTACGAAGCTTTCCAAGGTCAATGGGTCCCGCTTAACTGGAATCATTAAGTTTGTTGTGCCAAAGCCAAGGCTTAATTGATTCAGAGGAAAAAGGTTAGGGAATATATCAGATATATTGGCATATATTAGATATATGTTTCGGACTTGGATGTCCACCTACTGGATCTAGGAATTGGATGCGATCCAATTGATTTTAGAGATCTACCTAGTTAAATATCATACAACTTGTTGGCCAAAGTCAAGGTTGTGTGTTATTTAACGGGATCCTAGCCCACTAGGAAACAAGGTTTCCCGAGTACTCAACAGAGGGTTAGAGGCTCGCCGAAAAATAGTGGGAGGCAAGTATTAAATTTGCACTTTCGTTTAGATACTTGCCAATACGCGCTCATTTCAATTTTTCGTCAATACATAAATATATTAGTTGGATTAATATTTAATTGTTGTTTTAATTAAACAGTTGGACTGTATTCAAACTACTTCAATTTATAGTTGATTATATAATTGGATTATAGTAATCAATATATTTGAATTTAAATAATTAAATTGTAGTTGATTATATAGTTAGACTATAGTAATCATTATATTCAATAGTACTCGAAATCATTGATTGGATAGTTGGACTATTGAAATCAAGATAACTGAAAGATTAGTGTTTAAAACATAAACATAGGTGAAAATGTCTTTAAACGACTTTAATTTTTAGATTGAGAATAAAACCTCATGATAGTCCTGGGAACTGAGAAGTTATTCTATTTGATAGAACAACCTCTTGAGCCTAAGCCCGGAGTTGAGCAAATAGTAGAACATGATTTTTGGAAGATTCATGTGATGATAACTTTAGTGCTCAATCCTTTATGCTAGATGCAATGACACTTTAATTTCGTTGTCAAAATTAAGGATTAGATCCTTGTACCATGATGATGAAATTAAAGATCTTTATAGTTTTATTCTTAAATCTTAGAAGTACAAATTGCATAAGAAGATCTTTAGCTCGTGTATGTCAGAGGGTACATCTGTCGAGCACTAGGTGTCACAGATGATTGCTGACATCGATCAGCTAGGTTAGCTGGGCATTACCTACGTGGCCGAGACTACCAAAGATTTGATCTTATAGTCTCTACCCGAAAGTTGGGGCAGGTTCATTTTGAACCAAGAGAAAACTCTTGGAGAGTTGATGGTTATGCTCTATGAGGTAGAGCCAGAGCTTATAAAAGGGGCAAAGGCAAAATCATCACAGTCTTCTTGGAAGAAAAATGACATATCCCAAGATGTCTACCTAAACTGTGGCAAACGGGGTCACTGGAAGCGTGACTGCCGTATGGACAAGGCAGACATGAAGAAAGAGAAGACGGGCAAGGCTCCGACTTCAAGTTTGTTTGTCATAAACTTGTTCACTATTAGTTTCAAAATTTGATTTTTGATACTAAGTGTTGTAAATATATATGTACTGATGTGCGGAATCTGCTGATTAGCAGGAGACTGACTTCAGTTGAGATTAACCTACGAGTCAGAAACGGGACGACAATCGCTGTTTTAACCGTAGAGACCTAAATTTAGGAACTACCTTTTGGGTATGTACTTAAATTAGGAAACTGTTAAAATGTACCTAGTTTGACTAGAGACATTATCTCTATATATAAGTTAACCCGTTGCGGGTATACCTTTATATGCTAGAACACTAAAGTGTTTTATTTTATAAAGATGATATTGACATAAACACATTAGATAAGAATAACAGTATTTATATTTTGAATATAAATGAATCTCAAACGTATAACATGACAAACAAATATCTCAAACTGAATTAATCAGATGAGACTTATTTGTGGCATTGTTGTCTGGGACATATTAACAAGACTCGTATATCCACACTTTTGAAGAGTGGATACTAGGACGGATTTGATCCTAATCAAATGATGTCTACGAATCTAGTTTAATAGGCAAAGTGTCTAAAACACTTTTTACTTGGTAAAAGTATAAGTGCCATCGATCTGTTAGCCCTCGTTCATAGTGACGTAAGTGGGCCCATATCTAGCTAAGCTAGAGGTGGATATAAATACTTCGTAACCTTTACTGATGTGGCATCGCGTTATGGTTATGTGTTTCTTGTGAAACATTAAATTTAAACTTTTGATAAATTCAAAGAGTTTCGACACGAAGTATAACAGACAGATCGGCTAAAGTATTAAATCGTCACGGTTAAACCATGGTGGAAAATACTTAAGTAATAAGTTTCTCAATTACTTGAAAGAGTATAGTATTCTTTCAATGTGGACTCTTCACGGAACACCTCAATTAGATGGTGTGTTCGAACAGAGAAACCAAACTTTGTTGGACATAGTTAGGTTAATCATGAGTCGCTCTGAGCTACCATTTTCCTTCTAGGGCTACGCATTAACAATGCAACACTTATTTTGAATAAGGTTCCATGAAAATCTGTTTGACAGACTTCATATTAGATATGAACAGGAAAGAAACTGGGTTTTCTCATTCCTGAAGATTTGGGAATGCTAGGCATATGTTTGGATGATACCAAACCAAGACCCAAATCGGATAAGTGCCTAATTTGTAGGTTATCCTAGGGAAACCAAAGTATAGTACTTATACAACTCACTAGAGAACAATGTAATTGTTGCTCGCCATGCGGTTTTCCTAAAAGGAATACCAATATGCAGTGGTAAGTGGGAGGAAAGTAAAACTCGATGAGAATTGGAGTAATATTGTTCCAGGCACTGATTCCTTAATGGAACACAAACAGTTCATCAGGGATGAAACTGTACCACAATCTTCGAATACACAAGAACTGCGTAAGTCGGAGAGAGTCAGAAAACAACCTGGGAGGTAAGAGTTTCTGATCTCACCTCATGTAGATGTCAATATTATTGAGGAATACGAACTGGCTACGTATGAGGAAGTGATACAAGGTATCGACTCCCTATTATGGCAAAGTTCCATGAAGTCCAGAAATGGATTCCATATATATCAACCAAGTTTGGACACTAGTTGATGTACCCGAAGGCATTGTGCCTATTGGTACTATATAAGTCTTCAAGGAAGACAAACATGGATGGCAACATACCAACGTACAAAGCTAGACTTGTAGCGAAAACGTATCGTTATCAACATTATGTCGATTATGACAAAACCTTTTACTCATTGCCATGATTAAATCCATTTGGATAATGCTTGGTTATGCTGCATGTTTCATTTATGAAATATGGCAGCTGAACGTCAAAATCGCTTTCCTTAAACGGAAACCTTTTTTAGGATATTTACAACATCATGACGTTTTGTCGTACCAAAACAAGCAAACAAGGTTTGCAGGTTATTCGATCCATTTATGGATTGAAGCAAGCATTACGTTCTTGGAACTATATCGTTTTGATGTAATCATAATGATATATGATTTAATTCAAAACGAAAAATAAGTCTTGTGTATATAAGGAGGTTAGTGGGAGCGTATTGACAATGATTGTCCTACATAATGATGATATATCATTTCTTGGAAATGATATTCCCATAATACAATCGGTGAAAGCTTGGCTTTCATGAAAATTCTCCGTAGAATACTTGGGAGAGACAACCTTTATTCTAGGAATAAGGATCTACTGGGATAGATCTAAAAGTTGTTGGCACTCTCCGAGAACTCGTACATTGAAATAGATGTACGCGACCTGGTGTCTCATATGCTTTGAGCATATGGAGTCACAATCAAGCCAATCCAAGTGATAGTCACTGGATTGATGTTAAGAACATCCTTAAGTATCTTAGATGAACTAAGGATGCTGTCTTATACTATGGAGAAGGAGAACTTAAAGTGACTGGGTTCATTGCTGCAAGTTTCCTAACCGACAATAATAACTATAAGTCACAATAAGGGTATTGTATAGTTTGAATACTGGAACAATGAGCTGGAAATCTTCCAAGCAAGATACTGTTACCAAATAAACAACAAAAGCGGAATTTTGCTGCAGTTGAGGCAGCAATAGAAGCCATTTGGATCTTAATAATCCTAATCAGATTAGGTATAGTTCTGTTAGCAGCTGAGCTAGGCTACATCACATGCTAAAGAATTAATGGTCTCATCAACGATCGAAGTATAAACTTTAACTATTCATCTGATTCGTTCGGATCATACATCGTGGCGATGTGATGATTGAATAAATCGCATCAGATGATAACATTGCAAATCCGCTGATGAAAGTATTTTTTCTCAGCAGAAGTTTGAGTGAACCGTACATAGTTCAAGTGTAGGACACTTGAGTGATTGGCCATAGGCCAAGTGGGAGATTGTTGGACAATTATGACCCATAGCATCACTATTTGTACAGAACATGATGTTGTTGTACAAATTAACTATGTGACAAAGGAAATTGCTCTTTTATCATTTGTAATTGGATTACCAAGATACATAAATGATAAAAGTCCATATGATTAGTTCCAGATTAATAAGATATGAGACAATATTAATCCACTAAGATTTAATCATTAAAACATCCATAGTCGTTGTATTATCGAGATTGGACATTGATAATGCGGAATAGACTAGTATTGCACTTGTGCGCGTTGTGGGAGCATAACGGCAGAGTTCTCATATATTTGGGTATTGGATACTCATGCAAGTATAATAGGAGGTTGTGTTTACTGATGGTACGGAAACAGCTTCGCTCTGGATAGACCCCTCGGAATTCCATTGGTAGTATGATTATGTGTCTATGGAAGTCCAAATCAAGGTAGGTGTATTTGGTCTTAACCTGAGACTTGCATCGCTAATACTTGCGACAATCAATATACTTTGGTTTTGGTCGTCCAGGGCTTTAACAGGTTTGGTGTATGCCTCTTTGGGTATATTGAGAATCGTAGTATATTGGGTGTGATGTCAAGATGGAAGTATCACTCCAGTTATATGGAGATGATGGTCACGTAGGATACGGAACTGGTGCTCTTATATGCTGCAGCTATTGGGATAATATGACTAGGTCATGTTTATCCGATTATAGAGACTAGTTACCAGAGATTCGTTATGTGCTTCATACGGGGCAGACACAATTCCAGCCTCAGGGCTAACACGTGACATCAGATATTGGATCGCAATACGCAATACTACGTATACTACGCCTGATATAGATTACATATTCCTTTAAGAATATTTTTGGAGAATTGGGTAGGCACGGTGCTTTTCTAGAAGCCAACCATGTCTTGTAAATCGGTAAAAACGTATACTAGGTACGTACGTGTTCAGATAGTCCGACAACCAGATTTACTGCCAATATATACGGGGATCTCATGGGTCGCTTCCCGAAGATTCACCGATGACGTATGACTCGCGCATAATTAATCTGGGATTAATTATAAGAGAGAAAATTAATCTAGGATTAATTACGGAGATATTTTATCTGGGATAAAATACTATTTAAAGAGAGAGAACGATTAATTTGGAATTAATCGATAAATTAATATAATCGATATATTAAACTAAATTGGATTTCGAAGCGGAATTAAAATTGGATTTTAATTCAGACGAACGCGTTAATTTAGAATTAATTCGCGAGCAACATGAATAGTAATTTTGCTAGGGATAATTATTTAATTAAATTTGATTTAATTATGTCGCAACGGAAAATTCGTTAATTCGGAATTAGCGAACCCGAGCCCGGGATGTGTTGCGGGCCCACTCGCATTTTGAATCAAGATGGGCCCACAAGTCACATCACGCGTCACATCACTAGTCAACTTTATCACTGTAATGTGATGGAAGTTGGTGGTTGGTGATAGTGTGTTAAACACACAAGTGTGATGGTTGAAAGACATATATCATTTTTTAATACATTTGGTATATGACTTTCATTTTGGTAATTAGATTACACCACCAACACAACTCTCTCTCATTCCTCTCATTGGCCGAAAATTGGCCTCACTTTCTCTCCCAAAACCGTGAGCCTAGGGCTCATTTTCTTCATGATTTTGTTGCCAAATCTCAAGAGCTAGCACTCAAAGGGGTCTTATAAAGGTGATAGGGAAACCCATCTATGAGCATGGAATCCATTATCAAAGCTTGGAGCTTGAAGACAACTCAAGGAGGACAACCAAGGGCTTGGCCGAATTCCATTGAGCAAAGAAACGTTTTGTGTTCATCGCACCGAAAAAGCCGATCAAAGTGAGTATTTCCGCAACTTCACTTTGATATATTCGCACTTTTCATCGCTTAATATGATCTTGGTTTGACCTAGAAAACCCAAAAGAAGCGTTTTTGTTACAAGAACTTAGTAAGGTATTAATGACAGTTATGCTATATACAATCTTGTGAATGCTTAATTATATTGTTATTCTCATTCACGTAAACTATGGGCCTCTTCCTTCTTAGTTCGCATAGATCTCTCCACTAAAATCTATTGTAGTCTCATCCATCTTCCATCTGAGAATATCTAACTTTGGAGCCTCTTTGTCGATGTTTAATATTCTTTTATCGCTTGTCAATAAATAAGACAACTCATTATTTATTCTGTGGTAACTTTATTCGGGTGTACTATACCATGTTCACTCTAGGGTTATGATTTGTTATTATCATGAATTTAGTTGAGAGGGAAATACACTGTCTAGGAAAACCTGTTAAGTGTATTGTAAATGAAATCTTACTCCTTTAGTCATGGGTAAACTATCGTAACGTGTATGGTTACCTATCTGGCTAACAATCTAAAATACATGAGCTATGAAGTATCCATATGGTTCTTTTACTGTTCTGTCCTGATTCAATGTCTGGTAAAACATCTCGGCACCTAGTCGCCCTGGTCCTTATTCATGTTAAGCTACTAGTAAATTATTTAGAGTCATGTTTTGTCTTGTTCCTACCTGGGTGCATCACGTGAGGAAGCATACAAGTTTTACTAACTACTTTTTTCCTCCAAGTCTGTAACTGATGGAATTTCGACCCTATCTTGACACCCATGAAGCACATTTTCATATCTGTATAGTCCTTATCTTGTTGCACTTCTTCTTCATTTCCTAAATGGAAAAAGATCGGTACTCTAATGTCCTTAGTTATGTCCAATGTTGCAGGCTAGATTCGTAAAAAAAACATGTACTACTACTGAACCTGAAATTGAATCTTACTATTCATGTACTTTTGTCACTATTTGACTAGTACTATCTTATCCATTATATCTTCTCAACAATTCCACTTCCGCCTTATTGTCTAGAGCCTCTCACTTCTTCTTATGCTATGTATTGTATCCAAGGCCCTTATGATTCATATGCCTCAAATGCCTTATCCTAAGGGTAGTGACTTCGTTCTGGGGACAAAATGACTTCAGTTGTGCCTTGAAGGTGTTACACTACATCTGTAGTCTACCTGTTCCTAAGAACATCATCAAGACGGTGTTGTGGTCCATCGCTACTGGGGCTATCTAACTAGGATTGCGAAGGGGGTCGAGTAATCAAAGTCTATTTCAAGTTATCATGCATAACTACTAATGCTAAAGGGTCGCTAAAATGTAACATGTAGCCTCTCTTCTAGTTCGACTCTTTACTATTACCCGCACTATCCTTTATTGGGAATTCTCTGAAATATCACTTACTTTAAGTCTTACTGTACTCTCTCTTAGTTATCTATTTCAGATAGTTTCATCTTATTCTTCTTTGTTTCCCTTTTTGGCTCGACGAAAAATTCTCATAAAATGTGCATTTTATTCTTAAGAATGTCATATGCTCTACCTTCTTCAGGTACTCGAATTCCATGAGTCCTTACTTCTTAGAACACATTAGGTTTGGTAGCAAACAAAGATAACTATCGTGAATTTGGCTAAACTTAAGATACAACTGAAACATTTCCACTATTCAAGAAATGTAAGCTTGCATGTCTCATTGGATTCTCATATATTCAAATGATCTGGCTAGGGGGTTGTCAAGCACTGTATATGCTCTGCTAGGTTACTAACTATACTCATTTGGGGATATAATGTATTCCGGATTCAAGAGACGGATATGTGCATCTTATAGAGATCTTGGGAAAACAATTTTGCTACTACTTATTGAGGCTCTACGGTAGTCTGGGTGAGTGACTAAATACTTACTGGGGTTGGTACTATAGTAGAGAAAATTTATCGTATGTACTTTTGAGGGTCATATAGGTCTTGCTATGGCTTAGGGTTACACAACTCTATCAACTATTCTGTGGTTTCTTCTTGTGTTGTAATCTTCGAGCTGCATTATCTACATCGTAACCTATAATGCACTTCCTTATCGTTCCTTGGGTTTTCAATGTTTCTCATTTACTGGATCTATTTCTTGGGGTTATACGGGTTACTATTATAGCTGGTCTATTTTTTGGACTTCTGCTGGTGTTGCAAACTTCAGGCGAGTTTGTCTACGTTTTGTGATACACTTGGCTTTCTCATTATTTTCTACTGTTTCAATGGTTCCCTATTTGGTAGACTTATCTCTTAAGGTTTTCAATTTTTATTTCATGGTATACTGCATGGGCACTGGGCCTTCTCACAAATACTTTTATCTATTATGGTCAATGATTTAGGGTAGGGTCTGATTGTCAAATGATGTTCAATACTTTTATATTGGTGTCCTATATCGATTGCCATGGCTTAATCCATTACTTATTTTAGAATATGTATGAGATGGACTCCGTTAGGATGCTTTTCTATCCAGTATTTCTATAGGGTCGGGCAATGGTCAAGTTACAGTTTCACCTAATTTGGAGTCCTTAGCGAACATAACCAATTTGCTTATTCCTATGATATCGGTCTTACTTAGTCTTGATTCCAGGCTAGGGTATCTGAAACCCTTACGTTCTACTAGGTATCTCAAACCTATTAGGAATCTTCACAACTTGATCGGATTTCTTGCTTCTTATACTTTTCTAAATACCTTCCATCTGTTGAAAAGCTTGCTATGCATAGAAGGATCTCAAAAGTTATTGGATCTACTTTATTGGATTCTCTAAGGAGGGAAGAATCATTGCTCGTGCCAATCTAACATTCTTATATCTGTTTCTGCTTATTCTATTCTCTTCACTTCTACAAGCTCACACATTTTCTTTACTATCGATTATGTTTTTATTCAATTTATTATCTCGGCTTACAGTAAGTATAAACATTTTTGTTTACTTTTAGTTATGCACTTTCTTCTAACTTACTCTCTCTTTAAACTCTCTGGTATATGTTCTCGACATGATCACTAATTGTGCATATCAATTATCATATCTGAAACTCATGTGGCATATTCAAATGGTTACTGAAGAATAATGCTATAATAAGGATTCTAGTTTCAGATTATTGGAAGAATATTAAAATGATTCTCAGAATTCTTATTAATCTTTCTATGGGGCTTGAGGACGTACTCGAGGATCGAATACTGGAAATGTAGTGCCTCATATATAATACCCCGAGCATACTACGTATACAAGACCCCAACACTCTACCAACTATAGTCACTAAATCCCTAGACCATGCTTTGATACCAACTTTGTAATATCCCCCTCTCAGAGATGCTATTGGAAGGCCACAGGTTACCCTATCACCATTAACCTCTAACTAACTGACTGACTAACTGAACTCTACTGCTTTTCTTATTATTTGAAAAACACGAATCACACACTTTCACTGGATGGCTACTCACCAACCTTAATTTTATTAAGCAATCTTTATTCCTTACAATTCTGAACTTGCTATGCCAAACTCTGGTAACTTCGAATCTGACGACCGTAAGTAATGACTCTTATACAACTTATACATGACTTGTACTTTAACTCTTACAACATTGACTGAAACATATAACTTGGACCTGACTGATGAGTGGACCGATAACCCTATTGACTGCCATCAATATCCATCCTCTCGAGCTCGTCCTTTGAATAGACCTGTAAAATTGAATACACTGGAGAATGGGGGGTTAGATAGTTTGAACGATCTTATGAGTGGAAAATTTAAAATGGGAACTAAAAAGCTTTATGAAAATTTATTTTCTAAGATTGAAATCACCTCACTTTACAAGAAAAACGAATCTTCTCTGAAAAATTATTTTTGTCAGAAAATAAAACTCGTTTTACAAAACTTTTCTAGAAACTTCTCTCTCTCTGTAAAACTCTGAGATCTTTTATAAAACTAATTCTTTCTAAAAACTCTTTCATAAAACTGTTGTGTCTGAAAATCTCATTTGGAAAACAACTAACACATGGGGGCGTTACATATCGCCGTCCCCCCACACCCCTAACTAGTGCCTTGGGGCATTATGTATCGCTGTCCCTCATTTCACTGAACTAGAGATAGGAGCGCTAATCAATGATATCATCTTGGCCCTAAAACTGGAATCTAGAGGTGTCTTGCAGAACTATCTCCTAGTCCTGAAACTACATGTGCACATATCTGTTGTATCCGTCAATTCCAAAAAAAATATCTATGAGAATGGGTTTTCCTTAAATCTATAAAAATTCATAAAATAAATTATCTCAAGATATCAAAAACATGATAAAGTCTAAAAATAATTTTAAGTCAACAAATCATTTTGGCAACTTGGTTCATCTCAAAGTAGAACTTACATATAAATAAATTCATATAAATTTATAAAAATAATAAAAAATTATGAAAATAAATATCCCCTCACATATTTTGAAATGGATTGGCACTACTTCATGGTGTCGAAGAAAGTTACAGTTCTTGCCGATAATCTATAATCTGTAAACTTTATTAGAACATAACTTGTGAGATATACTTTCGATCAGTAAATAAAATATGCAATGCATGAATGCTTGACTTCGATGAGTTACTAACTTATAAGAATGGTTTACGAAATTTTTACGTGCTAAGGTTTGGAGTTACACAAGTGCGGAAGCGGAAATTTAGATTCCAATAGTCGCTAAGAATTCACTACTTAATGCCTAACTTTGAAAATTCACTGTCACTAATTGGGAATGAATCTGGCTCTGAAATTTTAAAATCTTAGACTCTATTGTGTCTAATTTATGTCAATTTTGACGGACATCAATTCCAATTTAAAAAACTCAAAATATAAACTGAATTTCATAGTCTGTGCAAGAAAAATATGGGTGTAGAGGCCGTAGATCACTTAAATTCAAAAATTCGGTTCGGCCTCATCTTAAGTCCAGAAATTATGAATTTTTAATATATTACTCCTTTATGTGTAGAATTTATCTATAATTCTATGGATTTCAGTTACGATCTACCAAACTCAAGATATGGTCGAATCTCTTCACCTTATTCACCAGAACAGGATCAGTTCATTCATTGCAGATCGATCATATTTGAAAATTAGCCATAATTTCATCTTTCATTGGAAAATTTTGATTTTTATATATGTTGTATCTTAATGTATTTTGTTTATTATAAATTTACGGTTCATCAATCAGACATATAAAATTCAAGTTATAGCCGACAGAACACAAACTGTCTAGATTTCAAAGAAATTACACTCACTGCCTAAGTTACGAATTTTGCCACCCTTCTAACTTTTTTTACTGCAGCTATTACAACTAGATTTTTCAGCATGGAAACCCTAAATTATCATGAACATAAATTGATTAATTTCTTACTCTTATCTGGACTTGGCATTTCATCAAACACATAGTGTGCACATTGAGCAAACATCACTATTTTTTTTACAACACCTATCATTCTTTCTTCTACACCTCATCAACCCAAGCCAACTAATTCTTTACTCATGCATTAACATAAATATGAAATTAGATCAAAATAACTCCCTCTTGCTGCCGAGATTAGACATCGTAACCAAGACATTTATTTCATCACTCAGTATCATCACTAACACCACTACAAGCATTATACATCTATAGAGTAAAATTATCAAAATCAAAGGCTAATCTATAGAATTATTCTTACCTCTTCATTATTGATTTCTTTGCTGAAATAGTGGTTTTAGAGCTTGAATACACCTTCTTCAGCTTGCTTGAGTCGATTTTCATCTTTACCTCTCCACGATTTTGGGCCTTATTTTTGGAAAATTTTATTCTTTCTCTCTCCCTCATGCTCATGGCTTCATGGCCAAAATTAAGGGCTTGAGGAGCTTTTAGTTTTTCCTTCAAATATTTGTTATTCTCTAGAAAAATCTAGGGACCTCAAGGGTACTCTTTTTCATGGGCTGAAAATTTGAGGGGTATTGAGCTTGTTGGGATTTGTTAATTATTTGAGTGATGTGGGTGCTAGATTTGGCTTTAGTCAAGTATTTATTTATTTTGTTCTCTATATGAGGAATTATGGACCTTTATATAATAAGTCCATGAGCCCTCACAAGTACAATTCATCTCTGAATATATATCTAAAGTATTTACACTTCAAAAAATTTTATATTCAAATTGTCGTTATTCTGGTTGAGTCATTAAATAAATTTCAAGTTGTTAGAATTCTCCCCCCTTAAAATGATTCATCCTCGAATCATATCGAGTCTGGACCTTTCTCTTGGACAAGCAGCTAATAAGAGATCAACCCTTCAATAATCTATCAAATTCTTAAATGGTCTCGAACGTTCGCGATGCTGTCATATTCCTAAAACTGGGTAGCCTATAAAAATACTATTCTTAATCCTTGGGTCACGAGTTGTTACCATGCTCTAAATTTTTGAGAAATCTATATAACTGTGTCCGTTACTTCACAACATGAAGTTACTTTGATTAGTTCCATATATAATGAATCTCACCATGAAGTCTTGTTCTAGCTAGGGAAACGTAATCTACACCATTTCCTTCCCAATCCTGGTAAACTTTCTCATTGACATAATAAATACGGAATTGGGTTCGTCTTTTACTTGACTGTTTACTTCTAAATTTGTACTTCTCATAACATTTACCATCTAGAACCTTCCTTGTTATAACCTATGGATGATTCCTGATAGCTAGATGTTGTCCCATATTTCTTTCATTTCGTTATCGTTATTTAATTTCCTCTAATACCAATCAAGTTTTAATGACCTTCGTTTCTCTATCTTTTGTGCATACTGCGAAGTTCTTCACCTCTTGTTGTAATGTAGAGTCTTTAATAATCTCTCTAGTGAAAAACATTGTATGCGTTCAGTTAATGGCCAATGTTTCTCTATTAATTCTTGAATCTACTGCGCAAACTTCGGTATTAGTTATAAACCTCAAGTATATGAGAAACTACTGCATTGCTAACTCCCTCAGAAAACTGCGTTACTTAAAATAGTATCCTTGAGTCGCGTCCTACTATACATAACCTCTAACTTATCTTACCATGTTCTTGGTTTCTGGTACCACGATACTTCTACTTGTAAGAGTTAGCTTATTTTCCTTCTTTGCCATTAATAGCTTCTAATATTCCACCAATAAAACCATCATCAACCAACTCACTTATATTCTATCATTGCTTCCTTTACACTATCTCATTACCTTAGAGATTTAACTTATTACTTCTCTTTGAAATCACGTGGCCACCATTTTTACTGATGACACATAAAACTTACCCTTGAAGTGTGTTTGTTATAAGACCTTAGTAAGGTATTAATGATTGTTATGCTATATACGATCCTAGGAATGCTTAATTATGTTGTTATTCTCATTCACGTAAACTATGGGCCTCTTCATTCTTAGTGCGCATAGATCTCTCCACTAAAATCTATTGTAGTCTCATCCCTCTTCCATCTGGGAATATCTAACTTTGAAGTCTCTCTGTCGATGTTTAATATTCTATTATCGGTTGTCAGTGAATAAGACATTTCATTACTTATTTTTCTGTAACTTTATTCAGGTGTACTATACCATGTTCACTCTAGGGTTATGATTTGTTATTATCATGAATTTAGCTAAAAGAGAAATACACTATATGGGAAAATATGTTAACTGTATTTTAAGTGAAATCTTACTCCTTTGGTCATGGGTAAACTATCGTAACGTGTATGGTTACCTATCTGGCTTACAATCTAAAATACATGAGCTATGAAGTGTCTATGTGGTTCTTTTACTGTTCAGTCCTAATTCAATGTCTGGTAAAACATCTGAGCACTTAGTCGCCCTGGTCCTTATTCATGTTAAGCTGTCAGTAAATTATTTAGAGTAATGTTTTATCTTGTTCCTACCTGGGTGCATCACGTGAGGAAGTATACGGGTTTTACTAACTATTTTTTTTCTTTCAGGTCTGTAACTGATGGAATTTCGACCGTATCTTGACATCTAGGAAGCTCATTGTCATACCTCTAAAGTCCTTCTCTTGTAGCACTTCTTCTCATTTCCTAAATGGAAAATGTTTGGTACTCTAATGTCAATAGTTATGTCTAATGTTATAGGCTAGATTCGTAAAAAAACATGTACTACTACTGAACCTGAAATTGAATCTTACTATGCATGTACTTTTTCACTATTTGACTAGTACTATCTTATCTATTGTATCACCTCGACAATTCCACTTCCGCCTTATTGCCTAAAGCCTCTCACTTCTTCTTATGCTCTGTATTGTATCTGAGGCCCTTATGATTCATATTCCTCAAATGCTTTATCCTAAGGGTAATGACTTCATTCTTGGGACAAAATGACTCCGGCTGTGCCTTGAAGGTGTTACACTACATCTGGATTCTACTCGTTGTTGAGAACATTATCAAGACGATGTCGAGGTCCATCACTACAGGGGCTATCTAACTAGGATTGGGAAGGGGGTCTAGTAATCAAAGTTTATTTCAGGTTATCACGCAGAACTACTAATGCTAAAGGGTCGCTTAAATGTAACATCTAACCTCTCTTCTAGTTCGGATCTTTACCGTTACCCGCACTATCCTTTGTTGGGAAATCTCTGAAACATGACTTACTCCAAGTCTTACTTTACCATCTATTGGTTACCTATTTCTGATAGTTTCGTCTTATTTTTTTTAGTTTTCCATTTTTGGCTCGACGGAAAAATCTGGTAAAATGTGCATTTTATTCTTATGAATGTCATATGCTCTACCTTCTTATGGTACTCGAATGAGTCCTTACTTCTTAGAACACTTTAGGTTTGGTAGCAAATTAAGATAACTTTACTAAATTTTACTAAAATTAAGATACATCTGAAACATTTCCACTATTCAATAAATGTAAGCTTGCATGTCTCATTGGATTCTTATATATTCAAATGATCTAGCTAGGGGGTTGTCAAACGCTGTATATGCTCTGCTAGGTTACTATCTAGACTCATTCGCGGATATACTATATTCCAGATTTTGGAGATGGATATGCGCATCTTATAGAGATTTGGGGAAAATTATTCTACTACTACTTATTGAGGCTCTACGGTAGTCTGGGTGAGTGTCTAAATACTTACTAGGGTTGGTACTAAAGTAGATGAAATTTATCATATGTACTACTAAGGGTCATATAGGACTTGATATGGCTTGAGGTTACACAACTCTATCAACTATTCTGTGGTTTCTGCTTGTGTTGCAATCTTTGAGCTGCATTATCTACGTCGTAATCTATACTACACTTTCTGATCCTTCCTTTGGTTTTCAATGTTTCTCATTCACTGGATCTGTTTCTTGGGTTATACAGGTTACAACTATGGCTGGTCTATTTTGTGGACTTCTGCTGGTGTTGCAACCTTCAGGCGAGCTTGTCCGCGTTATGTGATACACTTGGCTTTCTGATAATTATCTATTTTTTTATGGATCTCTATTTAATAGACTTATCTCTTAAGGTTTTCTATTTTTATTTCATGGTATACTGCATGGGCACTGTGCATTCTCACATATACTTTTATTTATTATGGTCAATGAGGGAGGGTAGGGTCTGAATGTCAAATGATATTCAATACTTTTATACTTGTGTCCTATATCGATTGCCCTGACTTAATCCATTACCTATTTTAGAATATGTATGAGATGAACTCCGTTATGATGCTTTTCTATCCAGTATTTCTACGGGGTCGGGCAATGGTCAAGTTACGGTTTCACCTAATTTGAAGTCCTTAGGCAACATAACCAATTTTCTCATGCATATTAGAGTCATTAGCCAACATAACCTACTTTCAAAAAGCTTGTTATGCATACAAGGATGTCAAAAGTTATTAGATCTACTCTATTGGATTCTCTAAGGAGGGAAGAATCCATGCTCGAGTCTATCTAACATTCTTATGTCTGTTTTTGCTCATTCTATTCTCTTCCCTGCTACAAGTTCACATATTTTCTTTACTATCGATTATGTTTCTATTCAATCTATTATCTCGGCATATTCTAAGTATAAACATATTTCTTTACTGTTTTAGTTATGCATTTTCTTATAGATTTCTCTCTCTTTAAACTCTCCGGTATATGTTCTCGACATGATCACTAATTGTTCTTATCACTTAACATGTCTGAACCTCATGTGGCATATTCAAATGGTTACTAAAGAATTATGCTATAATAAGGATTCTAGTTTCAGATTATTGGAAGAATGTTCAAATTATTCTCGAAATTCTTACTAACCTTACTGTAGAGCTTGATGACGTACTCTAGGATCAGATACTTGAGAGGTAGTGCCTTCTATACGGGACCTCATACATATTACGTATATAAGACCCCAACACTCTACCCACTACAGTCACTGGCTCATTAGACTATGCTCTGATACCAACTTTGTAACATTCTCCTCTCAGAGATGTTACTGGCAGACGACAGGTTACCTTATCACCCTTAGCCTCTAACTAACTGACTGACTAACTTAACTCTACTGCTTTTCTTGTTATTTGACAAACACAAATCACACACTTTCACTAGAGGGCTACTCACCCAACTTAATTTTATTAAGCAATTTTTGTTCCTTACAACAGTGAACTTGCTATGCCAAACTCTGGTAACTTCGACTCTGACGACCTTAAGTAATGACTATCATACAACTTATACATGGCTTGTACTTTAACTCTTACAACATTGAATGAACCATATACCTTAGACCTGACAGATGAGTGGACCAATAACCCTAGTGACTGCCATTAATATCCATCCTCTCGAGCTCTTCCTTTAAATAGACCTGCAAAAAACATTGGAGTGTGGGGGATTAGATCAATTGAACGACCTAGTGAATGGACAGTTTAAAATGGGAACTAAAAAGCTTTATGAAAATTTATTTTCTGAGATTGAAATCACCTCACTTTACAAGAAAAACTAAATTTCTCTGAAATTCTTTTTGTTTAAAAACAATACTCTTTTTGCAAAACATTTCTAGAAACTTATTTCTATCTGTAAAACGCTGAGATCTCTCATAAAACTAATTCTTTCTAAAAACTATTTCATAAAACTGTTGTGTCATAAAATCTCATTTGGAAAACAACTGGCGTATGACGGCATTACGTATCGCCGTCCCCTCACACGTCTAACTATTGCCTTAGGGCGTTACATATCGTTGTCCCCCAAGTCACTAAACTAGAGACATGAGCGTTAATCAATCCTGTCATCCAGGCTCTAAAACTAGGATCTAAGGGCGTCCTGTAGTACTGTCCCCAATCCTGAAACTACATGTTCACATGTCGGTTGTATCCGTCAATTCCAAAAAAAAAATTCTCAGATTGAGTTTTTCGCCTAATCTATAAAAATTCTTAAAAGAAATCATCTCAAGATATCAAAAACATGATAACATCACTCAACTGGTCTAAAAAATATTTTTAATCATTTTGGAAACTTGGTCTTATCTCAAAGTATAACTTACATATAAATAAATTCATATAACTTTATAACAATAATAAAACATTATGAAAACAAATATCCACTTACAAAATTTTTAAAACGGATTGGCACTACTTCACTTTGTCGAAGATAGTTGCGATTTCTTTCAATAATTTATAATCGGTAAACTTAATTAGAACATAACTTGTGAGATATACTTCTTATCAATAAATAAAATATGCAGTACATGAATACTTGACTTCACTGAGTTACTAACATAAAAGCGTGGTCCATGAATTTTTTATGAGTTAACGTTTGGAGTAACACCAGTGACAGAGCGAAAATTTAGATTCCAATAGTCGCTAAGAAATCATTGTTGGAATGTATGCCCTAGAGCTACATGTGATGTAAACGGTTTTATGTGTTTTGAAATAAAATGATGCATTATTCATTTATCAAATTGTTTGTTTAATTTTCGCATATTATATATCATCTTAAATACCCTAGATTACTTATGTGCCTTCAGACTTAGTGTATGAGTGTCATACACAAGAGGATTTAAGTCTGAAGTTAGTAATCTTAAATAGTCCATAGAGAGCAAACAAAGCGGGTACTTTGTTTGTGGTTTATCTATAGTTGCGGTCCATTCTATATTTGTATTGCAATCTTGATCCGGATCGTCCATGTAGAGACATGAGAATATATGTACATTGTATGATGCGATCATATAGGACTAGACCCAGTTGGAAATGACATTCTTATAATATCCGTTAAACTATGAATGACATTTCGATCTACTAGATGGTCATATATGGATTGATCTTAATCCTGAGTGTACTACGAACTCCTGCATGGGAGGCCATGTCCTTTGATTTACAAAGGTGAGGTTGGTGTAGCAGTCCCGGCCAATAGCTACGTATTTTGGGGGCATGGTCTGTTGTGTAGCTTGGAACGTTTTACATAGACATGGAGTTCACTCCTTCCTGCGAGAAGTAGAGGAGTATCTTTCTTAACGGTTGATTCGGTGCTTGAATGATTTGAGCGCTCAAGTCTTTCTATTACGAATAGAAAGAATAAAATTCATAATATGTATGAATAAATCGTTCATTAGAGAATCAATGGTACTTAAGGTAAAAATAATTAGAGGGGTATAACGGACATTATGACCCGACTCTAATTATGAGATACTCGTGAAGGGTCAATTCGTATGTAATGACTATATCGATGGACACCGACTTGGTTCGGCTTAATATATCATCTGCGGCAACGAGAGTGCAACTTCGAGTTTTTAGTGGAATAACCCAGAGTTAATAATTCAGAATATTTAATTAAGAGCTTAATTAATATTTCGAGATTATTGGAGCTCGGAACCGTATGTCCATTTGGTCCCCGTGCTAACTCGATTTACTATAGCGGATTTAGTATAATTGGATAGTCCAATTATATACTCACATATGTATAAATATTATTAATATAATTAATAATATTATTTGTCACACTTAGAACTATATATTAAAAGTTAATATATAATTTTAATAATTATATGATAATTAAACACTTGGCATTTAATTGTATATGATATAATTAAATAAAAAGGTTAATTGTGTAAATTCCAAATTTTGGGTTTTTGGAAACCCTTGGACTTTATTTGGATGTTACATCTCTTTCATTGGCAATTAATCCTTTTATTTTGTAACATATTTTCTATTATGGAAATTAAACATTGATGTTACAAAATTTATTATTATTTTCTTATTATGGCCGAATTCTTCAAAGCAATAAAGGGAAGAATTTTGATTGTTTTGGAAACAATAAATCTTTGGCTTTGGTTTTAGTAGTTACACCTTTTGAAAGGTAATAACTAATTATTTTTGTAACATATAATTCCTTTATGGATATTAATATTACATGTTACAAAATTAATTAATAAAATATAGCCTTGGCCGATTTTCACCTTATGAGGAGTGGAATGGTTGTTTTGTTTTGGAAATAATTTAACCTAAGTATATAAAGAAAATTTGATTTTCTTTTTGCTAAATCTCATTCTTGAAAAACCCTAGCCTCCATCTTCTTCTTGATTCACTCTCAATTGTTGAGAAAAGAAAAATAAGAACCATAACAAAAAATAAGGAAAATAATTGTGACAAGTTTCTCTAAAGTGTTTAGAGATATATTTTGTGTGAGTCAAGTCCACACTTGTTTCCGTTGGTTGTGAGATATAGTACGAAAGATCTTTTGGTGTCGAACGAACAAATATTCATCTCCTCCATTCATCTTTGATTCACGGCAATGAGGGTAATTTTCCTCACTGCGCATCTTGCAATAAAGGGGTTTCGGGGTTTCGTTTGAATTTGTTTTAATCCGAACTTTTGGGAACACTTGGGGACATTTTGGGGCTGAGTTGGGATTTTTTTTGGAGTGAAAAATCAGATCTAAAACATCACAGCAGGTCACACAAATCAGGGGCTGATTTGGGTGCAGTTCGGGTGCGTAACGAGTCCAAAACACTTCGTTATTTCACTGCAGTTCGGGGGCTGTTCGGGGACTGTTTCAGTGGCATTCCGGGGCTGAAATATTTTTCGAAACAGAAACAAAATCTCAGTATAGTTGCTGGATCCATTCGGCTAAAGGAAGGGTAAAGCATAAAATTTTTTCAAGGTCGATCCGTGTGCCTAAGCCGCTTCCGCTGCGCGAGGAAAGCATTTCCTACAATTGGCATCTAGAGCGAGGTTGAAAAGTGTTCTTAACCCTTCTGTTTTTATTTTAAAGTTTCTATTTTTAATATATTTATATGAGTTATAAATATGATATGCATGTTTAGATGAGTGGGCACAATGTAATATTCATATGATGAATGTTTTTGTTATTTCATGTGATGAATGGATTTTGCATTGATCGTAAATTTTTCCGGCTCTTATTTTTGTAGTTGGTTTTGTTTTTGGGATGTAAGGCCATAAGGCCATTGTTTACATCTTTTTTAATTTTATTTTTCAATGTAAAATTTCAATTCTTGTAATTTGGAGCACCGAAGTCGCAAAAGGAGCCAACACCACTTTGAAGCAGGTTTTGAAGACCAAGGAATGCCTTGGTGAATCTTATGTACTAATTAGATTAGTATAGGAAAAATAAGAGCCCGGTCAATGCAAAATATTTTTTATGTTATATGTATGTTTATTTCGAATTGTTTGAATAACATGTCATATAGCTTAGGGTGCCCACTCTTGCATTTTACATGCCATAACATGTCATAGATGCATTATCATTATACACATAAAAACATGATTTTATGTAATTTAAAATGTTTAAATTAGAATATGATATGCATAGAAATTAATTAATTAGATTAATTGCATTTATGGTTTAAAATTTGAATTCTAATATATTGGGCTTAATTGGTGCATAATAAATTCCATTGGTATATAGGATGGAAACCCATATATAAATTCCATAGCCGAATCCGAATAGACGGTAATATGGTCTGCACTCGGGATACAATTCCACGTACCATTGGATTTTATAACGCACTAAGATTTATTAAAATGTTTAATTAAAATTTTGACCTTTTAGAATTCCATAAATTTTAAACTTATTAGTGTTATAGTTTTTAAGAGTTAAAATATAATAGCTCACTAATACCACTCTAATTAAATTAGTTTAATTGAGTAAAACTATTAGTAGAGACTAATGGAATATTAGTGACATAATTTTTAAGAGTTAAAATTGATTAGGTCACTTATGTCAAACTAGTGTAAATAAAAATTATGATTTAGCCGCCATAAATTTATCCACACTAGTTAAAATAAAATATTAGATATTTTATAGATAGAAACCTTAATTTTAAAATAGTGAGTGGGAGAGGGATATACGACAGTATATCCCGCGATCTCCGTTGTTAGTCCAAAAATGTGAGATTCAAAAGGCGCCTCGTCCGAGAGGATAGGGATTCTAGATGTATCTAGTGAACTGACCTACCCTACGGCGGTACTTTACTCGTTAAGTCCAAGAATCCCAAAACGACGGGTTACACTCACAAAGGAATAATTAACTTTTAATAAAATTCCTTGATCGAATGAAACGATAGTTGCTTAATATAGGAATAAGAGTTATTCCCGCATATATTAAATTGACTGAGATTGTCTCGATCTATCATGCAAGTACTTGACCTACCCTATGGCGGCACTTACTTGTGGGATGATAGATTTCCGTGGCATAGTAATTCTCTTAGGTTTCTAATTCATTATTCATGGTTCATGCATCATGTTTAATTTTATGCTAAAATTATTTGATGATTTTAATATGCGATGAATGAATGATAAATGCATGTTCATTTTATTTTTCAGCCATGGTTTCTCCAATTATTTCCATACTCTCAAATGATAAACTAACGGGAGAAAACTATGTTAAGTGGAAAAGTAACATGAACGCTATCATGGTCTGTGAAGACCTAAAATTTGTCCTGTCGGAGGAGAGTCCTCCCGAGCCAGCCAGAAATACTGGCCAAGCTGTGCGCGATACCTACCAGAAATGGGTCGCAGCAAATGAGAAAGCTCGATGCTACTTGCTAGCAGGAATGTCTAAGGTTCTTGCTGCAAAGCATGAACCTATGGCTCTAGCATCTCAGATGATGGAGTCATTGCAGGGCATGTTTGGCCAACCTTCGGAGCGTCAACGCCATGAGGCCATGGTCTCAGTGATGACTACTAGGATGAAGGATGGGACATCAGTCCGAGAGCACTTCTTGAGGATGATGACCTATCTCAACACTGCTGAAACATATGGAGCTCGTATTGATGAGCGTAGCTAGGTGACCATGATTATGGAAACTCTTCCGAAGAGTTTCCTACGGTTTAAAAGCAACTATGTTATGAACAAGTTGACTTTTACTTTGATCCAACTGCTTAATGAGCTCACCCATTACGAGTCCATGCTTGTGGATCCTCGTAAGTCCGGTGCAGAGGTAAATGCTGCTGAGTCTTCTAAATCTGCAAAGATGAAAAAGAGAAGCACTGGGAAGGCTAAGGGAAAGCCTATGAAGAAGAAAAACAAGAAAGGCTCCAAGGATGCCAAGCCCAAAGTAAAATATTTCCACTGCAACAAGAATGGGCATTGGAAAAGGAATTGTCCTAAATACCTTGCTGAGATAAGGAGAAAAATGAAACAGGTAAATATGATTTACTCGTTATTGAATCTCTATTAGTGGAGGATGATAAATCCGCTTGGATTATTGATTATGGAGCCACTAACCATGTTTGTTCTTCTTTGCAGCTACTTGATTCATGGAGGGACCTTGCTGAAGGTGACTACACCATGAAGGTCGGGACATGGGATGTCGTTTCAGCAATAGCAGTGGGAGTTTCTAGTTTAAATTTCATGAATAATAGTTATTTAAATTTGAACAATGTGTTATTCATTCCTGGTTTTCGCAAGAATTTTATTTCTGTTTCTAAACTTTTGGATGATGGTTATTCAGTTTCTTTTAATAGCAATTTGGTTATTATTGGTAGAAATGGATTAATTATATGCACATGAATCTCAAAAAATAACTTGTATGTGTTAAGACCGTTAACACTTAGGTCACTGCTCAACGCTGAAATGTTTAAGGTTGAAAAACCTAAAACTAAACGGCCAAAGATTTCTCATGATGACACATATCTATGGCATCTTAGACTTGGTCATATCAACCTTGACCGGATAAACAGATTGATAAAGAACAGAGCCTTAAACTAGTTAAAGCTCGAGACTTTACCAGTTTATGAGTCATGTTTAGAAGGAAAAATGACCAAGAGACCTTTTACAGGAAAAGGTATAAGAGCCAGTCAACCACTTGAGCTAATACATTCGGATGTTTGCGGACCGATGAATGTAAGAGTCCGAGGCGGGTATGAATACTTTGTCATATTCATTGACGATTATTCAAGATATGAGTATGTCTACCTAATGCATCACAAATCAGATACCTTTGAAAAGTTCAAAGAGTATCGTACTGAGGTTGAGAACCAATTAGGTAAGACAATTAAAGCTTTACGATCGGATAGTGGAAGGGAAAACCTCGGCAGAGATTTTGAGGAATTCTTAGTTGAACATGGGATAGTATCCCAGCTCACAGCGCCTGGAACACCATAATAAAATGGTGTTGCAGAGAGGAGAAATCGGACCCTACTAGACATGATGAGATCTATGTTTAGTTATAGCTCACTACCTAGTTCATTCTGGGGATATGCACTACAAACCGCAATGCATATCCTTAATGTAGTTCCATCTAAGTCTGTTCCTAAGACTCCCTTAGAGTTGTGGAATGGTCGTAAAACTAGTTTACGACATTTCCGCATATGGGGGTGTCCAGCACATGTGCTGAAGAATAAGACTACAAAGTTGGAACCACGTTCTCTGGTGTGCCTATTTGTAGGCTATCCTAAGGAGACTAGGGATGTATTTTTCTACAGTTCTGATGATAACAAAGTGTTTGTATCGACAAATGCTACATTTCTAGAGGAGGACTATATGAGGGAGTTCAAGCCTCGAAGTAAGGTGTTACTCGAGGAGTTACTTGCTGGTTCGACCATCACGCCATCATCAACGAAAGTTAACAAATACATAGCACATTCGACATCTGAGAGTCAGATGCAAGCTCATCAGAATGATCTACTGCCTAGACGCAGTGGGAGGGTTGTACGACAACCTGATCGCTACCTTGGGGTTGGAGAGGCACAAGTTGTCGCATCCAGCGATGGCGTAGATGATCCATTGACATATCATAGTGCAATGGATGATTCTGACAAAGAGGAATGGCTCAAAGCCATGAACCTAGAGATGGAGTCCATGTACTCCAACTCAGTCTGGGAACTTGTAGACCAACCTGATGGGGTGAAACCCATAGGTTGCAAGTGGATCTACAAGAGGAAGAGGAGATCAGATGGGAAGGTACAAACCTTCAAGGCTAGACTAGTGGCCAAGGGTTATACCGAGAAAGATGGAGTTGACTATGAGGAAACTTTCTCGCCAGTAGCCATGCTTAAATCCATGCACACTCTTCTATCCATTGCCGTATATTATGACTATGAAATTTGGAAAATGGATGTCAAGACTGCAATCTTCAATGGCAATCTTGATGAGAGTATCTAAATGATACAACCAGAGGGGTTCATCGCCCAAGGTCAAGAGAAAAAGTTTGCAAGTTGCAAAGGTCCATTTATGGACTCAAGCAGGCATCTCAATCTTGTAATATAAGATTTGATACCACGATCAAGTCTTATGATTTTGAGCAGAATATTGATGAGCCTTGTGTATACAAGTGTGTCATTGACGGGAAGGTGGTTTTTCTTGTTTTATACGTCGATGATATTTTACTCATTGGGAATGATGTAAAGATATTATCAGACGTGAAATCCTGGCTAGCTAACCAATTCCAAATGAAAGATTTAAGAGAGGCCAGTTATATTATTGGGATTCAGATACTTCGGGATCGCAAGAAATGACTATTAGCTATTTCTCAGCATCCTATATCGACAAGTTCCTTTTGCAATTTTTGATGCAGAATTCCAAGAAAGGCAATTTGCCTTATCGACATGGAATTCATTTGTCAAAGGAACAGTCTCCTAAGACACCTCAAGATGTTGAGGAAATGAGACTTATACCATACAGCTCAGCAGTTGGTAGTCTCATGTATGCTATGTTATGTACGAGACCAGACATCTATTTTGCAGTGGGAGTAGTCAGTAGGTTTCAGTCAAACCCAGGATTGGATCACTGGGTGGCTGTGAAACACATTCTCAAGTATCTTAAGAGAACGAGATAATATATGCTTGTGTAGTCCGATAAGGATATGATCCTAAAGGGATATACAGACTTTGATTTTCAAACAGATGTCGATTCTAGGAAATCTACATCTGGATCAGTGTTCACCCTAGGTGGTGGGGCTGTAGTATGGTGGAGTATAAAGCAATCTGGTATTGCTGACAACACCATGGAGGCTGAATATGTAACAGCTTGTGACGTAATTAAGGAAGCAGTCTGGCTCCGTAAATTCTTGGGAGATCTGGAATGGTCAATTCGTATGTAATGATGATATCGATGGAAACCGACTTGGTTAGGCTTAATATATCATATGCGGCAACGAGAGTGCAACTTTGAGTTTTTAGTGGAATAACCCGGAGTTAATATTTCGGAATATTTAACTAAGAGCTTAATAAATATTTCGAGATTATTGGAGCTCGGAACCGTAGGTCCATTTGGTCCCTGTGCTAGCTCGATTTACTATAGCGGATTTAGTATAATCGGATAGTCCAATTATATACTCACATATGTATAAATATTATTAATATAATTAATAATATTATTTGTCACACTTAGAACTATATATTAAAAGTTAATATATAGTTTTAATAATTATAAGATAATTAAACACTTGGCATTTAATTGTATATGATATAATTAAATAAAAAGGTTAATTGTGTAAATTCCAAATTTTGGGTTTTTGGAAACCCTTGGACTTTATTTGGATGTTATATCTCTTTCATTGGCAATTAATCCTTTTATTTTGTAACATATTTTGTATTATGGAAATTAAACATTGATGTTACAAAATTTATCATTCTTTTCTTATTATGGCCGAATTCTTCAAAGCAATAAAGGGAAGAATTTTGATTGTTTTGGAAACAATAAATCATTGGCTTTGGTTTTAGTAGTTACACCTTTTGAAAGGTAATAACTAATTATTTTTGTAACATATAATTATTTTATGGATATTAATATTACATGTTAAAAAATTAATTAATAAAATATAGCCTTGGCCGATTTTCACTTTATGAGGAGGGGAATGATTGTTTTGTTTTGGAAACAATTTAACCTAAGTATATAAAGAAAATTTGATTTTCTTTTTGCTAACTCTCATTCTTGAAAAACCCTAGCCTCCATCTTCTTCTTGATTCACTCTCAATTGTTGAGAAAAGAAAAATAAGAACAAGAACAAAAATAAGGAAAATAGTTGTGACAAGTTTCTCTAAAGTGTTTAGAGATTTATTTTGTGTGAATCAAGTCCACACTTGTTTCTGTTGGTTGTGAGTTCTAGTACATAAGATCTTTTGGTGTCGAGCGAACAAATATTAATCTCCTCCATTTATCTTTGATTCACGGCAGTGAGGGTAATTTTCCTCACTGCCGCATCTTGCAATAAAGGGGTTTCGGGGGTTCGTTTGAATTTGTTTTAATTCGAAATTTTTGGAAACACTTGGGGATATTTTGGGGCTGAGTTGGGACTGTTTATGGAGTGAAAAATCAGATCTAAAACATCACAGTAGGTCACGCAAATAAGGGCTGATTTGGGTGCAGTTCGGGTGCGTAACGAGTCCAAAACAGTCCATTATTTCACTGCAGTTCGGGGTTGTTTGGGGACTATTTTGGTGGCATTCCGGGGCTGAAATCTTGTCCGAAACAGAAACCAAATCTCAATATAGTTGCTGGATCCATTCGGTTAAAGGAAGGATAAAGAAGAAAAAAATTTCAAGGTTGATCCGTGTGCCTAAGCCGCTTCCACTGCGCGAGGAAAGTGTTTCCTACAATCACTGCTCAACGCTTAACTTTGAAAATTCACTTTAACTAATTAGGATTGAATCTGGGTCTGGAATTTAATAGAATAGACCTTATTGTATTTAGTTTATGTAAATTTTACGGATATCAATTTCGATTTCAGAAATTCATGTTATAAACCGAAGTTCAGGGGCTGTTCAGAAACAAAACTGGGTGCAGAGGCAGTAGGTCACTCAACTTCAAAAATTTGGTTCGGCCTCATCTTAAGTCTAAAAATTATAAATCTTGGATACATTACTCCCTTATATGTCTAAGTTATCCATAAGTTTACTTATTTCAATTAAGATCTACCAAACTTAAGATATGGTCGAATGTCTTCACCTTAATCACCGGAACAGAACCAGTTCTTCATTACAAATCGGCCATATAATATTGATTATTATATTTGTTGAATCTTAATGTGTGTTGTTTACTTATAAATTTACGGTTCGTCAATCGAACATTTAAAATTCTAGTTATAGCCGATAAAACATTGTCTGTCTAGATTTCATTGCAATTACACTCACTGCCTAAGTTATGAATTTCGTCACCCTTCTAACTTTGTTTACTTCGGCTGTTACCACCCGATTCTTCATCATGCAAAACCTAAATTATAATGCACATAAATTGATTAATTTCTTACTCTTATCTAGGCTTAGCATTTCGTCAAACACATAGTGTGCACATTGAGCAAACATCACTATTTGTTTTCCAACACCTATTATTCTATCCGCTACACCTCATCAACCCAAGGCAACTCATTATTTACTCATGCATTAGCATAAATCAGAAATTAGATTAAAATAACACCTCTTGCTTCCGAGATTAGATACCATAACCAAGACATTTATTTCATCACTCAATATCATCACTAACACCATTACAAGCATTATACATCCATAGAGTAATAATTATCAAAATCAAAGGCTATTATATAGACTTATTCTTACCTCTTCATTATTGATTTCTTTGCTGAAATAGTTGCTTTAGAATTTGAATACACCTTCTTTAGCTTGCTTGAGTTAATCTTCATCATTGCCTCTCCACGATTTTGGGACTTCTTTTTGGAAAATTTTATTTTTTCCCTCCCTATTGTGATCACGGCTCCATGGCCAAAATGAAGGGCTTGAGGAGCTTTTAATTTTTCCTTCAAATGTTTGTTATTCTCCAGAAAAATCTAGGGACCTTAAGGATACTCTTCTTAATGGGCTGGAAATTTGAGGGGTATCGGACTTGTTGGGCTTTGTTAATTATTTAAGTGATTTGGGTGATAGATTTGGCTTTAGTCATGTCTTTGATTATTTTATTCTTTTTAAGAGGAATTATGGACCTTTATGTAATAAGCCTATGAGCTCTCACAAGTCCAATTCATCTCTGAAGCTATCTCTAAAGTTTTTATACTTCGAAAAATTTTATATTCAAGTTGTAGTTATATTCAAGTTTCTAGTTGTTACAAAAACACAATTTGAGGTGAGAAAACATAAACATGCTCTGGAATCTATACATGTGCTTGTAAGAACTGTATTTCTTAAAAACTATATACATGAACTGAAATTACATATGCAATTGTCGTGATTAGGACATCTCATTCGCATCGTCATACATAATGGGGTTGGGCCATCGCCAATGTGTACACTTGCAAATGTTCTAAAACAAAATAATCCACACCAGTATCATGACCTGGGGGCATGAAACCTGCTTAGTAAGACCTTACACTACGTAAGTAGGGAAACAAGAACATGAAATAAGCCTATGGGGTTATCAGTATCCCATGAGGAAATATGAGTGAGCTCGCTAAACATGATGGAACGGTTCGATACTGATGGTTTGAAAATATTTTATTGTCCTTATACTTCTAAAATATATTTTGAAAACTTAAACTAAAATACATGAAAAATATACACTGTTAACATGTTTATGTGAAAACATAAAACATAGCTTGACACTTGGAAAACATGCTATCATCAAATGAAAACATGCAAGTCTGGTACATAAACTGAAAACATGAATTATGAACTTAAAACACTAATACTTGAGATGCAGATGTGAACATGCAAACAAATATGAAATTTGATGATATTAACATGATCTGAAAATGATATACATGATTTGGAAAAATAAATTATTAACCCAAGAAATATAATTTGCAAACATAAAAAGAAACTGTGTTTGAACATATAGTTTACATTATGAACTTGATAATGTGACAAAGTAGTTCAACAAAAATGCAAATGTGAGAAACATTACGTAACATGAACATATAAGCATGACTTGCAAATGTTAAATGACATACAAACTTGAAAACATAATCTGAAAGAACTGTAGGAACTGTAACAAGAAAACATGATGCAAGAATATGACATGCTTGGTTACCTAAGCTACTTCACTAACACGACAACTCATATTGAGGATATGATTTGTGTTGGACAATTTGGACCCATAGCATTACTATTTGTATAGATCATGGTGTTGTTGTACAAATTAACTATGTGACAATGAGATTTCACTCTTATCATTTGTGATTAGATCACCTAGATATATAAATGATAGGAGGTCCCTATGATTTGTTCCTGGATTGAGAATGATATGAGACAGTATCAATCCACGAAGGATAAATCATTAAATATCCCTAGTCAGAGCATTATCGAGATTGGACATCGATGAATGCGTAAAAGACTAGTATTACACTTGTGCGCGTTGTGAGGGCACGACGGCATAGTTCTCATATATTTGGGTATAGGATACTCATGCAAGTGTAATAGGAGGTTGTGTTTTACCGATGGTACGGGAAACAGCTTCGCTCTGGATAGACCCCCTCAGAATTCCATTGGTAGTATGACTATGTGTCTATGGAAGTCCGAAATCAGGGTAGGTGTATTTGGTCTTAACCTGAGACTTGCACCGCTAATACTTGCGACAATCAATATACTTTGGTTGTGGTCGTCCAAGGCTTTAAGAGGTTTTGTGTACGCCAATGCTGGGTAATTGAGAATCGTAGTGTGTTGGGTGTGATGTCAAGACGGAAGTGTCACTCCAGTCATATGGAGATGATGATCGCGTAGGGATAGAGAACTAGTTCTTTAAAAAGGTTGCAACCGTCAGGATAATATGACTTGGTCATGATTATCCGATAATAAAGAGACTAGTTGCTCGTAATCCGATATATGCTTCGTACGGGGCAGACACTGTACCAGTCCCAGGCCTTGCATGTGATCATCCGATGCTGGATTGAAATACGCAATACTACGTATACTACACCTTATATAGATCATTTATTCCTGTAAGGATATTTCTGGAGAATTGGGTAGGCATGGCGCTTTTCTAGAAGCCAACCTTGTCTTGTAAATCGGTATAAACGTAGTACGAGGTACTTACGTGTTCGGATAGTCCGACGACCGAATTTACTGCCAACATATCCGGGGATCTCATGGGTCACTTCTCAAAGATTCACCGATGACGTATGACTCACACTTTTATTAATCTGGGATTAATTAGATGAGAGAGAAAATTAATCTGGGATTGATTGCGGAGATATTTTATCGACGCGGAATTAAAATTAGATTTTAATTCGGGCGAACGAGTTAATTTAAAATTAATTCGTTAGCGACGTGAATAGTGACTTCGCTAGGCGTAATCATTTAATAGCGTCGCAACGGAAAATTCATTAATTTGGAATTAACGAACCCGAGCCCGGGATTGTTTGCGAACGCATTCGCATTTCGAATTCTAGTGCGGCACGCAAGTCAAATCAAGCGTCAAATCGCTAGTCGCATCAAGCGTCAAATCACTTGTCACATTGAGTGATATGACTTGACAACTTGAATGATGTGAGTTGATGTTTGAGTGTTGGACACTCAAATGTGTAAGGAATTAAATGAACATATACCAAATTTTGTATATCATTTAAGTCTTTTTGATTTTGGAAATCATTCAACACATAACATTTTTTCAACTCTTTCTTCTCTCTTCTCCAATACTCACTCACGCCCATGGAGGGCAGTTCTTCTTCTGGTTTTCCATGAACTTGGAGGAAGAAAGGGAAGCAAAGTGCTTGGTTTTTGTGGCAAAAATCAAGAGAGCTAGCACTCCAAGAGACATGCGAAGGTGATAGGGAAGTCCACCCATGAGCCGGGAATCGTTTGACGAAGCTTGGAGCTTCGATTCTTGAGCAACAATGGCCGAAAATTTCAGTGAACTGTGATAGTGGACTGCTGATTGCAGTGAGCAGAAATGGAATTTTATTGCCTCCTGCGTCACTCAACCGATCGATGTGAGTATTCCACGACTTTCTCGATTATATTCACACATGTTCATGCTTGTTTATTGATCCTTGGGACGTTAGTAAACTCCAACAATGGTATCATGAGCAAGGAAAAGCATGAAAACGTTTAGGGCTTAAAATTTGGGTAAACTTGATTTTGAGCATGATTAATGAAATTGGATGAATTAGTATGCTTAAATGTGTTTGAATTGAGGATTGATTAGATCAATTTGTTGAAATTGTGATTGGATAATTGTTTTCCCCAAAATTTTGTGTTGGCCGAATAGGTGCCCTAAAAGTTGTCTTGGTGAATTTTGATTTTTTGATTCATTGGATGAGTTAGAAATCATTTGGGAATGTTGATTTAATGTTTAATTTGATTCAATTGGATTGGATTTGAAATTGGATATAAATCCCCTCCATTGCCGAGAGCATTATAGCATGTTTGGGTTTGATTTTTGATCAAAATGTGTTGGACACTAATTGATATAATTGAGCATGATTAATTAGGCTAATTGGTATTTTGGAAATGTTAATTGGGTAATTAATTGTGTTATGCACTTTAGGTAATTAAATTGGGAATTTGGAATTTGGTAATTAAATTATTTGGGCCTAATTTTGGAAATTGGACTTGTAAAGTTGTTATTGGGCTAAGTGGGCTTGGTAACACTAAGTTAGGTTTAGGCCAAATGGATTGGATCCAATTGGGCCTAAAACCGCATCCATAAAGCCCAAATGCGACTAATGGACCTTTAAAGTTTAATTGGGCCTAATTGGCCTAAATTGATTTCTAGGCTTATGGGGTAATTCCCGGATTGGACTTTGGTTATCGGTTTGACCCGAGTTGACCAAAATTCCACGCCTTAAGAAATTAATTAAAAGCCCATTAGACTTTAATTGAATTGACGTTGGACGTTAATCGGGTTTGAGACCCGTTGCGATTAAATTTGGAATTTAAGTCGTAAAGGTTCGTCAAATAAAGTGTAATATTTAATTTGGAATTAAATAGCGAATTAGAATTGAATGCATATTAAATTGGATTTAATGATGTACTTTAATTTAATTCGAGAATTTGTACTTTGAGTACTTATTCGCAAAAAACGAGTTTGACTCGAACAAAATCAAATCGTTGTTTGAACATTGGATGATCACTAATTATCAGATTAATTAATTTGATTAGATTGATTGATAACATGCTTGTGTGAATACATGGTTGCGATGCATGAATAATGTATATCGGATGGATATTAGATGAGTGGGGCAATTTTAGAAATTGTTGTAATAAATTTGATTTATTAAATTGGACCTGCGTGTCCAGCCTTATTACCTCCTTATTCTTTGTATTCTCTTCTCACCTATTCCGCTCAATGTAAATGAGGTTTCTTTAGAAGTGTAGTGTAACGGCTAGAAGTAATACATGTGCTAGCGGGGGAGAGAAATGGAGAGATTTGATCTAGGATCAATGTGTAAAGTATCTATCTGCATATCATTATTATTTATTATATGCGCTTTATTATGTGTTTAGAATGCATGTTTAAGGGTGTATGATGATGAGACCCTAACAAAGATAATAAATTGGTTGCCAATTTGCACTCGAAAAACCCTCGCAAAATATTAAGCGTCTTTCCTTCCATTGAGTGATTCTCACTCAAGATCCGAGACTGGCATTGGCTTGTTGGCCAAAGTCAAGGCCTTTGTCCGTCGAGGATGTGTTTGAATCACGAGAGTTTTGTTCCATGTCAGTGTCTTGTCCAAGTTGTGGTTTGTTGGCCAAAGTCAAGACCACTTCTTGTCCATCGACATTGATTATGAAGCTTTCCATGGTCAATGGGTCGCGCTTAACTGGGATCACTAAGTTTGTTGTGCCAAAGCCAAGGCTTAGTTGATTCAGAGGAAAAAGGTTAGGTAATACATTGGATGTATTGACATATATAAGATATATGTTTCGGACTTGGATGTCCCCCTACCGGATCTAGGAATTGGATTGGATCCAATCGATCTTAGAGATCTACCTAGTTAATTATCATACAATTTGTTGGCCAAAGTCAAGATTGTGTGATATTTAACGGGATCCTAGCCCACTAGGAAACACGGTTTCCCGAGTACTCGACAGATGGTTAGAGGCTCGCCGAAAAATAGTGGCAGGCAAGAATTGAATTTGCAATTTTCGTTTAATTACTTGATATACGCGCTTAAACAAATATCATTCATCAAATAAATTAAATGTTAGTTGGACTAATATTTAAATGTTGTTTTTAACAAATAGTTGGACTATATTCAAACTATTCATTTATAGTTTATTTTATAATTGGATTATAGTAATCAATATAATTGATTTTAATCTATTAAATTATAGCTGATTAAATAGTTGGACTATTGTAATCATTATAATAAATAGTACCTAAATCGTTGATTAAATAGTTGGACTATTAAAATCAAGATATAATTGAAAGATTGACATTTGAAACATAATCCTAGGGAAAATGTATTTAAATGGCTTAATTTTCAAATTGGGAATAAATTTCATGATGGTCATCGAAAATAATAAGTTACTTTATTTGATAAAATAACATATTAGGCCTAAGCCCGGAGTTAAGCAAATAGTAGAGCATAATCTTTGGAAGATTTATGTGATGATAACTTAAGTGCTTAATCCATTTAGCTTGTCATAGTAGACTCATTAATTTCTGAATCAGAAGTAAGGATTAGATCCTTAAAGTATGATAATGAAATTGAAGGATCTTCATAAATCTATGCTTAGATTTTAAAAGTACTAAATTGCAATAAATAATTCTTGGAGAATTAATGACTATTCTCAAGGAGATAAAGTCAAAATTTGCAATAAGGCAAGTAGAGCAAGGCGCACCTTACTTCGATATTCTAGAAGGCCAAGGCTTGGCCAAAGGCTTGGCCAAAGGCTTCTGGAGTATTGAAATGGGCAAAGGCAAAATCATTATAATCTTCTAAGAAGATAAATGACATATCCTAAAATGTCTACCTAAATTGTGGCAAACGGGATCGCGGTTACTGCCGTTTGGACAAAGCAGACATGAAGGAATTGAAGAACGAGCAAGGCTCCGACTTCAAATGTGTTTGTCATAAATATATTCACTACTAGTATTAAAATTGGATTTTAGATACTTAGTGTGATATATATATATTGATGTTCATAATCTGTTGTGAGTAGAATACGGACTTCAGTTGAGATTAATCTGCGAATTGGAAACGGGACGAAAGTCGCTGTTTTAACCGTAGATACCTAATTTAGGAACTACCCTTCCGGTTTGTACTTAAATTAGGATATTGTTATAATGTAACTAGTTTGACTAGAAACATTATCTCCATATCAGTGTTTAACCCGCTGCGGGTGAACCTTTATATTCTGGAACATTAAAGTGTTTTATTATATAAAGATGATATTAAGATAAACACATTAGATGTGAATAACAAATTTTTTTATTTTGAATATAAATAAATCTAAAAAATATAACATGACAAACAAATAGCTCAAACTGATTTGATGAGTTGAAACTTTTGTGGCATTGATGTCTGGGACACAATCCAAACAAGAATCGTATATCCACACTTTTGAAGAGTGGGTACTTGGACTATTTTGATTCCAATCAAATAAAGTCTACGAATCTAGTTTATTGGGCAAAGTGCCTAAAACACTATTTACTTGGTAAAAGTGTAAATGCCACCAATCTGTTAGTCCTAGTTCATAGTGAAGCAAGTGGGCCCATGTCTAGCTAGGCTAGAGGTGGAAATGAACATTTCATGACCTTTACGGATGTGGCATCGCGTTATGGTTACGTGTTTCTTTTGAGGAACACAGATCGAAAACTTTTAAGTTTCGACACGAAATATACAAACAGATCGGCTAAAGTATTAAACTGTCTCGGTAAGACCATAATTGAAAATACTTAAGCAATAAGTTTCTAATATACTTAAAAGAGTATAGTATTCTTTCAATGAGGACTCCTCCCGGAACACTTCAAAGTGACAGTGTGTCCGAACAGAGTAACTGAATTTTGTTAGACATGATAAGGTTAATCATGAGTCTCTCTGAGCTACCATTTCCTTCAACGGATAAGCATAAACAGTGCATAACTTATTTTGAATAAGGTTCCATAAAATCTGTTTGACAGATTTCATATTAGATATGAACAGGAAGGAAACCGGGTTTCACATTCCTGAACATTTGGGAATGCTAGGCATATGTTTGGATGATACCAAACTAGAACCCAAATTGGATAAGTGCCAATTGTAGGTTATCCTAGGGATACCAAAGTATAGTACTTATACAACTCTCAAGAGAACAATTAGATTGTTGCTCACCATGCCGTTTTCCTAAAAGGAATACCGATATGCAGTGGTAAGTGGGAGGATAGTAAAGCTCGATGAAAATCGGAGTGATACTGTTCCAGGCACTGAATCCTAATGGAACACAAATAGTTCATCAAGGATGAAACTATACCATTAATCTTCGAATACACAAGAACCGCGTATGTCGGAGAGAGTCAGAAAACAATCTGGGGTATGGGTTTTTGATCTCACCTCATAAAGATGTCTATCTTATTGAGGTATACCAACTTACTACTTATGAGGAAGTGATACAAAAGGTATCGACTCCCTATTATGGCAAAGTGCCCTGACATCCGAAATGGATTCCATGTATATCAACAAGTTTGGATACTAGTTGATGTACCGCAAGGCATTGTGCCTATTGGTACTTTACAAGTCTTCAAGGAAGACATACATGGATGGCAACATACCAACGTACTAAGCTGGGCTTGTAGCGGAAAGGTATCGTTATCAACATTGTGTTGATTATGATTTAACCTTTTACCTGTTGCCACGGTAAATCCATTTGGATAATGCTTGCTAATGCTGCATGTTTCATTTATGAAATATGACAGCTTAACGGGAAAATCGCTTTCCTGAAAAGGAAACCTTTCGGAGGATGTTTACAACATCCTGTCGATTTTGTCGTACCAAAACTAGCAAACAAGGTTTACGGGTTATTCGATCCATGTTTGGATTGAAGTAAGCATTAGGTTCTTGGAATTATCGTTTTGATGTAAACATAATGGTCTATGATTTAATTCAAAACGAAATGATTCTTGTGTATATAAGAGGGTTAGTGGGAGCGCACTGACAG